>WEKY01003534.1:0-177875 GCA_013390045.1 Picathartes gymnocephalus | reverse complement strand
TTTTTTTTTTTTTTTGCTACATGCCTAAGTAGTGTGGAAATTAAAACCTACTTAACAATACAATTACATTTCCCTGAAAAATAATCTAAGGATATTTTAATTGTGATTTTATCATTGACTTATGTTCTTAAGTTTCCATCAGTCAGTACATAGCACTATATATAACTTCTCATAAATTGGTTACTACCACATATCTTTATAGATAGAAGAGATCTATTTGTTCATCCAATTCCCTCATATATCCCATCAGATAAATATATTTCTGCATACATTTAGCAGACTTAAAAAACACCATCTTATGCAAATTCATTTTTCATTTTCTTAGCTTGATCAGACATTTATTTAAAAGCAACTTGCTATGAAAACAAGATCTATGTAGGCTGTTATATCCTAAATTAGTTTTTGAGAGCTCCATTATAATATAACTATTCATTGAAAAGGACTCTGATAAATGTCCACTTTGATCTGCAAGGCTGATGTGATACTCTAAATGGAAATATGAATCTACTGGAAGGAGCCTGATTGAGCCAGATACTCCAGAAGGAAATTAAGATGCAAGAGATGCGGTTTAATCAGGCTGCGATTGTACTAATTTAACTCATCTGGGCAGTGGAGGGCCATAACTTGGACAGTGCAGATCATGATTATTTCTTTAATCATTTCCACGTTGTAGGAGGTAACAACTCCCTGCCCTCTGTGGCTGGTCCTGTGCCTGTTTGCAAAAGAGAAATTCAGGCTGTAGCAGGAGATGCTCCTCCAAAGGCGTGGGCAGGCAAAGGGCAGGGCCTCCCCTGGACAAGGATCGGTGCCAGAGAGCATCCCAGCGACAGCAACAGGTGGAGCTGTACAGGAGTGCCAGATAGGAACTTTGCTAAATCCACAACATGGAAAAGGGATTAGCAGCTTGCTCGTGCAGCTTAGCTATCTGTCCTCTTGAAGGTGTGCCTCCCACCAAGGCTAATTTCAAGCATGATTTATCAGGGGCCCAAAACCCAATGGATGAAGGACTCCGCTAGGTACCTGACATCTGCCAACTGCAGCAGCGTGAGCCCAATTCTGTTCCGATAACCCTCTAAAATGCCATAGTTTAAAAAAAAACCCAAACAACCTCTTTGCCCATGTCAGTGTTATTTTAAAAGATTTCTGATATTTTATGCAACAGCTCTTGCATAAAAACTGATGTCATATTAATTCTAGGGCTGGAATGCTGAGAGTTGTTATTCTGAGTGTGAGGGGACTCGCACTTCAGGAGTCATGATTCATTATACTTAATTCAGCTTATATATGCAAACTATATGAATCAATGATTTACACATAAATGACTCTTCTCTCTATACTTTAAAGTATGTCTCTATGAATAAATCTGCTTTAAATATTCTGTACCTCCTCTGGTATCTCAGAAGCTCTCTGCTTTTTCCTGCCTCTGAGTGACGCTGTGTTGTAATAACACCACAAAAAAGCGTACCCACAAAACTGAGGGGAAAATGAATGGTGACATGGGCCAAAACAGGGTTAGGACCTGGGCACCACCGTTTTTTGTGGGAAAAATACATGACTTTGCAAACCCAGACTCAAATTTCCCATGCTTTAGAGTACCTATTAATGTATTTTCCACATCAGTCCCATTGAACAACCCCCCACCAGTTTTGTGCTGATGGGAAGTGCATTGTATGCGTCAGTCCTGCATCTTTTCCTTTCTCATTTCTGACATGGAATAATTAGTTGTCCCACTGATGGAGGACAATTCCTTATCCTCATCCCAGTAGGGCCATTGTTTATAGACTTTTTCCTCTGTGCAAAAGGAAATATGTGCATACAGAAAGTAAGATGTTATAAATACAATATTGTTGTTCTATGAAATAAGGGAAGAGGGAACAACATACTGAAATCTACTTTCCATAAATCTGTCAGTTTTCTGGAATTAGTTCAGGGACATGCTGAAACCAGTAGCAAAGGCCCCATGATACTTTGGAATGCATAGCAATAGAAAATGAAAATGCCTCTGTAAAATTGTTTCATTTCATTTGACACAGGTCTCATTCCAAATAGCAACCCTGTGCATTATGAAGGTTTGTGTCTGTAAAGCTGTTTGTGTGGCAAAGTTTTGGTAGAGGGGGCACCACAGGAGTGGCTTCCGTGAGAAGCTGCCAGAAGCTTCCCCCAAGTCTGAAGGAGCCCGTGCCGGGTGGCTCCAGGACGGACCCACCTCTGGCCCAGGCTGAGCCCATCAGTGAGGGCGAGAGCCCTTTTGGGATAACAGGGAAAACCCTGCTCAGCTGCAGCCAGGGAACAGAGCAGTGAGAATGTGGGAGACACACAGCTATCCTGCAGTCCAGCCTGTGCTGCCCACGGCAGAGTGATCTCTCCCTGCCCTTATCCCAGCCCACCAGACTTTGTTATATTTTCTGTCCCCTGTCTGGATGAGGAGGGGAGGGATAGAGTGGCTTTGGTGGGCACCCGGCATCCAGCCAGGGCCAACGCACCACAGCATCTTTTCAGTTTAAAATACCAAAAATATCTGCAATTGAAGCCTCTGTAGCAAGAGTTAAGGCATCCTTGACTCCCAGTGTCTCCCCACAAATACTCATCATCTTGCAGCAGTGTCTAGGTATTAGCAATTTATTTGATATGAATACAAGAAAAGCTTATTCTTTAAAACTTTATCCTCTGCTCTTTGAAGTCAATGGGATTTTTGTCATTGACTTTAAAGGAAGTGGGGTCAAAATCCTAATTAATAGTGTCAGCTCCATCTATCAATCAAAGGTGTACTATTCATAATGAAATATAATTACCAGAACAGGTTAAAATGCCAGTATTAAATATACGTGCAAAATCTAAGGATTAAAATAGAGTAAGTGCAGATGAAGTGTAAGACCGATGCTTCTGAGGTACTGGATACCTTCCAATGCTCCATGTCTTTTGGTTATGGAGTTATTTTTTGTCCTGGTGAGGTTTCCTAGGCTTCTGTACAGAAGGGATTTGTAAATTCACGGCCCTGGGTAGCCCTGAAATCAGCTCCCAGACACCCAGGCACTACCCACAACTCCCTCGAGGCTCTGTTCTCTTCTTGCCTTGTGATAATGCCTTTATAGGGGTCCTTTTTGGGTTCTCTGTGTGACTCTGTACTGAAAGATCTCAGTGAAGAGTAAAACAGACTCCTCCCTCCCAGCTCCTTCAGCCCTGCATGCCTGGGGAGGCTGTGCAGATTCCTTCTTGTAGCTGTGAGGAGTTTTCTGTATGAAAAAGAGTTAATAAAAACGAGCAAACACAGCAGAAAGAATTTGCAGTAGGTTGGTGCACGCTGTGTGAGAATGTATTTAGGGGAAAGCATAAGAAATTGAGACTGGAGAGACCCTGTTTGGCAATGCATTTTGGTTGTCTCCCTAGAGTGCATGCATACCCACTGTCTGACTGCAATAACATTAGTTTATCTATTTCATACAGCCCAATTTTCTTTTATTTTACATAATGTCACTATTTAAATCGGTTTGATTTATAGTATCTTCACTTATCCTGGAAACATTCAGGATGTGAAAAAGAGGAATAAAATGCCTGGTATATAATGATCTCCCTATAAAAATCTAAGCTTAGTTCCTCAAAACTTTATGTATGACTGAATAAGCAAAAGAATCCCAACGTGGCTCTTAGGTTTATTTAGGAACACAAAACTGGTAAGAGCATTAAACAAAAGCCACAGTAGATAATCCTAACAAGTGTAAAAAAACCTCTTTGGACCTTGCAGTACAAAGTCTTTCACAGGAATTTGCTTGAGGCATTATCAGGTATAAATGGATGAGGTGTACTAGAGCAGATCAGTGTATGCAGGAGGTCTGCAGAACATTTCTTCTGAATGGATATTTCCAGCATACGTATTCTCAAGCAATTAAGTGAAAACCTGATATTTAAGACTGAAAATAGGCAAACCTGTGGGAATAATATTTTATAGTTAACAAGAAAGGTCTGGCCTTATGTTTCCTTTAAAAGAGATTAACCTCTATAGACCAGTAGCTGTCAGCATCATTTGCTTTCCTTGTCTCTACATATGGTGAAGGGAATATTTAAAATTCACAGGAAAAAGAAAGAAAAAAAAATATTTTGTGTAAACAATTATGCTTCTGAATAGCAGCCAAGAGAAAATGGGTGTCTGGTTCAGTATAAATCACTCTCTATTACCAAAAATCTCTGGCAAACTCCATCAGTAGTGTGTTTGAAATAGCCTAACTGAATCAGGATTCGGTGTCTCACTGAAAACCAAGCAAAGCAAACAGCACCCTAGGGCCACACGGGTTTCTTTGGAAGCGCCACGTGTCTGCAGCCTTCTTGTCTTTGGGAAGTGCAGAGAGGAGCTGGCGCAGCCAGGCTCCCAGAGCAGGCACCGTCCCCAGCTGGCCGTGCCCAGGTACCTGTGCACCTCCCTTGTGGTGCTCACGGAGCTTTCCAGGGGCTCTGCCCGCAGGACAGGCTGAGCAGCAGGCAGAGAAAATTTACACTGCTTTCTGCTGCCAGGGAAGGGACTCGGAGTGAATTATAGGGGATCTCCCAGTGGGCCTTGTACTCATCACTGGGAAGTTGCCCTTCATAGAAAAATCCCTCCTCCTGACACAAAGTTTTATAACTTTTTACCCCAGTTCACTGTAAATCCTGATGACACAACCCCCAGCTTCCAAAACCTTAATTTAGATACATGTAAAAATGCTAACATTTCCTGGTAATTTAGCTTTTCCTTTTTCCTCTTCAAGAATGCGTTTTCCAAAAATTAAATTAATTGGTGATTAATTTTTACAAAAATTAGTCTGGTTCAATCGAAGCTTCAGATGTCTTTGGAAGGGAAAGGGGTTTTGGTTTCACAGAACCAGAAGCTTACAATTACTTAGGAAATGTAGAAGAAAAATAAATTTTAAATTCCTAACTGGTTTATGAGGAGCCCATTAAATTGAGATACTGCCCATTGAAGACCTAAGACAACAGCAATGGCATTTGCCAGAACAGTTAAGCAGCACTGCTTTAATAATATATTAGACTAAAATTCTAATTATGATTTATTATGTCTCATAATAATGTACTTGGGAAAGCAAATCCAGCCTCCTGAGTATTTAGCATTTGAATGCTAAACAGATGCTGAACATTTATAAGGTAATTTTAAAAAATAACATTTCTGATGCACAAAACTGAAATGCATTGAAAATCTCTTAATAATGTCAATGCATCAAGGAAAAACAAACACAACAGTTTATAAAAGTGAATCAGATGTAGTAAAACTCTATGCAACAGACTAATTAAAGTAAGATTTACTGTACAATGCTTATTTATGAAAAGTAATAGTTATGTTAGTAGAGGGTAAAAAAATGCTTGGAAATCCAACCAAATTCCAAATAATAGCTAGTCGTCTCCCGATCTGATAGTTTTTAAAAGGGTACTAGAGCTCCTGGTGGAAGTCCTTCAAAAAGTATGTCAGTTTCTAGGACTTACTTCTGCGTATTCATCATTTGACACAAGCTCTAGAGAGCAGTGAGAAGCGTCTGAAAGCAGCCTTTGCCCAGTACTTCTTCTGAGACAATGACATGAAGATCCTGCAGAGAATAAGCCAAGATTTTGAGGATTGTGGTTCTGGATTTCAACACCTAAATCCTACCCGTGACACACTTTTAGTGCCAATCCTTTTTGAAGATAATGACATAAATAAAGCAGAAGTCATCAAATTAACCCTAGATCTCTTAAAGCCATGCATTAGTACAGCCATCATGGACCCACCCTTCCCCTGTGTGCAAAGGTGATAAATATATATTTAAACATAGACCACTCTCAAAATTATTCTCTATATATAGAAGTGTTGCAGGTAAAATAAAATATGCCACTTTCTTGCCTTGGAAAATAGAGCCTTTTTTAACAGTGGAGGCAGAGCCATTGTTGCCTAGGGCAAAGGCAAAATGAGTTAACACTCCTAGCAAGAAACTATCTTCATTAAGGTGCATTATTTAATATCAGGCATGTGTAAATTAAGTCAGGCCATATATAGAGAAAGGAAAGATGGCTAATTTCTACTTTTAAAGGAAAAAAATTGACATTTTAATTCAGAACCCTTATGTTTCTGAGAGTCCTTGACTCCTAATGATAGGCTGCATTTTGAATAAATCAATTGCAGTGTTCTCCACTTGGAATATATAATCTATTTCGAATTTCAGATTTCATAGCATACCACTAGCATATTCATGTCTTCTCTACAATTGCAATTATTTAAAGAAAATGGAAGAATCAAAAAAAACTCCATTTCAGGATCATCTCTGAAGGTGTAAAATAACTATTCAAAGAAGTATATCTACTTTATTTCATGGAGTTGAGGACTTTGGACACTATTCATGAGTTAATACCTTGGAATTTTTCCTAGATTTTGTCTACCCATGGTTCATTTTAGTTCTGTTTTGTAGCTGTCCTGTGTGCATTCAGCCTAAAACTCTATTCCTTGTATGGGCAAGGCAAATAAACTTCTCCCTTGACAAACCTACTTGACATGATGAGCTAAGAGCTGAGACCAACCTGAGGATTAAGAGATGAAGAATGACTAAAATGGCAGGAATTAGCTTCTGCTGGGTCACAACTTTGTAATAACTGAAATAGGAAAAATTTTTTCAGTAAATTCCTCACTGGCTCCCAGAAGCCAAATTCAGAATGTCCAAGTAGAGCACTGGTTTTAGAGCAGAACACGTTTGTTTGTAAGTCATCTTGCTTTTGGCATCATATGTCTCACAGCAAAAGAAAAATAAAACTCACCAAAATGGAAGAAGCACTTACCTCACTATCCCCAGTGACAGTCCGGTATCTGCTTTGTTTCAAGCTGGGGGTTTGTGGGGGTGACGGGAGGTTTGAAGTCAGTTTAACACATGACTGTTCTGTTGGGGTTTTAGGCTAGTTTTCGGGATCTATTTTATGCAGATGACTTTTGCATTTCTCCTGGCTGACCTCACACAAAAATCTCTTGTGCTATGTTTAATAAAAATGTTCCCCCGCTTCCCACCTTGAGGAGTAGATTTACATCAACTGAAAAGAAGAAAATCTCTCATACCTCTTGTTTCTGTGTTCAGTTCCTTGCTGTTTCTTTCTCACTTTTTTCCCTGTAATCTGTATTTCATAGAAGCAATAGAAGTGGAGTAAGTGTAAGATCTTTATGCAGGTGTTACTGTGGCAGCTGAACTTCTGGAGTGATCTCTTTGCCCAACACTACCTTTGTGTCAGCCAGACTCACTATCACTCACTAGCAGATTTTACAGACTGCATCTTATTTACTAAACCACACAGAGGAAACAAAACCTTTTCACCATTTTCTGGCACGCTTTCAACATGTAGTCAGAGTGAAATTTTACCAACAGCAAGCTTTTTGATTAATGTTCTGTTTCTCTCTTGTGCTTCAGTGTTAGGCTCTCAAAATATCTTGCAAAAAGGAAGGACTGGATTTTGACACGCTTCCGTGCTGCTGCCCAGGAGGAGGGCAGGAAGGCTGGGAGAACAACCTGAGCACAGCCCCACGAAGGCTGGCCATGGCACACAGACATGGAGCTGATGGCGGGGAAGTTTCTCCCTCCCACAAGTCAAACAGAAGCCCAGCCTGGTCCAGCAGGTCCCTGTGCTCACAGGAGCCCTCCTGGCACGCCCCTTCCTGCCTGCAGCCTCACATCAGGGAGAAAAAAAGGCACTGACTGGCACCCCTGGCTAATGTTACACTCAGAATGGGATAAAGTGCGAAGCAGAGCGAAACACGAGAATTAATTTTAGCATCGCCAAGACAGGAATGCTGACCCCATTATAAGTTAGTAAAAGCATTTGAAAACATTTCAAAAATACCCACACAGACCTCTGTAAATTTTGCTCGAAGGTGATAATGATATGCTCTACAGAGGTCCTTCCTCTGATTCATTTTCTCTTGTGACACAAGAAAATGGTAGCAACCTTTCCACAGAGGAAAATTTGGTTCATCTGAACAAGTACAGCATCTGAATGCTTATGATGAAGAGTTATCCAAATTTCATCCAAAGTGTCCTGATGTCTAGGAGTCTACTGGAGCTCTATACATCCATGTTAATCACTCTGTAGCAATGCCTTTAGGTGTGAAAAGAGCCCAGGACCACAAACTGCACCGTGGAAACTGAGTTTTGGAAGTGGGGTTTCCTAGAAGGGTCTCTGCCTCTCCTGCTGCCTTGATGAGCAGCACAGGGCAGGAGGAATAACTCTCTTATTGTTAAGATCAGGTCCTGTTCCCCTTCCAGTTCTTTCAATCTTAATATTTTACATTCAAATCAAATATCAGTGTCTTACTTGTAAAAGGGGAATTGGATATATGGAATCAGTGCTCTAAAGTCATGTCAGTAGATGAGTTTTTTCTCTCCTCGGCTGCACCAAACAAATCTGCTTGAACACAGCTCCCTGTTTGTGAATTCCCATCAGCACTGGAACATGGCAAGGCATGTCTTGTCTGGCTTTGGATCTGAACTGCACTAATTGCTTTCACTTCCTCCCAAGCAGAGACAGAGCACTGTGTTCACTGAAAAATGTCACTTCCAGCATGTGGCTGGCATAATGTTTCATAAAATTTCCTTTAAAAATGTATTTCTGACCAGAAACAGAACACCAAAATACTTCAAGCGTCTCCCCCTGCCCTCTCCATGACTCATTCTTGCACTTAGAGATTCGAAGCTATTTTAGACAAATAGGATAAAAAGAATCAGGATAATTTCACACATGGATGTTTGTATATAAATACATTCCCAGTCCGACTATGTGATGCGAGCAGATCCATTAACTTCAAAGTGAACTGCACCTGTAACTGTATTTACAGGAATATAATATTAATTAAAAATTCATGTGTCTATGAGGTATTTTTTGTGGAAAATCCTTTCCACTTCTCCAATTTTTTCCTAACAGTTATGAATTCTATGCAAAATGCTTAAGAAGTTTGGACAAAAATGCACTGAAGCAATCTCTTCATTACAAGCTAGAGCATGCATAGCAAATGTACTGCACTTTTGTCTCCAGTAATTGCAGATCACAGTCTTTAGAGAGATCTATTTCACTTGATCAGGTAATCACATAAATTAGACCAAGTTTGCAGGTCATTGTGAGACTAATTATGAAAATATATGAACCATGATGTATTTTTTCTCTTTGAATCTTTATATAAGACCTTGCCACTGACTTTATTTGTAGAAGAAAAAAAGCCATTAGATTATGAGATATTGCTGTTTATTACTTGTATTACAGTGGCACCAGGCTGCCTCACATTAGATGACATTTCCATTATATAACAAATTATGAACTTTACTTAGATTACAGTCTGAAGTGGAAAGACAGATCAGGGAATTACTCAGAGTTCCTTATTTCCAGCGGCAACAAAAAAAAAAAACAAACCTGGCTGATAATGTGATCTTCTGAACTGAAGTGATATAATTAATATAGGCACAGAAAGAATTCCCTTCCTGGTCAGAAAGACAAAGGCATTAGTTTCATGTTAAGCACATGTTACTCCTTTTGAATAAACAAGGACATATTTTTAAGGTTAAACATGGTCCTCCAGGGCTTTCTTAACTGGCAATCACAATGACTTGTACAGAGTCACACAGGGAATTTATGACATACAGGATATAGGATTTCTTAAATCACACTGAAGTTTATCAGCTCTGAGATTTCCCTATCTTCCATGAAAACAATTGAAAAATAACTTCTTTAGATATTAGATACTCTTGGTAATTCCTGTAATAACTAGGTACATAGTTACATGTAAAACGGTATCTAATCTAATCCCCTCCATTGTGTTCGCTACTACCAGACAGAAATTATATTTTTCAGAATCCAATAATCCAAAAATATATAGCTGAGCATTTCTGAGAGGGTGCTTAGAGCTGAGAATCCTACAGCTTGGCTGGGACATGAAAGATGTCAGCCAAGGCAGACGGCAGCAGATGAAAAGATGGTGTTTGCTGTTAGTTTGATAATAAGAGGGTGAGTGCTCCAAAGTTGGCTCACAATTCTCCGGTATCTCGCAATAACTAAAAAGTCTTTTCACAGCAACACAATAACACATTTTATATAAAAGTTACAATTTGGTAACCTTGCACAATTTCACTGTCTCCATTTCATTGCACAGAACCATGATGGGGTCCCTTTTAAACGCTGAGATATAAGACTGATAAAAGAAAGATAGAAAGTGTGAGAGGGAGAAAAAGGTTTCTGCTCAGGGTTCTAAATTAATACGTTATTGATCAAAACTTGAATCAAAAAAGTTCGATGATTTGGTCACAGCTAGCCTTTGTTCTTTCCATCAATTCATATGCAGTCAATATCCTATTATATTGCTGCTTTGAAATGATGTCTAGAGGAATAATGTGCTTGAACAATGCATTCCAGTGAACCTATCTGATTGTAACTATGGGATTCATTTTTTTTTCTGGTTACCCAAAGAAATGAATAGGATCTATAAAACATACGAATGGCACAGGTACTATTGCAACAGTTTGGGCACTAATATGTAGCTGACATTGGTGAAATCTGTACCAATCTCCATTTCAAAGCATGAAAAAATTATTTGATCTTCTTAAGATGTATACATGCTCGAGTAAATGCTTCTACTTCTTATTGATTCCCCAGGAAATAGATCTTCCAAGTACCTTAAGCCAGCGTTAACATTCTATGTAACTTCATTCACCGTATCATGTCGAAATTAGCATTAGGTGATTATAGCTCAATGTAATTAGCTGCGTATATTAGAAGAGCAGAAATGCACCCTGCAGTTGATTACCCTAATTTGCAGCCAGCAGTGGCAGACAGACATTTCCCCAGCACTCAGGGCAGCAGTGTGGGCTGAGCTCTCCGTGCCCGTGGTGTTCTCGCCCCGGGGCAGGCGGTGCTGGAGGGGCATAGCACCCTGCAGGCCACGGGCACCCTGGCCCTGCTCAGTTCCCAGGAGCTTCCACATCCATCACTGGGGCTCTGAGCTCCCCTCTAGGATCCCTGCCAGTGGAAGTCACAGCATTCTCCAGGGTTCAGGGTAACTGGCCCAATAAGGCACGAAACAATAGCCATAAAAAGACAGTATGATAATACAGTGAAAAACAAAAAGTGTCAGAAACAGGGACTTTTCAGTTAGAAACCAGTTATTGATAAGAACGGGTAATAAAGATAACATAGAAAAACCTGCATGTTACATGGTGGTGGTTAATAGCATAATAGTGGGTGTTTGAAGTGTTGCTTGTCTGCTGACTAACAAGGAAAATATATCTAATCTTTTGATTCCTGGAAAAATGCTTGCTTGAAGACAGCTGAACTGGGAACAAAGTACCAGGCAAACTATTTCATTTTGCTTTTTTTATAAGCAATTAAATAAAAAAGATACCAGTTCTGCTGATTAGCTACAGAGTTGTGCAACACCTTCTGCTAACTTGCAGCAGATATGGCTCTACAGAGAAATGAGAGTTCAGAGAAACAGATTTGCCTTTGCTTTTCCCTTTTCCCAATAGTCTTTGTTTTCCTCTTCCTTACTTTTTCATTTCCTTTGTTCTTTTGCTGTTTTTGTTTTCTTCTCTCTCTTTTTTGTAGCCAGAAAAGCTGCAAGACAATGAGGCCCTTACCAAACAACAGGGGGGCATTCCCATCCCCTTTGCTAGCTAGCCACATTCAGTGCCAAAAATCCGTGTTAATGCGACGTGAGAGGTATGAGCAAGCAGTCCAGCTTCGGATTGCTCCCTCCCTCCTTCCCCTCCCTCTGCATCTCCCATAAAAGGAAGGGAAAGCAGTACCTGCCTGCCGGGAAGCACTGCAGCTGGGGGAATGTGATAGGGATGAGGTTGCCGTGGAGGGACAGTGGCATCCTGACCTTGGTTTCTGCACAGGGGAAATCGGTGTTCTCAGGGCCCTTAAGCCTGACTTGTAAATGCTGGCTTGGCTGGCTGTGCCACAGTAGTTGCCACTTGAATTACCTCTTGCCATCCACCACACGGATGACAACTTTCTGGCTCTCAAAGGCTGACACCCTGACTTCCTTCCCCCACCCTTACCCTGAGAGGTGTGAATGTGAGCATCAGTGAATATGGAACTGGATTTTCTGCATGCTCTAGCAATAAGGACGCTAGAAATTCAGTTTATCGCCTGACTTCTATTGTCTGAGGAGGCTCTAAAGAACTTATTACCAGTTTGGTTTTGTTACTTGCTAGTGCATGTGAGTGTGTATGTACAAGAACTTACATTAAAATGATATATTAACCTTCCACCTATAGAAAGTTCTACTGGAGAACCACTGGGGTATCAGGAAAAATTAATCATAAAAATCAGTACTGAACAGAAAAAAGGGACTACTAAAAATAGCAGATTTTAATTGACCATTTCATCTTTCTTCAGAACTTTGATTTTGTTCAAGGCAAAATCAATAAGAAATAGCTGATTCCTAAAATGAGAGGTACATATCCATTGCTTAACAGTTATAAAGAACTTCTCTATGCATTTTCTTATCTGATTCCAGTGGTAAATCTTTAAGTGTGAATCCTTTGTTTTGCTACTGTTTTTGTAGTTCAAGATAATCATTCAGGTTACAACATGTTCCTTTGTCTAAAGATTAGAGCAACAGCTTTGGAAAGCAAGACTGAGCAGAGGTCCAGCCCTTTAGCGTCACACAGAGTATTTTACAGCAGTTGCATCGTTGATATCAAAACTTGTTCTAAACTGGCCCATGTTTTCTCAAACTGTCTTTTATGCAATTTCATTGCTTATTTCTTTGTAGTGGACCATCCTAAGAATTCAGCCACGGGCTGAAGTGCAGGGAAAAAGTGCTGGAATATATGTGGGGTTTTATTTCCTGATATTTGTTACCTGTTGCTCATGACTCAACTGCTGCTATGAAAATGCATCCTTTTTGGTGACTGTATCATTCTGTACATGCAAGAGGACACCACTGATTTCACCCACACTGCAAAGGATTCTAAGATAGAAATTTAATTTTGCATTCAGCCTGAAGTTTGAAAGAAATTGTTTCTTTGAATTCGTGTCCACTGCAAATTTCTTGGTCCAAGTCAGAATTTTATCTGACTGCTTGCTCCATAGGCCAAAGAAAATAATCAGCGAACCTAAGAGTATGTATAGAGAGTGTTATAAGATAAGGAAGTAGGGCACAGATTCCAATCTTTAGTAGCCAAACGGTGTGGAAATGTGACAACTCCTTAAACTACGTAAGATGAACTATTTAACTCTCAGTCTGGCAACAGAAAACTTATGCTCTGAAATTATTTGAAAACAATGAAGATCCTTTAAATAAAAGCTGTGAGGCTTCAGAAGCTCAGTGTGGAAGACCACAACGTTTGCTACTGTCAATAAACTCAAATACCAGATCATCACACACACTGGGAGCGTGAGTTGGAATGGGCTGGAAGCAGGATGACACGAGAGGCAGAGCAGAGCCGTGCTGCTAAGGCTGCTGGGACGAGAATGACGGCGGCTGGCTTTGTGCTTCATGTAGATAGACTCTGAAACCTTACTGGGTCCCCAGTTCAAAATAATCGCCGTGGGGTGTACCTTGGAAAGGCTGCCTCTCTCACTGCTGCACTCTAGGGGCTTGTCCCAGCTCTGAACATCTTCCTTTCCCACAAAATTTAGAAATCTCTGGAATCACTTGCATCTTTTTCTCTGCAAAACCATTCAGAAATCCAAGGACAGATATGATGGAATTATTCTGGTTCTCATTGCAGCTGAAAAAAATCTCCTCTGTTCTTATTAAAAATAATCATTATTATTTCATCAGGTAATGTCAGTGGCAAAACCACAGAATTATGTTCTGTTGCTTTTCAATGTGTTTGGAATAGAATATTAGTTCCTTTTCCTCAGATATCTGAAAATAAATGCCCTCTGGAAATCTGGATTTGTCTAGAGATTTGAAAGTAAATGTCCTCTGGAAATCTGGCAAGATAAAAGAGCTTCAGACAATACCAAATTGAAGCCCAGCAGACACAGTTCTTACATTGATGCTGTGAAGCAAATCCTACACTTCAAAGCATTTCATTTTTCAAGGTCAAACTGAGGATCCAGTTGAACTTTCCTGTGCACTTCAATGACTAAAAATGCAGTTCAATCCACTTGTGGCCTCAAAACTGTCTATGAGGGATTTCCCAAGAAGTATTCCAAAGCGGTCCAACAACACAACAAAGCAAGTTTGAGAAGCTTCAGGAGCCCTTACACAGTGCACATTAACTGCAGAGGCTGGTCTGCCCTTGAGGAGACAAAGTTGTGCAGGTCTCCTTAGCACAGACGTCTATTAACCCAATTTCTTATTTCTCACTTTTTCTCTACTTAGAATGAAAGAGTCCAAAGGCCAACAAGCTGAACAGAAGTGTATCTGGTTACCTAGCTACTGGAAAAACACACCCAACTGTAACAATAAAAAATAGAGTTGTTCTGCTTCAGCTATTTCCAACCATACCATCTATCAGTGGAAAGTTGTTTTAAAAGTAGAGATGGAACATGTATTCCCTAATGTATTTATAGATTTTAATCTCCAGAAAATTCCCTTTCAGAAAAAAACCAGGTGTTACATCTGATTTTATTTTAAGACCCAACCATATGTTTAACCTTTCACTGTATCTACTGTAAGAAGGTGCTACAGAGCACTGGTGTTGTCGGTACTTGTAGGACATATTCTTTCTCTGAACAGCATAAATTATCTCCTTTGCTAGAACGTCGTTGCTTAACTGAAGTCTCTTTCCACGGGCGGCTTTGGGCGCGCAGCCCCGCGCCCCTACAGACGCGAGCGGCCCACTGCCCCTTCCCGTGCCCGAGCTCCTGCCTGCGGCCACAGAACCAGGCCCTTCCCAGCCAGGGAGCAGAGCCCTGTCCCTGCAGGAGGCTCTCGTCAGCGCCTTCCAGGACTCCCCTCTGTGCACGCAGCACTTCTTCTTCTTGCCAAGAGCTCTGAACGCTTTTGGGACAACAGAGCGCAAGCTGGCTGGCCCTGGGGTCAGCAGACCCCAAACACAGGCACGGGAAGAAGCAGCGGCTGTTTTGCAGCCATACCGGTGATGGATGGGAAGGGTTGCTGCCTCTGGTCTCACCTGGTTGGGTTTCTGACTGGCTCTGAGGCAGGGGCTGCGATTCCTCGTGTGTGGGGACGCCAGAACCGCCAGAAGCGCACCCAGCATGCAGGCACTGCCTGACAGCACCCCGTCCACTGCGATGGGCGCGCCTCTGAGCCTCGGCCACTCTGCTGCTGCGCCTTCATTTGCTTTTAGGCGCACCCAAAGCTCACTGTTAGGCCACGGTGGTCTCTGGTTCTGCCCTTTTCCCGTCCCTGTGTAGGCATGGAGCACTGCTGTGCACTTCAGGCTGCTGTGCTGTGACAGCTGCAGGCCCTTTGAGTGGCCTGAGCAATCTGCCCACCATCCCACTATCTGGCTTGTGGTCACGCTCAAGAAGGAGGCTGTGGGAAAGCTCCTGAGTCAACAAGTCCAAGTGCCAGATGATGTTTCTGTGGTTTGCTGTATTATTTTCAGTTTTGTAAACATGAGATACGGACTTTGGTGCTTGAAGTCTTAAAAGCTTTTGTGAGATTCAGCTGCTTACTGTGCTGAACATGCAAGGTAACGCAAGGTGACGTCTTGAATTTTTTTGCAAGTGTTTTTAATCACCTTCCACATTGAACTTCCACCCTCTGCCCAAAGGTTGAATAATTCCAGGGTACTGCTAAGATACACTGGTCTCTTAAGACAATCCTTTTGTTGCACAGCAAGTCAGTGTCCCAGCAACTGAGAGTCCACACAAAGAAAAAACATAAAGACAAAGTACTTGCTTGCGTTTCTGGGACACTCCTGTCCAGACTCCATCCTTCACTTGATCTATACACTTATTTTCATTACCATTATTTTCTTTCTTTTACAGTACTATTAATTTTCCATGGACAGCAGTGTTCATTTTATACCTATGTGTATATTATGCCTGCTTTAAAAAATGGCCAAAATAAAAAATCTAAATATTTTATGAATGCCTGAAGGCCCCCTATTAATATCCACATTGTGGTATAGAGCAGTGCTGCCAAATAAACTTACACCGTTAGCATCTATTGAGTTGTCTTGGCAACAGAGGAAGGAATCTCACCTCGCAGCATGACCGTGCTGAATGCCCTGTTTGTGACTGATTACAGTTAGTTATCTGCTGCCATGTATGAAATGTGTGGTGATTTCAGGGTGGGATTTTCATTCTGGATATGTAGGATTTGCAGTCTTCAATCTTTTGGAAACGTTGCACGTAAACTGATTTGCTTTGCTGGACTCTGGCCATGCTCAGCTCTGTTTTTTCAAGTTCTACCACTGGTAGCCTCTCAAGAGTTTTAGTAAAGCCTTTGAGAGGCCTCTCAGAGCCATTTTCATATTTTCCCCTTTCTATATTTCATGTAATTTTCTTTTGTATAGAATGCAAATGTACACTGCAAACAAAATATTCAGTGCAGCTAAAGATGAAGAGATCAAATACATATTTTTTTTCCTTGCTTGTCCTTCCCTGTCATGATTATTAAAGCTGCTCCAACTCTTTAGCTTTTTACAGAGTATTTTGAAAATTATTGCATGAGATAGAATGTGAAAACTTATAGGAGAGAGAGTGAGATCGATCTGTCTCTGAGTAGTTTCCTGAAGCAGTGGTGGCTCTTTAATCTGTAATGTTCCACTATCTAAGAGTACTTCTCATCCTGTTGTATTGCCCTTTATTGCAGTTGTTGTTTCATAATCAATCATAAAATCATAGAATATCCTGAATTGGAAGGGATGCACAAGATAGCCCCAAGAAACCCACCATATGCCTTAGAGCATTGTCCTTGAACTCTGATACATTTGGTGCTGTGACCACATCCTGTCCTTTTTCTCTTCTTTTCCATGGTCCCAGGTGTCCAGTGCTCTATTGAATAAAGAATCTGATAAATAAACATAAGCAAATTATAGACGTCCTTGGAACAACAGGCCTCACTTCCTTCATTCCCTTTAAAAAATAAATCTTACCTTCCCCTGTGTTTTATCCACTTTTGGCAGAGGTAAGGCTTATGGGTAGAAGCACTGATAGCTTTTGGATAGCAATTGCAAGAAATTCATTCTTCTGAAACATGGGCAATTCTCATAGCATCAGTCCCTCTCCTGGCATAGTCTAAAAGACTGTAGTCCAGAAGTCAAAATTGCACTCATTTGGAATGTTAACATGAAGGAACAACATCCTAGGAGCTCCTCACTACTGAAGGGTCACTACTCAGAGGTAAAGATCACAGAAATTGTCAACCATGACTTACGGCTTTCTTAAAAAGAGAGCATGTGTAGTGGGAATTCTTACAGGTTCTCCAGACTTCATCCCTACAGAGTTTCCAGGGGAAAGATGCACATCAGAAATGTAAGTCGGTTCTCAGCTGTGGGATTCCCTGGTTGTGACGAGATTTTGTGGAAATACGTTTGCAAACAACTGACTCACCAAAAACCCTTTTGGGGGTCTGTACTTCTGACTGATTCTGTAACCGTAAGACAGCTTATTCATTGTAAGTCCTAAAGAAGAATAACTTTTCTTTCTGAGCAACACCCTGAAGGCATTATGTCTTGAAGACCATGCTAAATAAATGAGCTGCCTGAAAAAAGTGTTATCTTGTGCATATTCCTGCTTTCTACAGAAATGACACCCTGTGAAAAGATAAGGTTTTTGAACTGATTCATCAACATCTTTAATGTCCATGGCAACTTCAAATAAAAAAGCTGGAAAGGAGAACTTGATATTTGGTGCTTTACAACTTCTTTTTTCACTTGTTTAAAGAGATCTCATTGCAAATACTTTCAAATAAAAGCTCAGGACAGCCTCTTAAAATGTGCTAGCATTACAGCATTGCTGTTCAGATACAGTCGTACAGTCAAAGAGATGAAAGTACAGTTTCTCAACCATTGTAGAACATACAAAATAAAGGAACTGATGATTTACCTTACCCTCAGCAACTTGCTACCTTTAGGACACATGGCATGTTTAGAAAAATAGATCTTCTCTTATCTGCAAGGAGCACTAAGTTTGGGGGGGGTGGTGTTGTGGTTTTTTGTTTGTTTGTTTGTTTTGTTATGTCATCTATCCAATCCAGATCTTTCCTTCGGTCCCTTTCTGCCCCTTTCCCTGAGTCTGAGGTCAGAAGCCACTTTTTAATTCGTGGTTGGGTTTGTTTCCTCCCTATTTATCTGGAACTCCCTTTTTCTTTATTCACCCAAGACAATAAATCACCTCTTCTTTTAATCTCTCTCCACAAAAATTTCACTTTTCTCCTTAACTTGTAATTGGCTCTCTTGCTGTATGGCTCTCTGTGATACTTATCTAAGAACAAGTTATATAATGAAGAGCATGGAAGAGACATCCTTACTTCTTAAAAACTTTTCCAAGCCTGGAGCTGTCTTGGCAGTATGTCAGAAAAGTGACTCTTGTGTTTATGTTTCCAAAACAGTGTCAGGAAAAAGAAATCAGTCATCTCATGTCTGAAGTGTTTAAAAAGGATGCTGCTGTTCCTGGCTGCCATACTATCCACCCATGTCGTGAAGGTGGTCATTAGAACAGTTCCTATGGAAAAAGAGTCTCTCATGCTCATTGTTTGAGCTTCACACAGGAAACCAGTAAATCACTGTTCTGGCAACAGTGTTCACAGGAAGCAAGGAAGCACACCCAGTCCCATTTGCTGCAGATATGTTCTTTCCTCAGAGCTGTCATCTCTTCCTTGGACACTTTGAAATGCTCATTTGTGCTGTTTCAGGTATGGCTGGTTGGTTTCCTCACCAAAATGAGTAATCTGCATCATATTTTCTTCTTTTCATGTACCCTGAGCCATAGCATGATTTCAGAAGACTGTACAAGTGGGTGTGGCAGATGTTTGATTTGTGTCTCATTTTGGTGGCAAAAGCCATTGGTCACTCATTTTCACCCCCATGTTGTGCCTTTAAGAGTGGTGTGGTGAAGTAGATCAAGAGGTACTTGCGATTGAAAAATCATTTTGAAAGAGAAAGATTTCTCTGTAGCTGGATTAGTTCCCATGGCTATACAAATGCTTTTGCTGTGAGGGTGCCAGAAAGCCTAAGTGAGTATGAGGGGCAGTGAGGCAGGTATTTCATGGATCATAGAATCATAGAATGGTTTGGGTTGGAAGGGACCTTAAAGATCATCTCATTCCAAACCCCCTGCCCTGGTCAGCGACGTCTTCCACTAGACCAGGTTGCTCAGAGCTCCAACCAGCCTTGCCTTGAACACTTCCAGGGATGGAGCATCCACAGTTTCTCTGGGCAGAGCCTGTGCCAGAGCCTCACCACCCTCAGAGGAAAGAATTTCTCCCTTACATCCAATCTAAACCTGCCCTCAGTGAGTGTGAAGCCATTCCCCTTCATCCTATCTCTGCATGCTCCTTTAGGCACTTTAGGCAGTCCTGATATCATAGGTCCTGCAACCTGGCATGATAGTAAAGGTCTCTACATTCTTGCAGACAAGAGAATCAGAGGTCATTACAGGGCTTTCTTAATTAATGCCTAGGTCATATTTACTGCATTTTTTTTTTTTCGCAGTGTTTTCTGGTTTAGTGCATCGGCAGGCAGGTACTGAAATTGTCAGTGCTTTAACTCGTTGGTTCTCATCAATCTCTAGCCTATATATCCATGGGTATCCCTGAGATGTACCTACATTCTAAGTATTTATTTATAGCTGCCTTTCAGCGTGGCAAATGGCAGGGGAAGTGATCTACACAAAATATCCCAAAGGATGTTTCCAGTCACGCATCTATGTGTCCCTCAGCAGGCAAGTGCAGTGTGATGCCAGATCTCTAGAATGCTGATGTTAATGGGCAGGACCCAGGACTTTATCAAGGCTGATAGTTATTAGTCATAGCCGGAGTAAGCTGTAAAAGTTGATCTCCCTTACATGAGGGTGAATTAATTGCTTTGGGCAGAGGAGAGCCTTCCCTCTGCTGCACTGCAGCACACCTTAATTACACTTGCTCTGCAGTGGCTGTTGTCTACCAACAATAAGTAGCAGCAGCAAATTTGCAGGATGCTCACACAGTTTGAGGTCTGCGGAGGTCAAAACACCTAAAGCCATTATCAAACCCTGAAGCACCTCTGCAGATCCTATGTGTTATTTTAGAAGTTCTGAAGAAATCCTGAAGCTTCTTTCCTTCTCATTTAACGAACAGCAACAACAAAAAATCAAAACAAAATCCTCACAAATTTTCCGTAGAAAATATTTGCATATTTTAATTTTGACACAAGGTTATGAGCTTGGATTTTGACTACGAGGACAGTACACTTCTAGACTCCCTGCAGTCCTGTTTCTTGCACTCACATCAAACTCATACTAATTTACAGTGGAAAAGAATGCCTCATTCATATGTAATATGTACTAAGGAGAATCCTCATGTTCAGAATTCTTATAATGTGTGCATATATTTGATCTAACTTAATTTTCTATAATCTTCTGCCTTCTTTTATAAGACCAAAGGACAAAAAGGGCTGTGGTTATTGTCTGTGTATAGCCTGGTCAAAAATATATGCAACGTCAATGAGCTACACTTCACTGACTTTCACGGTGCAAGTGAAATGTTGCCTCATAAGGGACACATTTGGTCTGCAAGGACAGGACGTTCTCAGAGTGTAAATGGCTTATTTTTCACCTCATTGGCACTATTTCTAAGTGGTCACTGTCACTCAGAAACTAGACAGCTGAATGAGTGCCAAAACAAGTGAAGATCATGTGATTGCTGGAATCCAGGCAATGCCCTAAGACAGGGGTTTGCACAGTATCATTATTAGTAAGAAATTCTATGAGAAAAAAAGTCAACTTAAAATTGAAAAAAAAAATAGCAAACTTGTTAAAAAACCACAAACTTTCAGTTTATACTCTTGCAAGTCTTTTAATGCCTATACTCGACTTGAGCCAAAGGGCTGAAAGATAAAAGTGTCACAGAAATATGGTTTTAGACAGTTCTGATTCTACTATTCTGGCTCTGCTTAGTACGTTTCTCATCCTACAAAAATAATGTTGTAGATCGATTTGCAGATTCTATGTGCATTTTAAAGTATAATATACAACACAGACTCATGATATCTTCCTCACCTGTAAATGTCTTTTGTGAGCTGAACCATCTGCACAGACCACAAGTTGTTCCCTATCTCTGGGAGCCAAAGTCATGCAATTAATCAATCAGTCAATCGAGGTAACAATTTCCATGTCTCCTCTAAAATTATCTCTTCTCTCCTAGCTCCCCATGTTAATTCTGTCTGAAAAAACCCAAAAGTGAGCTCATCTACCTGTTCCAACCAGAAATCTGTTCCAAAGTGTCTCTGGGGCCAACTCTTCATCCAGGACAATTCTGCATGGGGCAAAGAAACTAGAAAAGGGCAGGAAAAACACTCCAAAGCAGTGGCTGGGGTCAGTTCGTGCCTACACAGCTGAACAAGATGTTTTCTCTCCATTCTCTCTGAGTAGTTGTGAAAGTTTTAAAAATCCTCCTCATATGTTCAGACCTTACACTAAAGGGTAATGGAGTTGATTTTAGCCATTTTAGCCATCTGCACTTTGTAAAAGTTCTTTTGTCACATTTTCCATCCATTTGTCCTTCTGAAGAATTTCCACAGGACAATGTGGGGATTTTTCGTCCAACAGCTCCAAAGTGGGAGGACAGAAGGAAAGTTCATTTCCACAGAGATTTCAAGATTATTATGGTAAATCAGTTTCAAGTCTTTATATGCTCTAGAGTTCAAGATGATCCTGAATATTAATTATATTCCTCTTACAAGTGAGAAGAGCAATATTTGTCTTCTTCACAGAGTGTTTGAGAAAGAAAATATAGAAAGCTCTATTCCTAGAGCCAAAGAGCCACGTACCTCAAGTACTGTGTGTGAAACAAGAATATGGTTTCATG
The DNA here is from genome assembly GCA_013390045.1 of Picathartes gymnocephalus. Taxonomy (NCBI): domain Eukaryota; kingdom Metazoa; phylum Chordata; class Aves; order Passeriformes; family Picathartidae; genus Picathartes; species Picathartes gymnocephalus. The sequence continues at coordinate 155,956 of WEKY01003534.1, read as the reverse complement.
CATTTAAAAAAACCCAAGAAACAGGGATGCAAAGAAAAATATGTTTATTTCTGGTTTCTGACTTGTTTAATGCTTGTACATAAATATTGCATATGTCCCCTCAAGTTCTCTTTTTTGTTTATCATGACTTTAATCATGTTCCATTTGTATAACTCTTCTCCAGCAAAGGGCTTAATATAGTCAGTTTGAGAAATGTAATTTCAACAGCAGTAGAACATGTTTCTATTATAAGCTTTCTACACAACGCACAGTGTAATATTTGTGGGGGAAAAAAAAAAAAAGCTAATGTTTATTCACTGCATGATATTTTCTGGGTGTTCTGGAAATTCAGTAATCGAGTGTCTCCCTAGGAGTATGATAAGCTTAACATCAAATCATCATTGCTGCATTCAGTTTCTTCCTCACAGTAACTCTTACATTGCTAATTGAGTTTTTTCTTAGCCCAGTGCTTAGTAAAATATGCAGAAAGATACCAAGAGGGCACAAAAGAGACTTCTATGTGCACAGAAAAGTGTGTGCACCAAGATTAGTGTAATCAGGGAAAATACATGATTGTGTGGATTACAAGTGCACACACACATGCATATACACACATAGGTATTAATAAATACCAGAGAATTAATGTTTAGTTGGAGTTCTTTCAAAGAATCACTTTTATTTACAAAGGTTTGTTATCGTTCTTTAAGGAGGGCCCTTTTTTGCCATTCTATATAGTAGCTGATACATTTTTAATATTAATTAGCTGCAGTAATATGGTGTTAAGTAACACTGTTTTTTGTGTGTGAGCATGCACGTTGTTTCGTGACTACATACACTGTTTCCTTCTACTTTGGCTTTGAATTATTTAGGAAAATATTTTAATTGCTTGCTTGCAAACCAATGGAATAAGCTTAAGAAGTTTATTTTACTGTTTGCTGTGGAACTAATAGTTCAAGGAAGACATAAACGGGGCATTCAGTATTAGGACACTTTTTATCTACTATGTTTACCTCTTAGGGAAAATAAAAAAATATCACTCAAAATCAAGATGACCTTGGACTAAAAGGTATCAAAAAGACCTTCAAAGCCAGATCTTTGGTGGTTGCTTGGTCTATTTATTGGTTCCATTTGGATTTCTTTTTTTGTAGAAGATCCAGTAGATAGTGTCCAATACCTAATAATGTTACCCAGTGACTTAAACATCTGTGACTTTCAGAGCTGTTTACCTGATATTCAGCACGCCAAGAATGTGCCCTAGTGCAGCCCCAGAGGGACCCGCAGTCTCCTGCTGCGGGTATTCAGCACAAAATCCAAAGCCCTGTGCTGCATTTCTCTCGTGGGACCACTCACTTCTGCCTCCCCTTTCAGACACTTGTGGACATCCTCGTGTTCAATGGGGTTTGCAGGTCCGAGGCATTTCTTACAGGATCTTGTAAAAAGAGAAATAGTGAAGCCACCAATAAACTCTTGTTCTGCTTCAAATATAAATCAAAATGCAATATAAACAAAAAAGTGATAACAGTTTGATATAGCAACCATCTACACTGATGGATCCTAACAAGTAAATGACAAAAATGTATCTATCAGTCAACACTCTGCAATGCAAGACCAATAGAAATAAGGCATTAGCAGTAACAAAGTGTGATTAACAAATGCAGAATTATTATCTTCCTATCAAATAACCAGCAGCTGAATAATTATTTGCTTTGTGCAACATCCTTCAACTCTTTCCAGAAGTAGCATTTCTCATTTTTAGCAAGGTGTCCGGTCATTGATTTTCTTTTTTTTTTTCTTTTAATCATAAAAATGGAGAGCTGATTGCCAATTCCAGTTTTCAGTTCATGGTACAAATAATCTTGATCTTAAATGAACAATTGGCAAAAATGCTGACACTGCCCAAGACCATGGGAGAAGTGCTGTTGGTGTCAGCAAGTCAAGTTCTCACACACCACTCTGGAGAGGGTTAAGTGGTGCAGAATGTGCCGTGATTTTAGAAAGAGGATTTGGTAAGTTCAACTTTCTTATGAAACTATGTGTTTCAACCTTCCTGGGCAAGCCATTATGAGTATGTGATTTATCCTCTGGTATCCAGAATAGTTATTCAGTTTTTTATACAACAAATAAATACTAATAGCTTATAGCTGTACTTCCTCCTAAAGTGTGACTTGGATTAAAACAACAGTATCAAATACTCATAATTCAGCAGGAGAAAACATATTTTAAAGTAATATATTTAGTGCTTATTTAGGGGAAAAAAAAAAGGAGATTGCATCTGCTGCTGCTCTTCACATGTTTTGAGAATTCTTCGTGTTGAAACAAAAATAAGTGATGCATCATGAATAAAGGAAACATTCAATAGTTTTCATGGAATCAAAGTAAAGGTAATAAAAGAAAACAGGCTTGGAACAAATTAAAGAACAAACCTTTTCATGCAGCATACAGATAAACTCTGGAACTTGTTATCATAAATTATAGAATCTAAAAATGTCTCCAAAAAGGCAGATTAGACAAATTCATGGAGGACAGTCCCACTGATATCTGTTTCAGCTGATGATCCAGGCACAAGTTCCTTATAAACTGCTGATTTCTGTGCTGTTAAGAGAAAAGCACTCAATAAATGCCATTGCTCCATCACCCCATCACTGAATCTACTTTATGTTCTTGGGGCAAAGCGAACATCAATCAATCAATCATTTTTCCATACATAATAATTAATACAATATATTTAGGGAAAATAAACCAGTTTCTAGAAATGCAGAAAGACCAAAACTTGAGCTCTTTAGGTGCTTCCAAAGTAGAGCTAAGTAGCATAATTCATTATTTTATAATTGAGGCATATGCATCTTCCTGTGGTAAATATGCAGCAGTTTTGACTTAGAAGGATAAAAAGCTGCAGGGATGTGTTCAGATGTACAACAGCAGAGGGATGTACAGCAGAAAGTGCTAAAAAAAAAATCAAGTTCTTGATAACTTGTGTAATTATAATATCTTCAGAGTGTTCTTTTAAATATCTAAGAAGAAAGAACCATTGTCAGGTCTAGTGTCTTTTAGCTCATGGAGATTTCAACAGAAAGTTCTGCAGTAGATGTGTGTATGTTTGTGTGTTTGAGAGCAATATTGTACAAAACAAGTGTAGGTTACTCACCATCAGAATAATATGGGGAAAACACCTAAAGGCTTGTCATTGCCTTTTAAGGGACCTCAGAACTGTCTGCCGCACATTCTCAGCGTGCAGCCCAAGTTTCTGTGAACTTGGAGCAAAGTCCCACTGAGGATGCATGTGCAGGCAGACAGCTACACCAGTACTCTGCCAAGCACCAGCAAGAAGATGCTATGGAAAGGTTGTGCGTGTCCTCTGCTGTATTTCATTTTCACTGCACATCAGAAGAGCAAAGGAAGATTTTAGGGAGGTGGGCATTTTTCTGGTAGGGACAGGGAGGTGTCCCCACGTGGAGCAGTGCCCTGAAGGAGCTCTCATTCCTGAGCATCTCCTCAGCTCACAAAACAAACTGTGGATTAAGCTTTTAATGGCACTGACAGATAAACAGGCATAAAACAGACTGAATTCAGCCTCTTGCTTTGAGACAGAGCATGCAATTATGATTCCCAAACCTCATCAGCACAAAGCACATCTTCAGCCAATAAAGAAAATAAAACATATGAGCTGAATTTGTCAACGTCAGAAACAGCTCCCAGCCTAAAATATTGTAAAGATGCCCCTTTTTATCATGGCCTCTGCATCAGGGGGAATTATTTTGTGGAATGGATACTAAAATCAAAAATATGTGTAAGTCTTTGCTGGAGATTTTTTATCCTTTCTCCATTTGCTAACAATATGCCAATAAAAAAAAGCACAGCACAACAAAATGTAGATGGAAGTCAGTTTGAGATCAAAATATACAGCAAGATAAAACAAGAATTGATCTGAGCCACAAAATGCAGAGGACAGCTCGAATCATTCCGAGTTTAAAAATACATCTGTCTTCAATATCTGTCTCTTCCCTTTTTCACATCATCAGAGACTAGACGTGAAAATAAAAATACACTCCTATGGCATAAAAATCTCTTCTTGATATCTTTCCAAACCCCCCTTAAAAATTCTTTTAAATGCTCGATCTTTTGTTTGACAGCCTTTCCATCAATGGCCTCAGTCCCCCTGAATTACACAGGTGCTCAACAGAGGAAACCCTCTGAAGAAAAATCTGAATGAGCCCAGCTCAGAAGAGACAGCCACATGAGCTGATGCCTTGGAAAGTCCTGGACTGTAAGTGCATCAGAAAACCTCCAAACCACTGAACCTTTGTAAACTTCTTTCAGGATGTCTTACTCAAGAAATTGGAGTAAGACTGGGGGCAGTTTGAACTCTGTATGGAGGGATGCCATGGGATTCATAGATTAGTTGCTTCCTTAGTTTTGGGAGGCATCTGTTTCACCTTTTTTTCTTGCTACCTTCTAATGCAAGTGGAACAAATTTGTTTTCTAAAAAAAAAAAAACCAAAAAAAACCCCAACAAACCAACCCAGTTCTGTCAGTTTTGTTTCACAGATGTTTCCATTTCCAAGCAGAAGCCCTTGATGGTTCTGAAAGTTACTCAGCATTGTTGTAATTTGCATAACATTAGCCATGATGTTTTTATTTTGAAAAGTTGAAATGTTTGCAGCTCATCATAGCACAGCCTTAATGGTGTTCAGTACATCTGCTTAAAAAGTTGTGCCTAGGCAATGTTCTAGCCCACAAACATTGTTTATGACTTTTACTGACTTTCAAGGTTTTCAGTAGAGATAGACTTAAAGCCTCTGCTTTATGTACACACGAATTAGGAAATAACGAGTGGGTAACGAAGCTGGGCTGTGTACTCCATACTGCAGCTGTATCCTTGCAGCTGCCACAAGAGCTTCCTGCAGCATTATGCAGACACCTCACGGGCTTTGTTTGGATAGACTCATCAAATTAATGTGTCTTTCTGTAAGTAGCATAGTCACCTAAACAGGTGTAACAGGAAATTAAAATAGGGAGTAGAAGCAATGGTGGCAAGTAAAATCCATCGGTAGAGGAATCGCTGCTCCAAGTCTTTATTTTCTCTTTCCACCCCTTAACGTCCCTGCAAACAGGTAACTGCTCTTGATCTGATGTTAAGTTGGATCCTACTGAAAAGCAACAGCAAGAAAAGAATAGCCCAGATTTCAGAGATGTGATTTTGTTAGCAGAGATCGAATATAATGTTCATCTGCAGCTTTCTTCCCTGGTTTGGTTTTGCTCTTCTTTCTAAGTTGAGACCTCCCAAATGAAACTTAAATCCTCTGTATCTGTCAAGGTGCATCAGGCTCCCTTTTAAATTAGCAGAAAAAATTTTAATAAAGGAATCCATATCTGTGAACAAGCAGAAAATTCGAGACTTGATATCAGAGGTTTTCCTGACAAACATCTTTGACACTCATCCTCAAAATCCTGATGAACCTCTCCCCATCTTAATTTCTACTCTCTTTTCTTTCAAATTTTCGTGGTTTTTTTCCAAGCTCATTTTTTAAAATTGCTTCCTTCAAGTGCCCTGCACTTGATGTAGCAACTTCCTTAGTGCTTCCTCAAACACTTGTAAGAACCTTTCTCTTCCCACCTGCCAAAGTCCAAGTCCCTACTCGAACACACAGCACCAGCTTCTTTAGTATGTAACTCTTTCCAGCTGCTTTTGGTTATGAGCTCCTGAGGCAGAAAATTACTGCATGCTTGCAAAGCATAGGAAAATTAAAAAATAAACATATCTGCTTCCTTAAAAGCACATCTATAGAGGTTTGAAAGACAGTAAGCAGAAGTGCATCAGTGTAGCGTTTGTCTATGCACACATTTTTATGCTCTTGATGAAATTATTAGATAAATAACACGTGATTAAACCAAGACAAGTGTGAATCAGGGCATTCAAAATTTAAAATCACTGCCATTAACCCAGAAGAACTTCATTTACAGCTCCCTTCGCGTGAGAAATGAATACAAAAAGGAACTGTTTCAACTTTTTATTATATCAGCCATACATTTTACTAATCTTTTCAGGCATTCCAGAGCACTGAAACCACAAGCAGTTATACAGCAAAACAGTTGTATTTTTTTAATGATGTCATTTGCTCACAGCTCGATACCAATTAGGCTGTTCTTGGCCATTCAAACCCCAGAAAACTGTCAAGGAAATGCTGGCTTACCACCCAGCAGTCTAAAACTAAGATGTGTTATAAAGAATATAAAAAGAGAAAATAAGATCCAAGGCAATACTGAACATATAACTCAGCAGCTTTTAAGTGTTCCTCAGGATATGCCTACTAATAGCATGCTGATAACCAAATGTGAGTTTGTAGGCTGCTGAATCAAGGATTTCCTACACAGGTAGGAAAAACCTGTGTGAACAAGTCAGTTGAGAAGGAATGGGTGAGGTGGTATTACTGCACGTTCAACGCATGTATTGCAGTAAATTTGTGAGGGAAGGGGTTGACGGGTAAATATTGAAGCAACGATGTGAAACAAAAAGTGTTTGCTCAGAACATCCCATGCTAAGGAGCTGTTTCCTTGCGTTTCCTTGGTACCCCGTGGTGGGCAGGCTGCTGGGGGAGGACATGCAGCACTTTTGGGTGTGCAGATGTTAATGCACTGCTCAGCAGGCCCACGGGACTCATGCTAAATTCAGCTGGGATCCAGTTGCCACAAACTACCCGGCTGCAGCTAATTAAGGGCTTTAGCAGCTTTTAGAAGTGAGTATTGTCCCAAGGACCATACATGAAAGGAGATTAAATTGGCCCTTTTTCACAGATGTAACCACTTTATTCCAAATATTGTTGTCCAGTGGCTGGAGGTTGTAAAGTGTGCAAGACAAAAAAAAATTCTTCTTTTTGCCTTCTGAAGCATTTTTATGCCCTACTTGGTAGATAAGAATTACTGTGTGAAACATGAGTTGAAGGAAAAATAACAGTGCCCAGCAGTGTTGGCTGTGATGAGAAAAATGTATAACTCAGCGAGTAGTTTAATTTCCTTTAGATTTGTGTTATATTTTTTTTTCTCCGAAGACACAAGGCTTTCAGGAAATCTGTCCAATTTGAATTAATTCACTCATCCTCAGTAAACGTACTAATAGGTTCTGGCTACTCTATTTTCATTAGACTAATCACGATTTGATATGCTTGAAAATGCTCTCTCTTTGCCAAATTTTGCTGGAAATAGTTTAAAAGTTATTAGGGTAGAACACACAATATGCAAATGTTAAAAAAAAAAAAAAAAAGTCCACAGTCACAGTAAGTAAGTAGTCTAGAAAAACTCTGGTGATTCGTATCAGTAATATGGGAAATGTAACTGTTCTGCATATATCCTGATCTAGTCAGAATGAAGGCAAGCAGCACAGAAATATAAAACCAACTAACGATGCCATAACATTTGCAATTAAAAAGAAGTAGATGTCCAAGCTGAGGGAGACTAGGAGGGACACAATGCTTACACAGTCATGGAACAAACTCCCACCACTTCAAATTAGAAGTCAACTAAAACAATACTAACAATAAACCTGACATGTTTTGATGAGGTATACTCTTCATAAAAGAATGCAAAGTGTATGATCCAGGGAAGGCACTTGGTTAACCAAGGTGACCGCACAGCAGTGCCTTGGAAAAATAACTGGTTTTCAGTGGACCACTTTTTAGAGAGGTTTTTTTTTTCACCCAGAGCCATTCATTACTGCCTAGCTGCTGACAGGGTCCTGTTTGTTAGAAAGATGGGGAGAGAGAAATGGTGGCTTAGTAAACATTTGAAAAATATATCAGACAACTGTGAAAACCTCCTGTGTATGTGTGTTTGGGGTTTTTTAAGTCAAGCTGGTTTTCAAGTCACAGTTTTCACTCTGAGAAAACATACTTTAGTGAGTGAAGATTAATTCCTTTCCATCCTGCTGTGTCTGCCAGCACCAGCACTCGAGAAAAGCAAAGGAAAGGTAAAGAAGCAACAGATGGGAGTGAGAGAATTGAAGGGTCATTTTTTGTTTGAAGGTTTCATTCCTCTGTTTTTCTTCACTTTGAGCAGGGAAGAGGTTTATTCTGCTGAGCAGCACAATCCACAACACAGGGACCAAGGCACAGTGTCCCTGCCATCCCTTTGTCCCCTCTATCCCAGGGTCTCGTGTATCCACAGTCACACAGATAAGCAGTAAAGAAGCACAGCTATTTCCTCCCATGCTGAAACACTAACAGCCTATGGGATAGTGGAGATTTACTTGCCCAGATGTGTGCCAATTAAAAAAGTGACATCAGGAGGAGGGTTACAAAAATTGCTAGTTTTAGAAGCTCTATCCCTCTTATTAATCAAAGTACAGGGCTCTTGCCTTGAGTCTGATACTCGGGAAAATGTAACCCCGTTCTCCACTGATGTAGATTTTGTTTCTCCTTTCTATATTTCTCCCTGTATTCAGTATCCATTCTCTCTTCTTCAGGCTTGGCATCTATATTTTAATTTCCTGAAAGCTTTGTCTGCCCAGTTTTTACACCGTGCATTGAACTGCACTACAACAACCCTTGGTGACTGTATTTGCACAGGCAACATGATCCAGGCAAAGGAGAAGACCCAATACCCTGAGCCTGACCAAGGAATAAAACAGCACCCTAACATCCACCTGTTGTGCTCACTCCGAATTTGTCATATGACATGCAGGGAAGTTCTGCATTTATCAAAATAACTTTGCAATGCACCAGGAGCCAAGCTTTTGCCAGAACCGAGGCTTGTCCAAAGCAGCGAAGAGTTACCTGCTGGTCTTTGCAGTGTGCTGGTAGTGGTTCAGATTGCAGGAGCTGGAGAGCACTGGACTCTGTTCAGCAGGATGCCTGAGGTTTTAGGAATTCATTTGGCTTCTCTCCTGTCAGGCTGGCATCGGTTTTCATTTTAAACAGAAATCTTCCTAACAGGAGACAATACAGGAGAGGATACCAAGGGAAATGTCAGGTAATTAAAAACTACTGCATTGCTTGTATTAGAAGATAACTCATCTAAGCCTGCACAGCAGGTTGAAGCTGAGGAGGAAACCTCCAATATGTCAGCATAAAACTGGAAACTTTAGTGCATAGGTGAATGCAGTGTAGCAATGCTCAAGGTCTCAAGGAGCTAAACACTCCCTGCCCTTCCTGAGGGAATTATTGGCTCCAGCTTGCCCTGCCCAAACACTAGAACCCCACAAGAGCTTTTGCTTCTTGTTGGAGCCCACCCACCACGTCCCACAGAAAGCCAAGTTGGAGATGGGTTGTTTGCAGACACTGTGGGAATTCAGGTTCACCAGTCTCATCCATTTTTAACCTAACTCTGAATTTATCCGCCTGCTTGTTAAACTTCAGGGGAGGGAGATTTATCTTCCCAGCTTCACAGTGAGGCACCAACCTTCACAAAGGAGCTGAACCTCCAGAGTCTCACGATGAAATCCCTCAGGACAAAGCCTGCCTGCAAAGCCAGTCTGCCCAGTCCCACCACAGTCAGGTGTGATAAACCTCACCCATGCACTTGGAAAATCCCATCTCTCCAGATTTGTGTACAGAGGCTTTCACAGCTCCACTGGAGCTGCTGTTTGGGTAGGAGTCCACACTAGAGAAAAGATGGAAGGATTTATTCAGTTTAGCAGGTGATTTGTAAGAGCAGAGAGCAGCTTAGAGAGAATTAAAAATGGCAATAGAATGGGAAAGGTATACAAAGCTAGAAGCTACACCTTTGTAAAAACCTGATAAGGAGCTAGGGCAGAAAAGGTGCATAAATACAGCAAAGGAAATACAAAAGGCAGGCAACAAGGAGCACAAGCAGCAAAGATCCAGGCCCATATCAGTGAGGACAGGGAGCCAAGAGGTCATGAAAAACACATTAATGACAGAGATAAGGTTGATATTCCTGGAAGACTGGGCTCATTTCTTTGTTTCAGATTCCATGGAAAAAGCTGAGGGGGTCATGACTCAGGGACAGATTACTAGAGGAGCTGGTGGCAGGGACAGGGAGTGAAACGAAGAGGCAGTGTTAAAAGGGTTTGAAATGACTCCTGAGTAGATGAGCTGTCAAAGAAAGAATTAAAATTCACCTGATGCCACTGGATTTATGACAGAATAGTTAAGTGGGACTAACAAGGTAAACCAGTAAGGAACCTTTGGAAAATAAAATTAAATGTTCACCGTGAGCCTGGAAAGGAAGAGTGGGTATATAACCCAAGAGGATTCAGGAAGATACAGAATCAAAACTTCCTTTGGTTATTGCTGATGCTAGTTAAGAATGAAGTTAATAGGCCATTCATAGCATAAACTGGTGTGAGATCACCAAATGAGTCTGATCCATCAGAATTATAAAGACATTACATTCACTTGTAGAAGTGCTAAATATTAGAGTAAAAGTGAGGGGTTTAAGTATTTCAGCATTGCAGACAAAAGTGACACAAGTGTCCATTGTTTTAAAAATATCAGAAACCTATAGTAGCAATGTCAGGCCAGTGTGAAGTGTTCCTGAAAATCCTACCACTCAGACATATTAATGAATAATGCATTTAGAACATAAAATAAAATTCAGAAAGATATGTGACAGAATGTCCTCTTATTTAGGGTGAAGTGAGAAAAAATAGCTTTAAAAATCGAGCCTTCAAGTAGGCAAAAAACCCTTAATTTCGATAAACTAACAAACAAAAAATTCCCTAAAAAACCTAAATACTTTTTTTTTTTAATCACCAGTGAAAACATACGAGTAAATCTCAAAAATATCAACAGTTGGTTTCATATAGAGAGTCTGCCATGTGTTAAAGCAGGTCAAGATGGATGTAGAGATGAGTGGAGGTAGTCAACATTTGCTGTGCTCCAAATGTATCTTGGGTTTGCTGGAGGCCTTCAGGGCTGATATCCACATACAGAGAATCCATATTCACATTCTGCCAAGGGAAGTTTTTGGTGATAAAATTCCTGTGTTGTTGGAAAAGAAGCATGACAATGCAAGTTCTCTTCTCTTTAGACCTGCAGGTACATTTAAATATTCCTAGCATATATTAATTTTTCTGTCATTGCTTGCAGGTTCTCAGTTTAACAAATGGAACCAACCCATAAAGTTACATTTGAAAGTAATAATAATCTTCTCTTCAGAAAAATAACAGAAACTGAATGGGTGGAATATTTTGTGTGTCAAATATAAAGAAGGAACGTTACCTCCAAGTCTCAAATCTGAGATTATTTCAGGGAAAGAAGTCTGCTGGTAGGTACAAACTGAAGTTCAGATTCTTTGTATCTATTCTCAGCTATCCTTTGACTCAGGGTGTGACCTCTGACAAATGATTTCAAGGGAGACTGCAAAGCAGAAGGAAAGGGATGGTTCACACTGTGATGAAGAACAGATCAGTGCTCCACCTGACATAGGAATGGCCGTCCTGGCCCATCTGGCCCCCTGTCTCTTCTTTAAAGTGGCCCTAAAAAAGCATCAGTGGGAGTCTCAAGAAGGCCAAAAGATCACCTTAAGTATCTAGTGCACTTCTCTGAATCCTCTACAGCTTCCTTGAATCTGCAGTTCAGGAATTTCCTACACCTAGTATATTGGATCACATCCCACGGGAAAACAATTGTTGTGTGCAAGTAACAGTGGGATCAAAATCAACCTGCTAAGTGTACTTGGAAATGTGTGGGAATTAATTTCCCCTGCTGAGAAGTTGGCTCTGAGCTCACTTGCTTAGCATTAGTTCAGGTTAGTTCCAATATGTTATACTGAAACCTGGGTGAGTTGCAGAAGATAGGACAAAAGAGGCACTGAGTCACTGGGAACTGTTTGGGGATTTTATTGGCTTTTTTGGTTGGCTGGTTGCTTGTTTGTTTGTTTGTTTGTTTGGGAGGTAGATGCTAAAGAGGGATTCTGGATGCAGCTTTTATTGGATTCAGAACATCAGTTTGATCTGCAGGGCTTAATGAGACTTTCCTCTCTGACTAGGGTCACTGTGAGGTCCCAGTGCAGCAGAATCTTATTTCTGCATCCTCCTCTTCAACCTCTCCCTCCATCCCACCATCGGTGTCAGTGGGATGGACAAGTTCAACCTCTTGCTGCTCTGCTCCACCACTGCTTTAGGCACACCTCATTCATTGTGGGCTGTCATTTTTAGAGTAGTTGTACACAATGCTGACCTTTTACCTTAAAAAAAGGGGGCCAGAAAAAAGTGCAGATATCTTGTTCAGTCCAATTAGGAGAGCAACAGATCTTGAGTTCTGTTTTGTGCTAAGACAGGCACACCCGTCTGCTGCCCTGCAGGTGCTGGAGTTGGTAACAGAAATCAGAAATTGCATGGTGTGATCCTCAGGATCCTGAGGGGGGAAAAAAAAGCGAGAAACCTAGCAAGCTCCTCACCTAGCTGTGTTGATGTCGGTGAGAAAAACACATCTCAGAACAAATTCCATCCAATCCTGATTCACAGAAAACCAACACTACAGAAACCCATGGCATCTTTCCCATTTGAACTGTCTACTGGACCTCACAGAAATGCATCTATGTTACTTTCTGTGAAGGCTGGAACTATGCCACAAAGAAACTTGCACTTGCTCCTGTTAGGTAATTAGCACTGAAAGTCATTGTTTTGGAGAACCATTCGGAGAAAAGTAAGATGAAATTCATTTCTCACTCATCCCTGCTTATTAATGGCAATTTTAGTAAAATGTATGAAGAGTGTATCTGATCTCTGCTGTCACATAGCAGAAAGATCTTAACACAATTACTCCCCTCTCACCTTACCTGAATGCATTTATTTTCCTGGATGAAATTATATCCGCTGTTATCTCTGAACACACACCCCATGAATTGTGGGTGAAAATATCCACAAGGAAAAACAGATGCACTTGTGATTGACAGAAACCCCTGAAACACTGTCTGCTTCACAGAAACAAAGGCAGAGGTGTCACAGGGATGATTTACTAGCCTGTATTACACTGCCAGAGAGAGATTTTTGTATGACTGAAGGTCTGGTCTTATTGCAGAATAAATAAATATACTTGCCACAAATTCAATCAAATCTAATTTGTGGCAGAAAATTAAAAATATTAGTATAGCAACTATTAAATCAAATGACTTAAAAACAGCGTAAGATGGAATGAAAAAATATCATTGCCATTAATAGTAGGAAATCCCATACTGCATGGTTAGGATAAAATCAGTGAGAGAAAAAAAGCTAAATAACACCTACATGGCTGCAACCACTGGGTAGATGATATTTTGCTGTATGTAGAGATGAGTCTGAACCCTGCATTTGTGTATATTTCCTCTCAGCTCTTAATGTCAGTGGTGTAAAGCACATGTAGTGACACCAGAAAGGCCTGCCATGTTCCAGCATTACAATTTTCGTTTTCTTAAAAAGACAAATGAAAGACCCCAAAGGCTTTAGGAAACTATGGATGTTTTACATAAATCAATAGCGTTTTGATCCTAGTTGTCGTGAGACTAATGAAACTCTTGTCTTTTAATACTGGCCTGTGGCACATGATTTCGTCTGTGATAGCAATGCCCAGACCAGAGGGTCAGATCACGTGTGTGAATTCCCAGTTACTTGCATCCTGACAGACCTAAAAGGTCAAATTTCCTATCAGTTCATTAGCAGTTCTGTGCAAAGAGAGATATGAACTGTGTGTTACAGCGAGTTAAAATTAATGGGAAAGCCTTGGAGTATGTGGACAATTAATTTTACTTTGGAGACTTTTGCTGCTTCCCCAGGGAATCTTGCAAGGGCAGGGATGGCACCAGGAAGGCGAGAGGCTGGGAACCCACAAGGATCTGTGCAGCAAAGGATGAAAAGTCAACAGTAGCAAAAGAAACATCTCAGCAGGCTGGAGGAAGGAAAGAGATGTCTAAGATTTGGGGTTTGATTCATTCTCTCTGCCTCATGTCCCCAAAACACAAACCTGAAAGCTACAGGGCTCTCAGAAGTGTTCTCTCACAGGTGATCCCACTGCCTCTTCCATGACAGTTTCCCCACTCTGCACCAAGTCTGCACAATTCTCTTGTCATGTTTCTAGAAACGTTTCTGAGCATGTGTCAAATAAAATGCCAAGGTGCTTCTCGTCAGTTGTTTCCCCACCACCTTTGATTCATCCATGTGAAAGCAGGCAGGGCATCTCCACATTGATCTTTACAAAGGCAAAATCGCATCAGTAAATCTTGGAATAAAACCATGCCCAAGCGTGGCAGAGGGAATTTTTTTGGAAATTACCTGCAAAGTCTGGAGGAAAATAATTGCTTGATCATATAGCTTTATGTAAAGAGTAGTGTTTTCATTACACTGGATTATTCTCTTTTCATTAAATGCCTTCACAGATTTGATCATTTCCATAAATGTATCCAAAGCTGTCTGGCATGAGCCAGCTCAGCCTGCAGTCCCACAATGAGAATTGAACATGGAAATTGAACGTGGAATCATGGAAAAGGAACAAAAGAGCAATTTTAGGAGAGGGTCTTCCTCCAGAGTGTCATGTTTGGAAGGTGGTTCTTCCAAAGGTTCTTCTGTCCCTCAGAAGTGAAGTACAATGCACCAAATACTAGAAGGAGAAAGTCAAATTTATACAGAAGGCTGACTTCATTGCTGAAAAAAAGCTTCAGAAATTTGAAACTACAGGAAAATACACAATGCTGATAGATTCATTACTTAGTCACAGAGTGCCAGGTAGACCAAGAAACCTTGCCCAGGCACATAAATTGTAATAATTCTCCCTGGTGTTATGATAAATAATACAACCTGTGCACAGGCTGTACAGTTACATGCAGGTATAACCCACTTGGCAGGCAATTGGAGACCAGAATGCTCAAGCTATTTAAATGACCTGTTGTTCTCAAGTTTTATGTAAGAATTAATGACAAGAACCACGAAGCTGAGAAAAACATATACTGTGTCCATTGAGATTTTATCATTTGATATATGAATGCCCATTTTTGAGATTGACTGATGAAGTTAATTTTATTTTAAAGGCCTAGTGAAAATGAAAAGCATACACAGAAAATGACTTTTTAATGTTCTTGGTCATGTTGGAATTATTAAAATTAACACAGGATGTTGTAAAAACAAACTGATGCCATCATCTTACAGGCACAGGATAGAAGATGCCACAGCATGCCAAGTGCCTCTTTCATTGTAACTCCAACATCTTGTCAGAAACCATTTAGTCAAGTCAAACTGTTGAGTTGTATTTAGTTGGATTCATCAAATAAATGGAGCTGTGGATGTAGTGTTTTCTTTTTGCAAGCAGAACTCATTAATTTAATTCTGGAAAAAGCCTGCAAAGAAACTCCAGGAAATTACACCGTGGAGACAAAATGTATTTTAACTGATGAGGTGTAAAGACTGATAGCAAAATGACTGATAATGCAATTGTTGAGTGGTTGCAGCAAAGTCTGGTCTACCAGTAATCAAAAACATTTGTCTTGATGAGCAGGAGGAGTAAAAACAAGAAATGGTACTAATCCATTATTTCTTAATGAGAATTTAACAAAGGGAAAGGAACCTACTTCTAAGAGAGTAGGTCTTGGTATTTTATAGCCCATGAACTTGGGAATTTTTATTCTCCTTTTTCCTGGCAGCACAAGCCTGTTTGGAAATAAGTTAGCATGGCATGGAAGCTTAGTGGACAAGTGACAGCACTGCTTGTAGAGCTTGTAAATTTGAGAAACTTAAGGCTTACAGTTGAAGGATAATTTATTTTTCAAAGAGAAATTCGGCATTACAAATCAAAGAGCACTCTTGTGACATAGTAAGTCAAGGAATCAGCACAGAAAAGTGGATACTTTATGTGATTACACCCATTATTCACCAGTGCTCAGCTTTTAGTAAGTAATATAAACTCCCTTACCAGTCTACTAGAAATTACAAAAAAAAAGAAAAAAAAATAAACAAAAACCCAAAGCACGCACAATAAAAAGATCCATCTCTACAGATACGAAAGCTTTCGAAAAGCCTTTTTAAGAATGTGCTTTCCTGAATATCTCCATTTGCATTAGAAATACATAGACTGGGTTGGACTGAATCATAAAGCACCTTTTGTCATCTTTTTTGTTCAGTCATGGTTAAATGCAGCAGTTCCAGGTCACACGCTGTGACTTTCAAAAGAAAAGAATAAGGAGTCTTTCAGTACACGTGCCCATTTATGAAAATTAGGACTCCTAGAGAAAGAAACTTTTGCTGCTTTCTGAACTGATGCCACTAATTTGTTCCCGCATACCTCTGTGTTGTGACCAATTAACAGAATAAGCACTTTTAAAGATTTAAACAATGGTAAATATTTTTGTCAGGCCATAGTGTCTTAAATAGATCTGTTACTTCATCTGAGCCATGAGGACTCAAAAACAAGAGCATGGGAGACATAAGGAGAAGAGAAAGAGTAAGTTCAGATCAACAAAGCTGCGTATTTTTTATTCATTATTTTCTTAAATTTCATGCTTTTTAAATCTGTGTTCATAATGAGGTACAGAGGCAATAAATAGGCAAATAACCTATCATCCATGATGAATTCCTACCCATTTCTTTTCTCTGGAAGTTGGAGCTTAAACATTTTCTACAGGGGAGATGAAGAAGCTAATCTCTACAAACCACTTCCATGTAAGTAGTTGTTGGCCATGTTTTGTGTTTTAGAACTCAGAAAATAATGATCACAGTGACAAGGATATAACTTAGCCTTTCATGATATTTATTATATACACAAAATTCAGATCTAAATTGCCTGCATAGTTTTTGTGTCCTGACTTTGTGCCAGAGGAAGTAAAAGCTGGAATGTTTGGCAATAAATGGGCAAAAATCCCATATGCAGTGACATACCCGATGAACATCCCACTGAAAGCAGGGAGGAAAAGAGTGAGGGGATTAAAAATACCTATTGTAGAGGGAAAATGGTCTTGCCTTGGTAAAATATTATATTCTGTGAAAAGCCTGGGCAACCTCTATTAGCACTGCTGATGAGATAAAGGTGATGTTTTTCCTGAGTGCAATGGGGGCAAAAACCTACAACTTGCAGTGCAGACTGAAAGCCTTTGTGAAACCAGGAGACATTTACTGATGACATGCGGGAAAAACCGCCAAATTCTCTGGTGATTTGAAGAGCATTTCAGTTTGGATAAGCAGAATAAAAGGAAGTAGAACATTTCTGAATTTGAGGTTGAATTAAGAAAATGAACGGAGCGTTGCCAGCTTGACGAGAGTTTAAAGCATGGAGAGCCTCAGTAGTGTGTTATATGCAGAAGGAAGCAATCCAATAATACCTGTTTGCTGATGCTTTTTATACCCTAAAGTGATTCCTAGAATTTGATATTTAATTCTTATCACACTATACTTTAACAATATCATATGATCACCTTAGCAAATTAACCAGAGGTCAAGCCAAAAGTACAATATAGGCACTATTTAAATTGTCCGTGCATTGCTTTGGACAGGCAGAAATTTGTAAAAATAACATTTTCTTATGAAATTTTTCTTGGACCACTTTTTTTTGCAGTACACTTGTATGGGAATTTCTCATCCCAATAGAGTAAAATCCAGCCACTCAAATAAAATTAACAAGCAGTTTCATTAACTAACTGTTCATTTTATTTTAACCTAAAATTGTTTTTTCGTCATGCTGATACTCGATAAGAGCCAGATCATTCTATCTAGGGATAAACAATTGATTTAATTGATAGCTGTGCCTCTGCAAGGCCTCAGACAGCAAACTGTATCTGAACAAGTTTCTTGGGCCTCCTGTATGCAACAGAGCCAGAAACAGGTCCAAATGAAGGTGTAAGTTGGTGTTGAGACAATAAATAACAAAATTCGTCTTTTCACTAGGGCCTGATGTTCTTGGAATGTTTCATTAGTACATGGTTAAAGAATTACCAGCTTGGTTTGCTTATCAGAGCATCTTCTATTGATTATTTGCATGAAATCAGAGGGAGAGCTGAGGGTGATGGTGAGGAGGAATGAAAACACAGAGGAGGAGGAGGAGTTGTATTCAAAAAGAGCTGAAATTAATCTTTTTAAAAATCTTTTTCCATAGCAAGATTGGGTGCAAAGGTCTGAATTATCTGACAGTATCTCAGCACGGAATCTGGAAAGTCTCCACGTTTGTGTTTGTGTGGTGGGTCCTTTCCATAGAGCTGAGTGTCCCAGTGACAAATCAGTCCCTCCCAATCAGATGTTATTTATCTGAATATGTATTCTGAGAGATTTCTGCATGTGTGCACCTACCGTACCCACCCTCACCATTCTCAGGACCCGTGAAATTCCCTCTGGTCCATTCCAGCAGCAAACAGGGAAGTGCAAGAGATGAATTCTGAGGGTCTGTGTTCTCTGCTTCTGGTACCACCTTGTGCTTTAGATGTCTGCCATGTTTGTACACAGAGCTACACAGAGAGAATGGACATAAAAATAGACCTCAACTGTAACCACAGAGGAAGAATAACTCACCTCCTCAGTCCTTCTAGTACCAATTTTTGCATTAATTTATTACTTAACCTTCTCTTTATCATTTACTTTTATATTTAGTTTTCCACTTAGTTATGCCTCTGATTAATTTTCTTATTGATGCAGAAATGACAAGTTTTTCAAATATTTGGGGTTTTTTTAACAGAGTTTATTTGCCAGATTGGCCTTCTTCCACAAAGTCTTAACAACTCCAATGCTCAGAGCCTGTTAGGACTGATTCTTTTCTAACAATATCCATGCGTTCAGGGCTGTGATTAATTCTCCTAGAAAAAAAAATCTATGCAGTTGATAGCTTTAAAAATTTATAACATGGATAAACGTCACATGGCTGGCTATGAAAAGAGGATATTAATCACAACATTTAGATTAGATTATAGATGCAATTGAACTTCTTTCTCCCTTGCTTCAGCCATTATGTTTAGAACAGTCCCTGCTCTACTATTCTAGAACAGAAAACAAACAATTTAATTTATGCAGCTGAAAAGGCTTGGCCTTACTTTCAAGATCATCTCATGAATTTTATAAACATGACTCAGTGAAGAATACAGCATTGAAGACAAGAATTACCCTCAGTTTAAGATCCACCAAACCTCTAGAAGAAGAAAAATCTGGGAGGGGAAAGACAGCAAACATGTTTGATGGAGGCAACTGTACCATGTTAATTAAAATCCCAGGTTGCCTTTATGGAGCAGGGAATCCGTGACCCTTGAAAGCATCACTGTGAACCTGGTGCTGAGATTTTGTCTCAGGCCTACCCCTGCTCTCTCTCTTAGCAGACAAAGGGGACACTTCTGAGGTCTCCAAAGGAGATCAGAGCTATCCCACATTGCTGCTTTTGGTTCTCCATCTCTAACAGTCTCTCAGTCTCTCCGAAGAAGCACAACAGGGTTTTATTTTTGTTGTGGTTTAAACACTCGTTTGCTCACACACACACACACATGGGATGGGGAGAAAACTGGAAAAGAGGTAACATCCAGGGACTGAGGTAAAGGCAGCTCAATGGAACAAAAAATAATTATAATGATAAAAAAATGTACAAAATGAGGGATGTGCAATCAGTTCATCACCTGCTGATTGATGTGCAGCCATTCCTTGAACAGAGGGCTGCAACCCCCAGCCAACTCCCCCAGCTTTTTATGGTGCTGAGTGTGGCACCGTATGGTTCAGGATAGCCCTTCATCCAGTTGGGATCAGCTGTCCTGTCTCTCGCTGTGTCCCCTGCCAGTTTCTTGTGCCCCTCAGCCCCATCACTGCCAGGGCTGAAAAGCCCTCGACTTAGTGTAAGCTCTGCTCAGCAACATCTAAAACATCAGTGTGTTATCAACCCCATTCTCATTAAATCCAAAATACAGCACTGTAGTAGCCAGTAGGAAGAGAAGTAACAGCTGAAACCAGAACACTTTTCCAACTGGCTGCTGGATTGTTGTGAGTTCTTCCCAAAACAAGCCCATGTTTATACTGAATCTGAGAACAGGCTTTCATAACAGCTTTACTCGGTAGCAGGGCATGGCACCTTCAGCAGGGATTGCTGGGGTGGTTTTTCAGGTGTTTTTTTAATCTGAAAATACCCATTTGCTAAAATGGCCATGGGTCTAAATGGTGTTTCAAATGAAACAGGAGCTAGAAGCCAATGTAGGAACCTCATAACTAGAACTCCTGACGCAGCGGAGATGAAGCAGGGCAGAAGCTGCTGCAGGGCTTTGCACAGCGAGCTATCCATCAGCAGCCTGTGCAGCAGCCACTGCTCTCACACCGTGCTCGGGTACTCACCCAGAGGGAACAGGCCCTCTGGTCTGCGTGTGGGAAACAGCAGATCCAGTGCCTAATTCCGACACCTGCTCCTCTCTCTTGTTTTTCCTAATAAAACTCTGAACAGGTTCCTTTCCTTAGGAAGCATAAAAGCAATCGTTGATAATAAACAGGATAATTTTCTAAGTCAAAACCCTCAATGCAATTCCTAAGGCTGTTCCTCTATGCCATCACCGATGCAGGTAAAGAACATTTTTGCCAGACGAACCTTTTGCTGTGGAATTATGCCCCTGAGGTAGAGCAAGCTTGTAAACAAAAAGTTCTTCAGGGGATTCCAGCATCCCTCAGCAAAGTCAGGACATTTCTATCTCTGCTATCAGCTTGTTTAGCTGTACAATTTATTTTGTGTTGCTCAAAGAAAGAATGATAAGAAATGCTTGGGGAACAACCACATGTCTTTGGGCTAACTGCAGGTGTTAAAGCTGCAGGTTTCTCCTGAAAGCCATCTTCAAAATGATTCCAGGTGAATTCTGATTGTAAACTTCTGTTTTACTAACATGGGCTGAGCCACATCAGAAACCTATAATTCCTTTTAACCCACGATTTCTGTTTAGATTTCACCATGTATTTATGTTAAATAGTCTCAGAGACACAACAGGTTGCTTTAGGGTATAAATCGCCCTAAAGTCCCTAACTCTCATTCCAGTCACAGCACTGCAGTTTTCTGGGCTTTGGGATGTTTTTATTTTCATAAAAATTAGTTTTTGAGGGCTGCATCTTATATTTTCCCTTGAAATATAAGCGTTGGAGCAGGTAATGAGCAGAAAAGGCAAATGAATATGCTTAAAGGCTTTTTATTCAATATGTATCTTGGTACTAAACCATTATTTCAACTTAAATGTAGCAAATTACTTTTTCCCAACTATAAGTACCAATTTTCTTTCTGAAGATTTTTGCTATATGCTCCCCACTTCACTAGTGAGCACGTGTTCTTTGCTCTCCACTAGCTGTTTTAATGACCATCCAATGGGGTCATATATCACCTTATTTATTACATCTGCATCTGGTCAAATTGTTCCTAAAAAGAAAAAATCACTTATTGAAATAATTTAACCTTTTTTTTCAGTTCTACAAAATATCCATAAGAAGAATGTGACTTTTATTACTTCATTCCTTATTCATAAGTGTTTGTCAGATCACTTATGTGAACAAATTATTGCCTGTGGAATTTTCTCAAATCTTCCAATCATTCCTTGCCATCTGGTCAAGAAGGCTGGCTTCATTAGTCACACAGTCTTATTTATATCCTTTGATATGCAATAACCATCCTCTTGGAGCCCGAGCTGGGGATGTCCAAGTTAAAGGCAGAATTCATTACAGCCTGAGTTGCCTCACACTAGATCTGCAATGGACTCTGAGGAGCACACAGAGTAATAAATATCCACTGAGGGAAAACTTGAATAAACTGAGTTTAGAGAAACTGCCTAGAATTTACTTGGAAATGTTCCGAAATATCTTTCTTCTTCTTTTTTTTTTTACCTTCTGCAGAAGGAAATATATCTGTTTTCCTATATGTATTGAGCTTTTGTGCCCAGCCCACTCCTGAAAGGAGCAGCAAGATGTGCTGGTTGCCTGGAGTGCATCTGCTTTGCTTTACATGTCATACATGTACCTATGGAGATGTGTTTGGGTCCTGGTGTGTGTTGAAATAAGTGCACACTGGACCATGAATTCATTGTACTTCTCATCTGATCTATGTAGCAGCTGAGGCAGCAAGTCTCTAGCCAGGAATGCTCATAAAAGTAAATATATATTACATTTACAAATATACCTCTGGACACCTTTCCTACAGTGTTATATGGAGACATTGCTTCACATTTCTCACAGAGGTCTCCACTTAAACTCTCTGCTCTCTTCTGTGACCCCACCACTCGTGGGTCTCTTGTGATAAGCACTGATGGGAGGGGAGGAAGCAGCAGCTGCCTCAGCTCTCCTGCCCATGGAGATCTGTCCACTGGGGATGCAGGGCTGTGTCCTCTCTCCTTGCCTTTCCTTGGCCAGCCCTGTCCCTGTTCATCTGCTGCTGCTTTATTAACTGCCCTGTCCATCATTCAGATGGATTATGAAGTACACTTGCCAAAGGAAATGTCACTTTACCTTGTTCCCTGGCTGAGATTTTAAAGCATTTCACCACCTAGTTCTCTCAATACTATTAATAGATTATAATTTCTTGTTATATATCTTTTTCTATTAAACATTTTCATTTAGCATTCACACCTGGAGGTTTTCATTTACTTTTCTAATGGCTCATTAAGAAGCAAATATCGTGGTTAAGGAAATGGTTTGGGAATATAATATGTCATGTGAGCTAGGTGTAGCTGCTAATTACCATGTGCTAATGCTGGAAGGGCCTGGCTGCTTTCTGAGCAACCCAAATCCGAGGAGACATGCCACAGATTTCCCTCCCTGTGTTTATCCTGTCACTGAGGTGTGAGCACAGAGCCTGGACATCCTGCACTGTTGGTAAAAGCAGATTACCTGCAGGCAGGAGACTCAGGCTACAAAGTCAGCAATTCTCTCTTGCTTAATTCTTCTGGAAATGACAAATAGCAGCAGTATTTAGCAAATGGCAGCAAATAGTGTTTAGTAAATTGTAAATGGTAGTTAGTAAATAGTGGTTCTTATGAAAACACCGTAAGTCTGAATGTTGTACATATGAATGACAGAGGCTGGGTTAGAACTCTGTGCTTTTGGCCTGCTCCCTTGGGTTGCCATGCTCTTCATGGACTCTTGGGTTCCAAAAGGAGGGATTCAGCACCTGGATCTTTGGAAGGGAAGGACTGGGCTGTGACACTGCTGGAATTCCAGGGTAACCTTGGAGCACATCTCCTTGGTGTCCCACAGGCTGGTGAGCTTGGCAGGCACTGCCTGTGAGCCTCCTCCCAGGGCTCAGCCAGGGCTCCTGCTCTGAAACCTCTCTCACCCCCCACCGCCATCTGGGTGGCTCTGTCCATTCTATTCTACACATGGTGCATTTTTGCATACTGTACACCCTAAAAACCAGAATCTTCTACTGTTTTGTTTTGGATGCTCTTGGTACACATATATTAGCAGTTTGTTAGTTTGAGAGAGGAATATCGTTGGAAATATAATTTCAAATTAATACATTTTGTTTCTCAAGAACAAATTAAAACACACTGAGGGCCCAGTTTAATTGGGAAATAAAAAATGTCAATGGGCCAGAGCGAGGACTAAGAGGGGATAAGAAAGATGAGCATGAAACTGTAACAATGCAATAGATGGATTCTTGACCAGGGGCTTAACAACCAGTGGCCCAAATCCAATAAATTTTATCCATAGGGTTAGCAGAAAACCATTGTCAGTGAAAAACAATTGAATCTGCCTCAGGGCAAAAGACAAAAAACCTCATCACACACAGAGCTTCAGCATTGGACTCCAAAGATTCTTGTGTCACAGCTGAGCTCAAGGCTTTGATGTATCACCCAGTGCTGTAACCCTTGTCCTAATGAATTAATAATTAAAAAACTTATAATGGGAATACTGAGACAGTTATCAGGCTACCAGAAGGATTAGGACGAGCCTGATTAATATGAACTTGGAAACAGTCATGGCTGTTCAAAGTGTGTTCATTCCCTGTGTGGTCCTTCCCATCCTCTTTCAGAGAATTCTGTTCCTGTATAATGAGGTCACATCAGCCCTCTCAGGGCAATCCTGGGCAAAGGCAGCCAGGGCTGAGCCAGCTGGGAGGGGTTTGGGACACTGCAGCTGAGTTCCTGTGGTCCCTGGCTGGGGCTTGGTTCAGCCTGGGCTCAGGGACCACAGAGGAGGGGTAACATCTAACCACAGGGAGCAGGGTGCTCTAAAGCACAGAACCAACCCTCCCTCCCTCCAGCAATGCTGATCCTTCCCACTGTGTAAGGGCTGGGGCACTTTGGAAGAGCTCCGAGCTTGCAGGAGCAATTATAACTCAATATCATTCAGCAGAATTCATGCTCTCTCGGAATGGAGAGAATTTCTCCTTGATCATCTGGCAGCAAGAGAACTCACTCTAACTTCCTTATTTTTTCATTACATCCTGAAGTGGTTAATTAATTTAACTGCTTTCTGGAAATTATTAAGGCTCTTATTGGTTGTTGTTTTCCTTGCTAACCTTTTCTGTACTGGAATACATTTTAATACTGTTTTCTACTTCTGCAGTTAGGTTAACATACGCTTTTAAATTAAAATATAGATGCATTCAGTTCTCTTGGATGCTCACCACAGCTCTCTGCTCCACGTGAAGCTCAGGGGGTTTCTCATTACCAGTGTGGGCCAAGGGCAGTGGTCAGCCTTTAGGGGACACCTGATGTCACCAATTTTCCTCTTTTTCTTCCAGCAAGTCCTTACAGACAACTGAGCCTCACCTCCACATCTTTCTCTCATTCCTCAAACACCAGAAACTAGGGCAGTTCAGTGTCACTAGAGAGGGTCTACTGAAAACTTCTGGAGGTTTAATAGCAAAATTAAATAGGATAACAATTTAATAGGATAATTTTCATGTTTATGTCATTTTGCATGTTGGTCCTCTTTTCATAAGAAAACTCAAAACATACTGTGAGGTAAGATTTTTCCTCTGTCTCTCTCCTTTGCAAGACAATGCCATAAATATTACATAAGAAGCTTAATCTGCCAAAGATATGCATGTCCAGGGAAGAACTAACACAAATACTGCTCTGTAAAAAAACTCAGGGTTTTGGGTTGTTTTGTTGTTGTTGTGACTTGGTTTTTTGTTTGGTAGGTTTTGGTTTGGGGTTTTTGATTGGTTGGTTGTGTTTTGGTTTGGTTTGGTTTGCAGCCAAGTCCCGGGTTTTGTTTTTCATAGCTTGGAACTGGGGGGTTATTTTCAGTGGGACCTTTTTTCTTAGCTCTAGAGTTGACACACATTTTATATAGTGCTGGATGCAAGAGTTATAATGACAACAACTGCCAGAGAAGGACTAGAACAGTGGCTTAGACATAAGGTTAACAGGTTAGCCTTCTATGGAAATGCATAAGTTTAAACCTTGACAATGTTGTTTGTAATATATTATTTTATTTTATTTTTAAATTTTTAATGTAATTCTCTGCTTTGTTTCATTTTCTAGTGGGGCATGAGAAAAGCTCTGGTAAGCAACTGAATCTGTACCTGGAACCAGAATTACATAAAATATTTTCTGTATATTTTTAAGGGAACCAGAAATTTCATAAACACAACTAAAAAGGTGTATCATGAGGAAGAAGGCAGTTGGTACCATTTACTTATCTAGATTTTATAAAACATTTCTCTAGTTTTAAAAATCCTTTCTCATTATGGAGAGGTCAGATGGATTAAGCAAAGTTGGATGACATGAATTCTTTTCAAGCTTGAAGGATGAATTGATTATAGTGTATCAGTCTGAAAGAGATAATCGTCCTGATAATTGAATTCATTTCATTTCTTCTTTAAAAAAATATAGATGGGTACAGGAGGGAGGATATATAATCCTGCCCTAATTCAATCCTACAGTTAGAAAAAGGTTCCTGGGTTTCACTGAAATGGCCCCGTTTTACAGCCAAACATGAGATTCACTGTGTAATTTCTCATATCACATATGGAGTAAAAAGTGTATAATCAGGTTGTGGAGTTGGTTTACCTGTGATTTTTTTATTATTTTTTTTTATATTTATAAAAATGTATTTTTAAATATGATCCAGTCATTTTGAGCAAGATGTTCCTCCTAGCTCTTCAAACCCCTCAAAGCTTCAAAGAAGATTTTTTCAAGTATACACACATAAAATCAGTTCTTTTTCTGAAAAATTCATTACCAGTTCATATTCTTTACAGATACTCAGGAGAAAATACCCAATTGCAGACTACCTCTGCAACTTTATCAAAACTAGTATTTCATGGACGGAATAAATGAATTTGGCCATACAGAACACAGCTGACAAAAGTGCCACTAAAAATTCTATATAAAGTTTTAAGCTGAAGGAAATTTAAATGACTGAGCTATAAATGTCTACCTAAGAGGGTCTGGAGAAAATGCTGACAGGCCCCAGTCTCGAGTGATGCTGCCAGGTGCTGTTATAATTAGTTCTTTGGAAGCAAGGAATTGTTCATTTTTGCAAGCCGAGTATAACCCTGTGTGAAGATCAGGTCTGTTAATTTGAGACTGAGCATTATTTCAGCACTTGGACTACTTAAGAAGAAGAAAAAGCTTTTGGTGGAGGACTTTGGTGCTGAATAAACACCCTCAGGTTTAGACTTTGGGTCACCTTACTCAGCAGAAAGTGGCAGGAGTTAGAAAGATGTGAGCATTTTCAGCTCATTTACGACGTAGTTTATGAAATAAACCTATGGGCAGACATTTAAATGAGCAAACTGCTGAGGAAAAATGGGTTCTCATTCAGCATTTCAGCTGACAGGCTGTTAGAGTCAGTAAGAAAATCACTCCTTTTTCCTTTTAAGAGAAAAATGCATGTAGCAGAAAAAGAGACCAACACTGGACAAGGCAGCATTGAAATAAGGGAAGAGAACAAGATCTCTGTTAATGTGGAGATCCAGTAATATTTTGTAAGAAGATGCAATTCAGTCAATATAAAAAGTCAGAGCTTGCAGCTTTTCCATCACAGCAAGAAATGGGTTTAGTGTTCTTATCCTGCTTCTGCTAGTCTCACTCTCTTTGCAAGCTAGACCTTAATTTATCTCTTAATGAAACACATATGCAAATATTTTTGACACCTAAGGGTGTATTGGGAGGCTGAAGGAGCGCTATACATCACTGTCCACAAACTGGAGTATCCATTCTCTTTTTTAGACTTCCTGAGAAGTAAAAGGTCCAAATGTAACTGCAATATAAATGAAGAAAGACATTAGGGCTGGTAGAGTTGAGGTGTTCTAAAAAAAGAAATAATTACGTGTATTTTTGGGGCAAAATTTTCCATGTTTCCTACAGCTGAGACACTGTTCTTAAATTAGCAATTGGCTGCCAGTGTGTCCCACAGAAAATCATGGAAAAACTCACCTTATAAATAATCCATAGTGGAGAGATTAGAGGTATAATTATAGAGACAGATACTAGAAGAAAAAAAAAGTTAAATTTGATGGTTAGACAATAGCTGCAGCTATGAAATTCTGCATCTCATTTTAATGGTTGCCTCCACTACTGACATTATTAACTGTATATTACTGTTGTAAAAGCATCCTCTTTGTCTCACTAAAATGGGTTTTTCTCAGCTATAAGTAACAGACAGCCTTGAGGAACTTTTGTGTGCAACACAAACCAATTCTAAACAAAGTTGTAGTGTCACAAGGGGCAGGGCACTCCACTTGGCTTTTGTGTGATCCAAATCAGACTGCTCTGGGGCTGCTGTGCTAATGAAGAGTTTAAGTTCCTGCAGCTGCAAACGCTGAAGACACCTCAGCTGTGCACTCATGGTCACCATTGCCCTCAGACATCTCACCAGCTCCTACTCCTGAGAGCCAGGTGGAAAAGCAGCTCTGAACATCTACATCAAAAATTCATTGCTGGCACCACTGAATCAGGGCTCTTGTGCACTGTGAGTGGCCTGATGGCAACAAATAGAAATTTATATTTGGCATCCATTGCCCTGGGTGCTAATCTGGAACAGAAGGTGAAACACAGACTGGGAAGCTGGCAGTAACAAATTTCCTTAACACAAAAATGTGAAGATAAAACTGATAGTTATCCAGCTCTTGTAGTCTAGAGGCAGTCATTCTGATGTTGAAACATCATCTCTCTACCTTTATGCAGATGAAATAGCTTAATTTCAACAAAACAACACATTTCTCCGTGGAGGGAGGGGAAACTACTACTCACAGGCTGTCTCTGGTCATAGAACTATCACGCTGTGAAGTCACACCTGCCCTCCCCAAATGCACAGGTGACCATTTACCCTGTTCACTCCTTTCTTTGCTGGTTCCCCTGACTGGGGACTGCAAGTCAGCTGTGCCTTCTCATTTAATCTGAAGTTCATCATCTACAGCTGCTGCTAACGAGCCAAACCTTCCCCAGGTCCCTCAGCTGAAAGACTTCACAAATCACACCCAAGCTATAAAAGAACCAGCAACAAGGGCACAACAGTACTCCGTCTTCTGGATTTTTGTGCTGGAAGTGGCTTCTGTCATCCTCTAAAGGTATTGGTGTACTGTTGTCTTATGGATTCCTGGTTTTGAGTTCAGTACTGCTGTTTCATAAATTGGTCCTTTTTTGATTTCTAGGTTTTGCCAGATAATGCTGAAAAATTATGAAAAGGCTGTTTTAAATTTTAAGAAGGTGGGGGGGCTTTCTTGTCATTGTTCAGTTGTTCATATTTTTAATTGTGGTTTGGAAAAGTTGCCTGGTGTGACTTGTGTGCCCTGGAGTTGGGCCTAGCTCCAGCCTGACTGTTGAGTGAGTAACAGGGTAGGTAGATAGGGTATCACGGAACACCTTTGTGCTTATTTTAGGGTTTCCTTTCTGCCCCATAAAGTTACCTCTCTAATGGTAATTCCTAGGCTGCTTATTGCTCTCCTTCTGTGCCTGTGGCAGCCCTCCCGGGGTCGGTGGTGAGGAGTCCATGTGCGCTGTAGAGCTGGCCACTTGCAAGGCGGGGTCCGTGGGCTCTGTGCTCCCCGGCTCCTCCTGGGCCCTGGGGAAAGAGGGGCTCCTGGCAGGGTTCTGGTTTATTCAGCTTCAAAGGTACATTGAGGCTCAAATTTAGGTGGTAGAAGGGTCATAAAGTCCTCAAAGTTTATCACCCAACAGTAAAATTGTTACAACTCCTCTGTCTGCTCCTTTCTGGTGGAATAACATGCTTTATGTCATGGCTGAGCATATGAATGAAATCCATACCTGCTTTACATGAATCTGTTGGTGTTTGACATTTTTCCCCTACTCTTGTCTGCATATAAATCACTTGGGTGATGCTACTGATAGATCCTGTAGCTATATTTAATAATGAAAGCATGTGTTTTCTTCAGCTAATTATCTCTGCCACCCTTGAAATTCAGATTAAGTTTCTGCTTCTGAAGAAAAACTTATTTTAAGCTGCACACTTTAAGGATTGTTGTTGTCTTTTAGAGCTGTTTCTTTTTCTCATGTAGCAACATATGGATATTTTTTAACTGAGCACTTCTTTGTGAGGTAAATGCGAGGGCTGTGGTGATTATATCCAGCCAAATAGCAGGACTGTAGCCGGAAATATATATATTATATGCAAGGGTGCTGAGAGGCACTGAGAGAATCTTGTAAACAAAGCTGCCCGTATGTTGCATCTTGAACACTTTAACAATCAAGCTGATTGGTTTTTTCCCCCCTCTCTTTGTCTGACAACACTCACATGGGTTCGTGATTTTTCACTGATAAAGCTCCTGAAACTTTCTTTTCATTTTTGTGAAAGTACAGGATAAAAGCACATTCAAGACAGCATTTCACAGAACAGAGGAGCTCCCAAGGGGCTTAGTTTCTTAGGGTTGGCAGATGATAAAGGAAGAATCTTGTTTTGATGAAAGAACTTGGAGAATCTGAATGAATAATGACAACTTGTACGTATAGAAGCAGGAATGTTTTCCTCTGGCTTTTGACCATGGATGAATATGTTAAAGCTTGTCATCAAGATAAGTAGTTTGAAACTGTATTAATGATTAAAGTGAAAGGAGACAGTGGGAGGCAGGAGAGGAAGAAAAAGGGAATTCATACAGTGCTGTGGGTGGCTTTTTTCTTTTCAAGAGCTTCATAAAACATAAAGGTGATAAATACAGGGTAAGGAGAGAACAGTTGAAAGATTCCGGTAGAAAGAAGAAAACATGATTTGACATCTACAGAACATCCACAGAGCTGGGCTGGAGAGTAGGAGTATGCAGCACATCTGAATGGCAAGAGCAACAATCTACCTTAATTTGAGCCTTCAGGCATGTAAAATTGTACTGAGAATTGTGTTCCAAATATTGGGATAAATGGAGCCATAACTGAAAGAAAACTGATAGGAAGAAGCAGATAGTGCAGGTAGCTAAGAATGGGAGCTGTAAAGTAACAAAAAAGGGTAGTGGAGGCAGATAATTGGCAAGTTGGAAATGGAGAAATAAAAAGCTCCATGGCATAGTCTTTTGTCCTTAATTTCTTTTTACAGGGTGAATCAGAAAGGGGGGACTATTTTTTTTTTTTCTGAACACCACTTAGCATTAGTAGAACTTGAGCGAGCTACCCTGCTTCTCCACCAGTTCCTCTAGGGAGAGAATCAAGCCTGACATAAGTCATCTATTTGGTTTTCATATATCCTGTTCTGCCAGTAGACTTTCTTTGTGGAGTTGAACAAAACCAAGAGAAAAGTAAAGTGTGCTAAAGTCAGGATTGTGCTGAAAGAAATAGGAAGCAGTGGCTTTGAGCTATTTCTGTGTTTAATTGTGTAGAAGGCAGCACAGTGTTTGGCTCATTGTAATGCTGTGGGTTTTTAATGTTAACTGTGTGTGACTTTGCCAATATACTGCTGTTGCTTTTTTTCCTCTTCTTTCATGTTTAGGCTTTCCTATGCATTGCTCCCAGAGTTCTCTTCTTTTTTTAGTGAAATTCTACCAGCTTTATTGGTGGTTAAACAGTGTCATAAGATACAGATCATCCTTAACCTTATTTTCTATCCTGACGTGTAATTTTAACAATTAACCTATTTGTGCAAAGGAAAGAAAGTAATGCAGCAGAAGTGACATTTAGAGGGAAACTGTGCTGTTATTAAAACTGCTCTCAGGTTAAATTAGTATCTTCACAAATAACTGCTTTCATCTTTTGAGCCTCCTCATGTGAGTTCTGACTACCCCCATATGTCAGAAATCTTTTCAGTAACTCTTTTTGGGGAGTATCAGTAAGGACACTGGAGCTTTTCCTTTAGCAATGTGGTACAGAGGATTATCTAGCAGTCATGAGTGTCTTAACTGCATGCAGTTAAACCAAAGCACGTGCTAGTGTGAAAACCACAAGCAGTACTTTGTTAATGGTCTTTTATGGATGTGTTTAAAATGAAACCATCAAATCCTGCTATAATAAGGTGAGATCCTAGCTCTGTTTT
Organism: Picathartes gymnocephalus; assembly: GCA_013390045.1. Taxonomy (NCBI): domain Eukaryota; kingdom Metazoa; phylum Chordata; class Aves; order Passeriformes; family Picathartidae; genus Picathartes; species Picathartes gymnocephalus. Next base: position 124,716 of record WEKY01003534.1, on the reverse strand, counting down.
GTATGCAAAAGGCCTGCAAGGGAGGCTTGCAGACTACATCTGAAATCTTAAACCTGGTGACAAATGACATGTTACACAAGCACTCATTACATGAGTTTAGAGATCTCACTGGGTTTGAGAACAGGAGGGACTGTGAATATCAGCTGCTTAGGCTTCCTGCTTCATATACACCATAGAGATCTCACCCAGCAATTCCTGTGTGAGGCCCATCACTTCTAGTTAAGCTGGGATGCAATCTTTAGATGGTTAAATGGACTCAAAACTTAATGTGATGAAGAATGCAGATCATGGCATGTTAAAGTTATTGGGGAAGAAAACATACCTGTGTAACAAATGCAGCATACATTTGTTTAAATTTGACATATGATACTTCAGCCTTCAACAATCTGAAGAAGTGCTAGAGCAGCTCATTTGCCTGAACAGTTCTAGTCTAATATGGCAACAACTCTTGCACATATCTACAGTGCTATGCATCATCTGGGTTCAGTGCCTGTGTGGGATCTCCCAGCTCTGCCTCAGAGCTGCACCCTTTGAAGGTGATCTCTTTGTCTGTGGAGGCTGCACCATCCCCAGCCTCAGCAAAACCTGCTTGGGCCTGTTTGAAGGTGATGTGATCTGCAGCTGGAGGCAGTAAAACAGAGCTCTCAGCAGAGCCTCTTGTACTCCCTGCTTAAACAGTCAGCTCTGTGGGTGTTCCAGCAGGATCAGAAGGCTTGCTGGCTTTCCCTTCCAAAGTAGGCTGCCTTTCAGCATGAGAAGGTTTAGCTCTCTGTTTACTGAAGTTGTCCTTGATCCATTATCATCACAATAGGAGTACTGACAGTCCTGTTATTTGACATGCTTCCAAACAAGAATTCTGGCCTTTCTACTTTTTGTCAGTCCTCAAAACTTGTCTTGGCTTATCCTGAACAGCAAGAGTTAGCAAAGTTTTATGCAAGTGGAGGCATGAAAATGATAGAGCATCATACCTGGTATTGCTTCCTGACAGGTGACTCTGTGTGGACATTTTCAGTAAAGTACATCTGGACTTTAGGTGCATAGTAGATATTTAAATATCTGACTGAAGCTTGCTGATGTCTCTGTGTGACTGAAGTTCATACATTTGGCTGTCACAAATGATTTGTTTAAAGACTTTTTGTCAGGGATTGCCCAATGTTACTGTGATGGAAGGAGAGTTCAAAACTCCCTTGATTTTATGCAGCAGCTTTTAAACTCTCTTGATCATTATAACTACCCTGGAGGGTCAGTAATGTTTAGCTTGTTGTATAATTCTTCACATTTGGCATCATCCACCGAAACTTTTTACCTGCAGTCATAGTTAACTACACCTGTAGACTTGTGGAAAAAAAAAATTAAATTCAAGCTGTTTTTTGGCATGAGGGGTTGAAAAATCAGAATCAGCTAAAAAGTGAAAGGATGCATTATAACAAGACCTGAAATCATTTAAAATCTGGATCAAAATCTTTTCTCCAAGTGAACTCGAGAGTGTCAAACCGAAGCATGTTAAATGTTAAACTTGAGAATGCTACTGAAATATTCATATTTACAAAAGTCTTCAGTTGCAGGGATTTAGTACCCAATGATAACCATCTGATCAAGTGTGTAAAAAAAAAAAATTGTCTATATGCCATTTATGGTTTTTATCTAAATGGTTGTGTTATATTTCAAACTTGTAAATGAGTTATATTTATTGAACAAGAAGAGCTTTTTGAGTGGGAGTACTCCATGTTATGTGTTTGAGTTTTTTTTCTTACTCTCATTTCTTTTTAGGTAGCAGGGTAGGGGGTACTAATGTTACTGCTGAGTTTGTTAATTCAATAGAAGTTAGAGGCACAGTCACTCAGGCAACAACATAACATAAACAAGACTGTAATAAACACGTTGCTGTGTTAGGCATAGATGGAAGAAAATGTGCAAATAACAATGCAGGGGGTGTATCCCTCACAGGCTGCTGAGTTTTGTCACACCAATTTAAAAAAAAAAAAATCCATGGCAGACAGAATGAAAAGAGGTGAACACAGAAACATCATCAGCGATGGATGGGCATGCATGGGAGCATGCTGGAGCCAGGCTGGGAGGTGTTTTCATAGGGAAGACACAGCTGCTTTTAGAGGATGAATCTGGTTCCTATAGAAGAGAGACTTGTGTGAAGATTTGGAAGTGGCCAGCCTGCAGTTTCTGCATTAACCCTCTTTGTGTACAGGCAGCTCATGTTCGAGGACACGTGGAAGAGTCTTTGGGAAAGAATAGCCTATCATGTGCTATTTAGCCATGAGCTGTGGCTGCTCCCAGGCACCCTGCCCTCGGCTGTGCCAGCTCCTGGGAGCTGTGCTCTCTGTGTTACTGGAGGCAGGAGCAATGTGGGTGTTTTTGCAGCACAGGGGAGGCTGTCTCATTTGGCAGGTACAACATAGACACCTTCTGCTCTGTAGCCACCACTCGGGGTAAGGGGAGGCTGCTAAACTCTGCTGTCCTTGTCCTGGCAACTTGTAACAGATCTAACTGTTAATTAGCAGAGGGCAGGTGAAAAATACCAGACTAGGGAAGCGATAAAGACCTAAATAGAGGTGTTTCATCCCCATGTCTTGGTTTGGGACATTTTTCCATAAGATGTGTATCAATAGGAGTATCTGAGAACAGACCACTTGATGCTGACAAACACAATCTTCCAGCGTGTCCAGGCACAACAATCCTTGGCAATCCTGTTTCCTCCAAAGCTCTTGATCTGTGCAGGGTGTTGTGTGCTCTTTGTGAAATCAAGGCTCACACCTTCCTGAGAGGGAGAGAATGTTGTAGGTGTACAGTGAGAACAGGAGAGATGTCTGATTGCAAAGGATCTAATACAATTTCTAATTGATAGGAAAAATCTTTGTGGGTTTTCATAATCTTAATGATTGAGTGAGAAGGTATTTTTGGTCTGTGAATAGAATATTTTTTCAGCACCACCTATTTCTGTACATTTTACTCTTCGGAGTGCTGAACAAAAGGAACTAATGCTTAATGGAGAATCAATCTTCTTATTTTTGGCCTATGAAAGGGTAGTCTGTCTTGTCACTATCTGAGTGACTTGATTGAGCTATTTACTGTTTTGATATATAATCTGGTATTGATCTAATGCTGGCACTGAGGAGATAGTTTACAGTGACAGGGGTGACTTAGGCATAAAACTCCAGTGTTATTCCAAAGCCCCTTGCAGGCTGAGGAGCAACTGTGAGCTTTGCTATCAGAAGGGATCATTAGGGTTTTGCCCTTAAGATCCTGTACAACTCCAAATGCGTCCAATGCAGCAGGAAATGTGGTGACCATCACACCAAACCCTGCCTCCAATGGCAGTAACTTTCTCCAAGAGTGCAGTCCCTGGGTGACAACCACCAGTGCACCTTGCCTGGCTCCCCCATGGGCTGCCTGCACACCAGTGAGTGGGGTTTTACTGCCAAGCCTTGGCCCAGTAGCTGAGGCCATCACCATGTCCCAGGCTGTCCCTGCTGGAGCTGCACAGCCCCCCACCTTTGGGAGCTCCTGCTGAGCAAGTGTGGCAGTGTGCTGTGTGTGTGGCTGCTGATCAGAGCCCTTTTTCAGTGTTTAGAGGATGTGGTGATAAAGAAAACCTGCTAGAAGAGAAAGACTGTAAGGAAAGTGATGTGAAAAAGGCTAGCACTATAATTTGATAAGATAAATTCTGTGACGGATTGCATCAGTATAGTTCTTGATGAACTGTCTCATATTTGTCTGTTTTTATGCTGTGCTTCTGTGGGGGGAACAGGAACAAAAAACAAACAAAATGTTATTTTAAACCACCAGGTGTCTAATCTCAGTGATAAAGGAAAACTGGGGTGAAGTCTCCCTGCTGCCTCAGAGCAGGGCTGTGAGACAGCCCCATGCCATGCACCCAGCCCTGCTGGCTTGCAACGTGGTGTGACAACAAATGAGTGCAGGATCAGCTCCACAGCAAAGAGCCTGTCTCAAATTTGTGCTGTCACAACTAGGAGGTCTGTTCCGTTTAACATAGCACTCATTTAGCATGCCACACCAATAAAATCTCATTGTCTTGTATTCACTTAGGATGTGTTTCTGTCTGTATTCCAATTACTGGTTCTAAGCAGCTCTGGAAAGATGTCCAGATCCTCAAAATACTTAGAAATTTAACTCCCATTTAACCTGGAAGCTTCTTTAAAGTTTAGGGCAGAAAATGAAAGCTGGAAGTAACTTGCATTATTTCTGGTCCTGTGTTTGCAGAATTATAAGAGGTGGAAAAAATAGAAAGTGTTGGATAAGAAGAGGCAGCAGGAAACAAAACTCTTTCAAACATCCCCACTATGTTATTCTAACAATAAGGAAAGGACGGAAAATCAAATAAAACTAGTGTTTGAGTAAAGTTACTTGGTGGTTTTTCGTTTGTTTTTTTTTTTTTTATATATGTCAGTACTTGCTTTGTGCTAAACCAGAAGTTCAGGGGGACCAGTTTCCTGTGAACCAGCCAGCAGTGCATCAGTTAAAGCCTTTGGATTGTTCTGGGTAAACATAAATGCGATTCTTCTATCAAAGTAGATAATGTGTGTGTCATCCATACAAATAGCACAAATGCATCTTTGCTAAGCAACACTTAACAAGTTTCCTGTGTCATCCTCCTTCCATTTAGTACCTCTTACATTTGTTTTGCTTTCATCTCTGAAAGCACAGATCATTATATGCTATTTCTTAGATGTTGATATGAGAGCATCACTGTTGCTTGAAATTTATACCTTAGAATCAGTGAAATACTTTGCCACCTAGACACTTCTATGTTTTTCTTATTGGTGCTGATTTCTGAATTTTTGTATGATTTCCTGAGAAAGGTGACTTTTAATGTTCCTGGCACTGTTAGACTGAATTTCAGCTAAAAGGATTGCCTATCATACTCTCTATTGAGGAAGTGCAAAATTTGGAGAAGAGGAGAAACACCTGCTAACCAGGCCATGAAAGTGTCTCTTGTAAACAGGATATATCTTTCATTATTAATACATGAGGGGAATTTATTTCTTGACCTTCTCCATTACACTTCCTCTCCTCTATTTTTTTCTAGTGTTACTTAAGGAAACCAAGTACAACTGTCAAACTGTTAAAGCATTGAAAAAAGAATTTTCTTTTCTTGTTGTAACTTAGAATTTTGTAAGCTAATGCTAATTCAATAGAAATTTCAAGGGCTTTGTTCTAACATCAAGCACAAATTTTTTTACCAATATGTGTGTGTATGTATGTACACTTGTGTTGGTTCTAGATGTCTTGACATGCAAGACATGGTTAAATTTAATGTCATTATACTTCAGAAAAGCACAGTAAAGTGTTAAAGGGAGGCATGTTATTGGTAAGGAATATTTTGAAAATGTTACATAGGGAAGTACTTTACTGTTCAGTCACTTAGTATGTCAGCTGTATCTAGGAAAATGGCTTTTTAAGAAATAAAATTATTCCTACAAAGTTAGTTTTGACAAATACCTCTGTCTCTTTGTCAAAGACTCTGGAATAAATGTTTACTTCTATCATTAATTTAATTTGGCTCTACCACTGATTTACAGATACGCTGTCTAATGATGTGAAAGGTTTCCAAGAAAGTTTAAAAGATTCTGCCTGATAATATGGCAGCTTTTTGTCTAGAGAATTGCTAGAAAACAATTTTATTTTTTTGTGCTGCATAAATATTTTTTTTGTTATAGCACATTTTAGTTCAAATTACATCAAAATGTTAAGGAAATGCATTCCTTTCCAGCCCAGGTCACTTACTAATGTTTGCAACCTTCTTAAGGCTGGAAGATCTAATTAGAAAAAGCATTTATCTTTCAGCATGGAGCAAGCTGGTTTTATACTGAAGTATTTTGAAACTTGTCAGGGACTGGAGGGTGCCCATTGCTGAATGGCAGCAGTGCCCAAAGCTCCTCTGGCTGCCAACAGAGAAGGTGACATTGGCTCTCATTTCAGAGACAAACTCAGCTCTCACTGGTGTTTCCTTCAGCCATGTCTGCTCTTTCCCTCTGCTGAAAGGCAAGGTTTGTCATCTTAATTAAGCAAGCCATGCTTCAGGGCCTTCCTTGCTAGCACGCTGCTTTCTGCCCTGCTGCCTCTGCATTTTGCAAGAGCTGTGAATCTTCTGTTTCAACTAGAAGAAATATTAACGTAAGCCTAATTCTTGGATCTGTCTCTAAGTCTTTAAACTTTGTGCTACATTAATTTGTCCTGTTCCAGGGGAGCACTTCTTCCTCTGCCTGAGCATGAAAGCTGGGGCATTTCTCCAGCTGCCCAAGGACAAGGTACTTTGGTGCTCCCTGTGACAGTGCTGGCTTAACAGTATGGATCAACCACAACAGCTCCTGTTGGCTTTTGTGCTCTGCTGACACCTCCATTTTTACTATCCAAATTATGAAATCCATGTACAGGAGAAGGCAGAATCTGAGGAATCCTCTTGCCCAGTACAGTAAAAAATATGGAGATTCCCAGTGTCTTTTTGAGGATCTGTTGTGGCTTTTGTTGAGGTTTTTGTTTTCCTTTTAAGAGCTGGAAGCCCTGCTTGTGATTGAAATTGCTGGTACATCTGACAGAAGATGAATATGAAACCCAAACACCAATCTATATACAATTAAATAACAATTTATTGTGACACTGTGGCATTCTGTCTGCATTACCTGCTATTTGATATTAATTCAGAACAAAGGGAAGTGACCTGGAAAGATGAAAATAAGCAGATTTGGTACAAACACAGTAGTAAATTTAACCAAATCCAATTTACTAGAGTGGAGCCCATGTCTCCTATGCATATAACAATAATAAGGATTAGTTTTCTCAATAATTTCACATTAGACCTATTTTGAAGGCAAAATAATTAATGGGATGCTAACAATTTGTAATGTTACCTAAAATAAGCTATTACCTTATTGCTACAAAACCTATTTTTTTCTTCACACACATTAAACTTCTTTTCAATAACAAGAATTACACTTCCAATAATGCTTATCCAAAACCTTTGAAAGCATGAAGGTAATGTTCAGGAAGCAAGAAGACAGCTCAAAACAAAAGCAGCTTTAACCTGTTGTGTTTGTCATCTGACAGCAGCATGGCAGTGGGCGGCGGGCACAGATGCTTCTGTTGGTGTAGGAACCACCAGGTTCCTTTGTGCCCAAAGTCATTCACTCTCAACTGCTCAGCACTTGCAGAAGCCCAGACAGCCCTTTATCACCCCTTCATCCTGGTAGGATGAAAATAGTAACCCAACACCCCTGTTGAACAGGGGCCTGGAACTGGGGTTTATACTCGAAAAACCTTTGTCACTGCCTGAATATATTCCTGGTATTGATGTGTCTTAGGCTTGCATTCAGCTGGCTGTGGTTTTCCTCTCCCATGGACACCCCTGGGTCTGAGTAAAGCCCTCCTCCCCCAGCACCCAGGTCAGTCCTATGGGCCAATGAAGCTGCCATTGGGAGTTTGGGGTATCACAGGAAGCTGGAAATGTAACTGCCATTACCAGCCCTGTATCAAAGAAAGGTATAACTGCTCAAGCCCAATAAAATATTGAGGAGTGTAATCTATTTAAAGTGCAGCCTGTGATGTTCTTGCCTGGGTGTGAATGTCTTGGACAGCTCTCCAGCTGGTGGGAGCTGGCTCTGCTTCACTTGCTCAGGCAGGGATGTGCAGATTTGCTGCAGCTGAGGAGGAAAACAGCTCTGCAGTTGGTGTGGTTTTTCATGTACTGAAAAAGCTGATTCTAATCCCAAGTTATGAGTGAAAGTTAGTATTGTCTCCTTTTCACAAGGTTTCCTGTATGTTTAGAGTAGAATCAAGTGGCTTTTTTTCTTATTTCAGTAAGTGCTGTGGTTCTGGAGTGCTCTGGTACATTCATTCAACCCAGCCTGGGCGGGGAGGGGGTGGTTGGAGGAGCTCTCCAGTGTGAAACCTTGCCTGGCTGTCTCCAGGCAGAAAGTTTCTAAGCAGAGCACAATGACCAGAGTAAGATAAATTAAATGCCCTGGTTCTGCTTAAATATTAAAAGGAGGACAACAGAAAGCAGTTTCTTTTGTTACATGCAGCTCAAAATTTATCACTTAAAGATGTAATGAGGAGAGTGGGGTGGGGGAGGCTATCACCTCCCTGCAGGCAGGTGGAGATGATTTGATGTGTGACACTCCAGTCTCTAGACCCCCTGCAGCAAATTGATTGTCTCTTGGCTGCTCACTGTTTTTCCACCTTGTCACCTTCCTTAGGTTTTTATCTGTTGTGCTGTCAATGGCATCTGCCTTCCATGACTTACTGGGAGCAGGGAAGGTAATAATACTCACAATCAATATATCTTTGCTATCTTACTAAGAGTCCCTTGCACATCACTTGTTGGTGATGGAAGCCACCAGTTGTCTTCTGAAATGCTCAAGCCTTCTTTATTTGTGCACATCTGCCATTTATTGATAAATAACCAAGTTGTAAATAACACCTAAGCATTGTTTTTGCTTCCCTTTTATTACCTCTGGTGACTTGTATACCCTTCAGCAGATGTGCTAGTCCTGCATGGTAATAGAGAGTAGTTAAATTTTTGGCTAATGGAAAACTGAAATAAATAACACACTAGTAAAATTCATCATATTTTTCTCATAATCCAAAGGAATCCAGCAATATAACTGTCTAGGATTTGACTTAATGTCTAGCTGAAACTGTTTATGCTGGGTTTTGCATGGAGTTATTATGGCTTAACTGCACTTCATAGTCTTTGACATTGCTTGAGAGACAGGGAATAAAAAGGCTCATTAGCAATGAAGGCCTTCAGGAAAGCAAGAACTTAGCATGATATCTATAATACTTCCTTCTGGACTTCTGATCCTAAACTGGGAGGTAATTTTTCAGGTTGAGAAATTATGAAAAAGGTAAAAGGGGGAGGGTGTAACTTTGAAACAACACTAAGATTCAGGTGGCACTTTGTTTAGCTTTAGAGATGCAAATTAGTGAAATCGGGAACTTGGGAGTAGTTATTGTATCTGAACTGGTGTATTACTTGAGCATCATTAAAAGGATTGTTGAGCCTTCTTTTTTTATGGGGTTTGATGTTGTATCTTAATTTACTGGTGAAAGGCAGCTAAAAAGGCTCATATGCCGGTATTAGAGAGTTCTGTGAGTAGGAACACTTGCAGAATGTCACTTGCAGCATCATGATTCAGTAGTTTTTCACTCAGCAATGTTTAGTCAGCCCATATGTCCTGCATTGCAAGTGGAAGTGTTGTTTGATTCCCAAAGCAGTGTATTCAACTTAGTCCTGCCAAGACAGAGCCACTGGCTGTTTTGTTTAGTTTTTCTTATTCATCTCTTCCCTCTTTTCTCTCCAAAGGGAAAGCAAGTTAGCCTCTCACCCTTATTCATATTTTCAAAATGTTCATACTCACATCTTGCTTGAAATCCTTTGCTGTTGCAGCTACAGAGTATCTCTCATTGCTCCTTTTCTCCTCTGTGCAAGCCACCAGTGCTGCTCCCAGATCTTCCCATATGCATTCCTGTGATTTATTGTCTTTTACATCATTCAAAAGCATTGCCTAAGGTACACTTTGTAGGAGGGAGTTATTCGTGTGCTTCGGGTCTGGTCGGGAGGTCACTGCAGCCTGAACTTCAGCTCTTCTGAGCCCACAGAGGGCTGGGAGGGGAGGTGATGCTCAGCTACAGAAGGCCTGGTGAGTTAAGCACCAGGAAGGCAAAAGCTAGGTGTGTCCTGGGGTGATCCTGGCATGTACAGGTCCACCTGGATTTCAGTGAATTCCCAGGAGCGCCTGTGGGAGAAATAAATTCCAGCTGACTCTTTAGGATGGTTTTTGAGCAATACCTATGCTATGTACTGGCACTGGCTGTGGTGTTTGGGGGCTGACCAAAGAGCCCTTGAGCCTTTGGTGGTTCTTGAGCACCTGAGCCCTCTGTGACTGTGCTGTTGCTCTCTGGCACAGAGGAGGAGCAAACTGGATCTCTTGCTACCTTTGGAAAGACACAGTAAACCACTTTCCAGGGAGATGCAGACCCTGAGCCTCCCCTGAAAGCAGTCTTCACTTGGTGCTCTTCCCAGCATTAGAAATGCTAAGGTCTGTTCTGTATATTTTATGCAAAGCAGATTGAAATCAACATCAAACTTCATTTGGCTTCCAGCAGTTGAAGAGAGAAAACACATAGAAATATAAACGTTTATTTTGGAGTATTTTGCAACATGAAAATTCAAGAATGTGAGCAAAGTGGGCTTGGGCACTGGACAGATTTAGCATGAAAAGTTAATACATATTTCAAGGTGCAATTTTTGCAGAGTTGCAATAAGCAGTTACACACACACACAATCTTCAATGTCTGTGGGGTTGAAAAAGGGAAAATGCAGTTCACTCCTAGCCATAAAAGGGGCTACCCCAGAGATGTTGTCACCCAAACTTCTACACTGTAAATTCCCTGATTCTCTTCACAGACAGAAAGGAGGATTTTCTGTTGTGTGTTCAGCAGTAAAGTACTTGCAGAAATTTCACAAGTCTGTGCTAGTTAAAACTTCACTGTCAATGTAACTCTTTGGGGGTGTTTACTAATGACTTCTGTTAATTGTTACAAGAGCTTCAAGTTCTGAAAATGGTCCCTCATGTTTTGCAGCCTCTGAAACTCCATAAGAAAATGGCATTTCCTTTGTAAAGAGCTGGGAGCTCTGTCTCTGGGTATTTCTTCTGGATACAAATTGTACATTTTGTGGGATTCTCACCATTATTGAATAAGTATGTGATATCTTAAAAAGATCCATTCTGCTGCCTGCGGAGACAAAGTTGGGTAGTCTTCTGCTCATCCCTTGCTACCAGTTTGCCAGTCTTGCTCATCAGGGAGGAATGCTTTCTTTGACTTTCCTCTTCTGGCTGAGATAGCTCTAGAAGCTCTTGTTGTTCTTTGCATCCCTTGTCAGGTTCAGCTACAGCTGTGCCTTGGCCTTCCTCACCTTTACTGACTTTACTCAGTAAAGCCACAAGAGGCACCTTCCTTCTGAAAAATATCTGTCACTGAGCTTTGTCCTAATTTTTTCTGCTCCCCCCTGGCAGGTTCTGTTTTCTTGGTGAAAGGTATATTATTTCTAATAGCCCCTGTAATAATGGTGATTTCATATGTCCTTTAGTGTCTTCCAGAGACAAATGACATTGGCTCTGTGCAAGTCCTTTCACCTCTTTCTGTACTGCATTAGTGTGAATATTGAGGGTACTGCACGTGCAGAGTGCGCTGTGAATTGATGTGTGTGGTTCTTATCCCCGAGTGCAGAACAAATACTGAGTGCAGAAGGCAGGTAGCAGGCTGCTGTTGTCTAATTTCACAACTGGTATTTTCCTTGCATGACAAGTTCCATCCTTGGCTTTTTATAGCTATTAAGAGGCTTAGGTAATCACAAGCTATTGTTAAACAACTTTTGTTTGATTCTGATAGAAGATCCTTGAGAAAGGGCAAGTCATCTATCATCTGCATTTGTATGAAGAGTAAAGCATGGCTGTCCTCTGCTGGCTCCAGTCTCTGTGCCAGTTTCCCCTAGCCTGAGAAAGGGTTGTCACATCTGTTTGCTGAGATACAGCCAACCTCTACCAAACCACACCCTCAGCTCAACCTCCCATCTGCAGGGCAAAAATCACTCAGTACAAAGAGAACCCCTCTGCTTTAAACCTCAGAGGAGATGCTGTCCCTTCTGTCAAGTACAGGTTTAGCCACAAAAGTACGTTTTGGCTCCTGTAAGAAGACCAGCAGTGCTTGCTTAAAACTGCAGAGATGTTTAAAGTCTTCCTTTCTGTTTTTCTCCCCTCCAGCTGAGCTCCCCTCAGTGCATTGTGACATCTCTCTCCAACCCTTTTGCACATCTGGCAGATAATAGGAAGAACCTTAATGCCAAATTGAAATTATAATGCTTTCCTCCTCTCTTGACTGCCTCAACTAAGCTGCCATCTTACAGGCTAAGTGACTTCCTTCCCCCAGCTTGTCAGCACACGATGGTGCCTCACCAGCCAATCATCTTAACATAAAACCATCTTTGCAAATGGGACCTGCAGATTATTTTCACAGTGAAAATCATTAGCAAGGATAATTAACTAAGACTGCGGTGATGAATAGCGCTGCGCTACTGATCAGTGTAATAAAGAACAGAAGCCACTAATTACAGATAGCAAGCCTTGAAGCCAATGAGAAATTTAATTTAACGTTGCTACACAGACTCCACACAGTCTAATGTAACTTTGCAATTATCATAATACAGTCTTGCCACAGATGATGCTTCTGGGAGCATTCCAAGAACAAGGATATGTGTTCATCAAAATAAAAGGGTTTGTGATCTGTCAGTTACAGCATCTCGAGAGAACAGGTTAAAACTCCTATATGTGACCAGGTGCTTGTCTCCTGTGGCCCCCAAACAGGGTGCAGAACTTGGATCCATTTCCATGAGCTCCAAGAGTCTCAGTATCTCTGTGCCGTTTTTTAAGCAGCACCCTGATGTTGTCAGAGATGTGCACACTTTCTATTGAAAGGCACCTCAAAACATCTGGTTCACTGTGTCAAGCACTCTTTTCACTTGGCATGTGCCACAGTCCAGCACATTAAAATGATAGATCCTGGGCAATGCAGAGTGGTGGGAACCAAGCTTGTTATCCCCATGTGCAAATACAGCCAACTCTGTTTGGCTACGAAAAGGTGTTCAGCTGCAGCCAGTTTTTGTATTTCAGATCCTGGAAGAGGCTGCATGAATTAAATGTATGTGTTAGTCACCAAAGCAGTTGGCTGCTTCCACAAATTAAGGCAAACCACATCTCCTGTCAGCTCTCCAATCTTCCTTTCATATGCACTTGAGTAACGTGCTAGGGGAAGGAAGAAGCAATGAAGGTTGCTGGTTTTGTATCTATTTGACCATGGGTTTTGAGAGCTTTTGTTTTTAGCCCCCTGCATATTATCTTTGATTACAGAATGCAGTGGTTATGAATAGTGCCCTGAATATGTGCTGTCTTGTGTATAGATTAGCTTTGCTTTAGGAACTGCAGGATTTTGGAGCTACATTAGCTGAGTGGAGGTGGAATAAGGAGGATTTTCAACAGTATAGCTGGTTTTTGACAGGAGTATTGATTGCTCTGCTGGAAGGTCCTCTGGTAAGGTAAAAATATCTAAAAGGAGATAGGAAGAGTAAGAGGCAGTAGTCCTCAGAACACTTAAAGGCTGGATAAAAAGAGATGGGTAAGAGTGTTCTCCATGTCCAATCTGCAATGGATGAGCATTAATATGTTACACAGGCTGGAGGACAGCTGTATATCTGAAAGGTGGTGGGAGAGTAACTTGAATTGCCAGCAGTTCACAGAGCTTTTTGAGGAGTCTTAAAGTAAAGTAGACAAATTCCTGTCAGCAGTTTTGTGCATTAAAATGCTCCTGCCTTGAGGTAAAGGAAGGGACCATGTGGATTTGAGGCCCCTTGAAGTTCTGTTTTGTATGTTTTCCTCTAATTATTGTTCAGATGAGCGATAACCCATTTTGTACCTGCTATGTAAAGCTCCAGCATGTTTCAGGATTTCTATTTCAATTTCTGCATTCTAGAAGTTTGCTAGAAATAACTAGAAGCCCGAAGTGGGGTGGGGGGGAAGTACCTGGAAGCACAGGCTGAAGTGAAACTGGGGTAAATGAGATTAAAAAAAAAAAAACAACCTGTGAGAGTTTACCCAGCCAAATGGACGTGGGGTGTTGAGCTGAATTCTGGCCAGGTGCTGTGACCCTTGTGCCATTTCTGAGTGCCTCTGTTTGCACTGAACATTTAGATTTTATGCACTCCAATGCAGAGACTGGGAGTTGGTGCTCAGGAGCTGTCTATTACTGTGTGGGGCTTTTTCAGAGCTTTGTACAGAGGAGCTAAACCTGTGATGGCCCCATCTGACCCTGAGGATCAGATACAAAGCCAGGGTCAAGGCAGTGCCTCACCACTTGTGTTTGCTTCCTTATTTAATCCATGTAACAAGTCAACAATCCTGGCCAAATGAGTATGGTGAAGGAAACAGTGCAGTGTTTGCATAACTCATCCCAGTTCTGTGCTTGCAGCAGGATCTCCTTGGGCTGGGAGTGAACACAGCAAAAAATCCCACAAACTTCACCTTTTTGTTAATCTGCAAACACTGTTTCTACTGGCTCCTCCTTGCACTGACATTTTTTGAAAGGCAGTTTTGGGAGTGAGTCTATAGGAGAAATAAAAATAGAAGGCTAAAAGTTATCTCCATCTAAAAAGCAATAATTCAGTTAACTCCCAGGGTTCATTTGAATGGGAACTAGTGTGGCTAGTCAAGGAAAGGTGCAGACTGATTCAACTCTTACCGTTTACATCATGTGATATTAAGGTAATAATACAAATGAGTTTAGCCCTCATTAGAGCATGAAGAGAGCTAAAAAGTTGTGGTCTGCTTCTGTAGAGATGTATCATGATCAAAGGGAGAGCCACAATGCAAAAGTAGGTTAGCCCTCGACTGCACCTCAGATGTCAGCACAGGGCTTGTACTTAAAACTATCACTTAGGAGTATTTGTTACTTGTACAGTAAGAGAGCTACTGATGAAGCTTTGAGGAGTAACATTGTCATAACGACAATAGAAAAGGGATCCTGACTCCTGTTTTGTTACTAATAATGGTATAAAAATTATAATTGCAGCCTGAAATGTCTCTTTTGCTGATAAAAATTTGTATGAGTTTTACTTTTTTTCCCCTATCTGAAGGAGGGAAGTGAGACCTCTTTAAAAACTCAATTTATCCAGAACAGGTAGTTAGGCTCACTCAGCCAAAAATAATCCTCCTTTCAGAAACTTGTTTTGAGATATTTAACATTGCTGCAATGAACTGGATTAATTGTAGCAAATTGTCAATCAAGTTGTTTCACTGAAGCGAAAATAACTTTAGACTTCAGTCACTTCTGTTCTTTTTCAATGGAGATTTTAACACCTGTTTTCAAAACCTGAATTATAGTGAAATATGTGGTTTGAGATGAAGAAAAACTTGATTTTTTTTGCCTCTAGAGGAGAAGGTGAGAGGAAGTGTTTAATGTGGATGATGGCAAAGACATTGTCCTGGGAACCTTGGAACTAACATTCAGAAAAGCATCAGAAGTTATAAATTTGATTATATTGGCAAACTTGAACTATGTAGAAAAGAATGCAAGGTGAGATTTTAAATTGACACTTTCCCTTATGCTTAATAGTATCCATTACCAAATACAGTGCATGTCCCAATATAATCCTAGCAGAAGAACATGAGATGAAAATCATCAAAGGTGCATGTTGCAATGAATTTTCTTATGTATTTATGGAAGAAGAAAATGCCTAAATTTACCTCAAAGAAAATATGCTCTGGATAAATCTTTTCATCATCATCTCTTAAAACAATATTTTTAGTAAGGACTGTGTAGGAGACAAAAGTGAGAAAATAAAAAATTCAGGTAAACTCTGAGCAATGGCCTATGTATGGTGTTGTTTTCTTGAACATTTGAATATTTAGGAGCTTATAAAAACACTGTCTGGATTTTAAAATGAACCTGTTTTTAGCAGGTTCTCTTAAGAGCCAAGAGGTTACATTCCCAAAAGATCTCCTTTTTGAAGGAGACAGGATTTCCTGTTTATTAGGAAGAGATGGTTTATGTTCTAGGGTCATACACCTCCATGGTTTGGGAAGGGTGGAAAGGTAACAGATTTGATGGTAACTGGTTGGTTATGGTTTTATGATAGTTTTATGGTCTTCTTTCTGGGTACTGATCAAGGTGCAGAGTTAAAGGAAGCACAAGAAATACTGACAGAGTTGGTGGGGGAAAAAATAAATATAAGACTGCATAGACATATTTTTACAGAGGAAGCCACATCATTTCAACTCATATTAGGAAGAAAACTTAAAAATGGGCACAGGAAGAGTGATCTCATCCACAAAACTCCCAAACCCTGAGACTTCTACCACCATCAGTAGCTTATTCTTTGTTTGATATGGCAAATTGGGACAGGAAAATGAACTGCTTTCTGTTTTGCATGAGTAGATTATCCCCAGCATATAATCAGGAAGCAGAAACATGCAGTCCTTCCTCAACAAACATCCAACAGAGCCACAACAAAATATGTAGATGTTACCTTGCTAATACAGATGGGTGTAAATTACATAGACTGGTTTGAAAATAAATAGGTAAATACATCATGCAAGACGTGGATATTGTGTTTGAATGGACCAATCTGTGCTCACAATACCTCTTGCAGCACCCTTCAACCCCTGAGAGTGGAATGTAGGCAGGCAGCAAGTATAAATACAATTGTGTCAATCATCTTTATTATCAGAATGTCATTTGAGATAATTCACTGAGAGAGAGAGATGAGGAAGAATTCCTGAAGTTCAAATATGAAATGGTTTCAAATAACACATCTGTGAAAATGTGGGTTAGATTTTCAGCTATACCTAGCATCTGCTGTTGACTTGAAAAAACCCCCACAGAGCGTAATAGGAAGTATATGAAAAAAAGTATTTTTCTTTGGCACCTTGTTATTTAACAAGAAGTGTTTCACTAAATTCAGCTGAATAGATAATTGAATTGCTGTATCTCTGGAGAATCCATGTTGATTCAAAGAAAATCCAGATTATGATTTTCTATTTAATTTTCTTTGATTCCTTGAAAGAACTTTTAAAAGTGGGAAATATTGTGGGGTTTGTGCTCTGGGTTTAAATTGCAATTAGATTCCAGCTGGAGACTGCAAAACACAGCAGAACCCTTACAGGGAGAGTAGTTGCCTTGGCTTCTATTTTGAGACTTCTTAGCAATATCACCTTGTCACAACAGCTGTTCTGAGAGCTGGGATTGGTGTGAATTTCTCCTCCACTGCCTGGCAAGCTTTAAAGTTGTAATACATTTTTGGTTCATTCTGGGTTCAGGTATTGCTAGGAGCAATCTTCGTGTTCGTGAAAAGAACGAGCTGCAAAGATTGCAAAGCAGGAAGCCAGAAACTTATGCAAACTGCTCTCAGTTGGAGGCCTCGACTGGGACTTTAATGCAAAAGCACCAGGTAAAGAGAAGATCAGTTGCTAAATGTGCCAGAATAAATGTTAAGAGTGACAAAACTGCTGCCAAGTCGTTCCTTTTGCAGGATGGGTAGGCTGGCAGTAGGCCTGAGGAAAGGTCTGAGTAAACAAGAAGCAATCCAGTACCTGTACCATTTCTGTGATTTGTTCATCTGTGACCTCGTTTGGCAGCAAAGCCTCATGTAGGTCCCAGGCCTTTAGGTGTGCTCTTGGAAAAGTGATGTCCTCAGTTACAGAACTGGGTCAAGGGCTGGGCTAAGTGGGTAGGAAAGGTTTCTTTTGCAGCTGAAGTGACGGGTGTGGTGAGTAACAGGGGCATTTGAGAGGATTTTTCTAATAATGGCACCTAAACACTTCTGCCACTGCTGGCTGCTCCTTGCTCTTGCTTTGTCATTTTGTTCCTCGATAGACTTAACCAGGGAATATTTTGATACAGGGGTAGTCCCCAGGGTGTTCTTTCAGGTGGTAATTTTAACAATAACCTTTAAAGGCTCTCTTAGTTTCACAGCTGAAAGCTTAAAATTCAGCAGAAATATTTTTAGTGTCCTTACTGGGAGTAGTCTGGTCAGTCATGAAGGTCCTTGAGGAGAATGGGTCAAGTGTTGGTGCCATTTTGGGAAACTCTTCTGTCCCCTGCCTGTCAGTGCTGGCCCAGGGTGCAGTGGGTGGCAGCAGCTGCCAGGAGCCAAGGATGGCTGTGAACTGCTCAGCTCCTGGGTCAGGGCCATGAGTGAGACCCTGAGATGGAGGCCTTCCAGGAACATGGACAGAAGATAGTCTAAAAAGATAGTGATCCTAGCTCAAATAGATGATAGAAAATCCACATTTCAGTTAAATACAGGTTCCTTTGCTTCTGAAGAGGCCTGGTTTTCAGGCACTTTCTGGAATGTAGACAGATGTTTCCCTGTTCAGACTGTAGATGTCTGTTGTGAATCCACGTTTCCTGCCCTGAGCATCCTTCCTGAGGTCTATCAACAGTCTCCTAACAAGCAGCAGGGTACCTTGGGACTTTTGTGCCATGATTAATTCACTCAGCACTGCAGCCTGCTTGGTGCAGCGTTCAGAAGAAACATCACTATGAGTCTAAGAGGAAAGGGAACATGCTTTCATCCTGATTGCCAGCCTTGGCATCAATCGTTTTATTCCTGTAAATATTTGCAGATTTGACAGAACAAATCCCGCGTGTCCTGGTACCCACGTACCGTTTATCATTCTCTGAAAGCCATGACTCAGAATCCCACAAAAACCCTGCTTGGGAAGGAGAGAATGTCATTGCGTTACTGATACAGTAAATCCCAGAGTCATCAACTTTATAAGGAAGTTAGGATTTCATTTATTGCTGCCTGACACAGGGGCAAAGAGAGAATCAGAAATAGATCTGAGGTGTAGTCTGTGTTTGTTTTCACCCTAGACTTTTCCTTGGCAGGTCTGCAACACCAGCCAAGTCAGTGCAGACTGTGATTTAAAACATAACTTGTGACTGTGCATGTATCCAAGCCTGGTTTTGGAGAACAGCTAGGCAGCACTGTTAAGAGCATGTAAATATCCATTTTTTGTAATGAGCAGAAACTGTTTGTTATCAATAACATTTCTGTTGGTATTGCTGTAACAGTAAAGCAGTTTGAACTGAAGGGCAACCTGTTTCTGGAAAGTGGGACTGAATATTTGTGGTCAGAGTAAAACCAGATTTGCATCTTTGCTGTTTTGCAGGCTATTTATTTTCAAAGGCTCTCTCCTCCAAGCTGTTATTAGAGAACTAAACAGCTTTTCCAAATCCCTTAGCAGAGACACCACTGAAAATAATTTTACCAGGAAAACCTTTGTGAACTGAAAGAGATCTAGTCAAATGACATTATTTGTGTTTTGTATGAGCAAAAACCCAAACCGAATGGATTCATCATGTCTTTCTGCACATCTGTGAGGGTCTCTGGGACTCCTCTGCATCACTGCAGAGGAAAAGCTGGTTGTGGTGCAGTTTTTCAAGCTGAAATGTGGTTTTCCTCTCTGGGGTCAGGCCTGGAGGGCTGGTGCCAGGGAGCCCCTTGGCTACCCCTGATCATCGAGGCTCTCTGTCCATGGGACCTGCAACTGCTCTGCTCCTCAGTGCTGGCAGAGATGCAGGCACTTGTGTGCTGGCCTGGGAGAGTAACCTGCTGCCACAGGCTCCCTGCAGCCCTTCCCTCAATTTCCTGCTGAAACCTGCTAATGTGGAAGGTTGAAAGGCAAATGCTTTCAAAAGGCACATCTATGGGCCACGGGCCCTGCTAGAGCAGCAGGGCCCATGCTGAAAGCACAGGGCAACAGGAAAAATGGTGACAAAGAAAATTAAAGCTAGTGCTGGGATCATCCTTCAGTCTGTAGAGTTCATACCTACAATGAAGAGCTTTGATACCGAGGGGAGCTGCTCATTTCAAAGTATGAACATAAAGCAGAAAGGAACTCACATCCCCTATATATTAATATTTGAGTTAGTGCTGGATCTCTGTAGCTTAGTTTGGCAAATCATTTATCTTTTCTCATTAATGATTAAGTGTATCTGTGGAAATATCTCTCTGTAGCTTTTGTGGGATTTTTCTTCCTTGCTGCACCAAAATGCTTCCTTTTTTTTTCCTCCCTGGAGAACAAAGAAAATAGATTATCTGACCATATGGCTGTTGCAAAGTGGTTTCCCTGGCAACTGTAACCTACAGAACTTCTTAAAACTTTTTTCCTCTGTGGATATCTTTTTTCTTTTTTTCTTTTTTTTTTTTTTTTTTTTTACTGGTTTGATTTCAGAATCTTCTCATCTTCTCCAAAATCATTACAGCAGGTGGAACAGAGGTTAACCATGAAGGCCCTGGAGTGTGCTAGGGCCCTGGTGTGTCTTAGAGTTGGGATTCATTTGCTCAGATTTGTTCAAGTGCTTTTAGCTCTGCAGATGTTTGGCTCTATTTGTAGGGCACTTAATAAATTCTTTTTGGAATTAATATGGTATTCTTTACATAAACAGTACTGAAAGTTGTCCAGTATGGCTTAGAAAAAAATTAAAGATAAATTGAAAGATGAAAAGGGAAGCCAGTTGGGCTTCACATGGGCACAAGCATCCTCTTTTTTTGCAAGAAGTTGGCTGGGTCCTGCTCTGTTGTGGTACCAGAGCTGGGACCAGTCTGTGCTCCCCTCTCCACCCACCCTGAGTGCTCTGTGGTCTTTGCACCCATGTGGAGAAAAAGGAGGGAAAACAAAATAAACTATTCCTTGTTAGGAAGGCATGGCTCTGCCTCTGGAGCAAACACAGAGCAGCTGCCTTTCCCCTAATTCTGAGGGGCAAAAATATGGAAAGTGTCATTTTCTGTATGCTTGGCCTTTCTTTTGGTGCGAGTGACAAATCAAAAGTCTCCTAACCAATGTGTAAGAGACTATTTATCACAATAAATCCAGCCTTGTCCTAAATACCCACATGTACATGAACAGTCTCCCTGCTTTCAAATACTTCCTGTGAACTACAGTTTCCACCTATTTGTTCTGTGGATCCAGAATTCACTATATTTTTTCCTAGACAAGGATAGAAAAGATTCTTCAGGACTCCTGTCCTAAATAAGTCAAATTACAGAATCAGATTATAGGCAACTTGGAGAAATAAAAGTAAAGGAGAGTAATTTGGAAACCACCGGAATTAATCAGTAAATTGTCAAAAACCCATAAGTAGTTTCATTAAAATATTAATAATGTTTTTCAATTTCCTATTGTCTTTGAGTGAAATAAACAAAAGAAAACAAACATAAAAAATAAATCCAGAAAAGCCCTGCTGTAATCAAATCCCCCAAGTTCTCATCATTAGCCAGTAAAACACACAGGACAACAGATGCTGGATCTGAATTTTTCCAAGGTAATAAATGCATTCAATGTCCCCAAGAAGATGATTTTTAAGGCACATTTTCTGCAGCCAGCTAAATAATTCATTCTCAAACCCTCTGTTCTACATACAGTGTTAGAAGGGAAAACACAAAACACTGAAGTAAGTAGTCATGATATGCCACTAAAGTAGGGACAACATTTTAGGAATAACCAAACTCGGTGTTTAGAGGAATTATGCAGGAATATGAATCATTGCTTCAGTGTTTAACCCTTTATATCTTCTGTTCAGAGTGCTGCTGGGAACAACAGAAGATTTACTCTGGAAAACCTCAAAAGCAGTCATAAAAGGCATTTAGGGATGGACTTTGTTATATTGTTTGGATATGTGCTCAAGTATTTGGGGAGCCTTTCTCTTTCAGTAAAAAGCTGTTTGTTCTGGAGCCTAGACCAGCTTTTACAATTGTTCTGTCCTTTTGGGATGCTGTTCATTTACATGTTCCTCAGGTCTCAGCCATCCAGTGTTTTCTGATCCATCTGTATATCATGATTTCCATCTTTATCCCCATGGGCATGGATACAGAAGTCAGAGCTAACTCTGCCTGCTGTACCCTGCTGCTCCCCTGTATAATGTCCCTCCAGGTGCTGGGTGCAGTTGTCATCCCACCTTTGCCTACTGAGCTAATGTAGATTGCTGCTCTTCTCTAGGAAGAAACTAACTGGAATATCCCAAGAGCTATAAAGGAGCAGCCATTTGATTTAACTTGAATTATTTACTGTGGAAAAAGCTAATCTTGGGCTATAGTTTAATATCGGACTGACTTTCAGCCAACACAAGAAGCTGCCTACAGAGACACAAAGAGAAGGATCCTGTCAGCCCATATGTTTTTACAAGATGCACCTCACTGTGTGCTCAAGGAATGAATTAATTATTCAGGCATCTTCAAACACAACACCAGGCAGCTTTACAGAGCTCACAAGGAGTGAAACTTCTGGACAAGACGTTGGCGATAATCTGTTGATGATAATTGGGTCAGAGCTGAAGTCCCTGGTAGCCTGAAAATACCTCTTACTGTGGGGTGGCTGTGGGGCAAGTGAGCAGCTGGCCCCAGGAGATGAGCTGAGGGTGGGAAGGGCACTGACTGTGCTCAGATCCTTGGCAATTTCTCTCCAGAGAAAGGCAAGAGAGGGGAGTCAAGGCAAAAGTAGCATTTTTCAGAGCATTTTTGTGTTTATAATATATGTGGCCATCATCTGTTACATTCTTATGAGATTAGGGTTTTTTTTTTTTTTTTTAAAATCAGGATAACTTGAGAGCAGTTACTTGTTTGGCTGTTAATGGCTGCTAGGTGGGATTCACAAATAGTGAAATATTTGATGTCAAATGATTTAGGAAGGAAAAAGTGAAATCTAAGCTACTTTCAGGAGCTGAAAGGACTGTTGAATGCTGTACTCGATAGAAGTTTTCTAGAAAAATGGGATGAAGTACTAGTCCTGAAACTTTGCTTGTTTATGGCACGTTACAAAGGGATTTTTGGAGGCAACAGTATTTCTCACTTGTGGAGAAGATCTTCCTATGAAGAAAGATGACAAATAAACCATTTCAAGGGTGTACTTAGACCTTCTGCAGAAAGAATAGCTCACGTGTTCTATACCAAAGTTTTCTTGGTTGCTTAGTGCTGGCTGTATGGCACATCTTTATTATGCGTTCAAAATATTTTCTGGGTTAAACACATTTTCAGGTTCCATTAGTACACACTCACCTCAGCTATCTGATTGCTCTACTAAACATTTTTTGTTTGTTTTCTTGCGTTTGATAAACAATATCTCATTCCCCCTCTTGCCATGATTTGTGGGCTCTGATCTGAGTGAGTGTTTGGCCATGCTCGTTTGCTGGTGCCATTTGTGCTCTCTGTCTGCAGCCACTGCCTGCAGAGACTGCCAGTGCAGAGGGCAGGGCAAGTCACAAAAGCTTTGGCAGATGTAGGGCAGGATCGTCACGTGGCAGCAGCTCCAGTCTCTCTCCTTTGCGTTCATTACACTAAGAACTACTCCTGGCATCTCCAACCAGCAGTACTTGAGATACCTCAAAGGTTTGCTGCTTTCACAAAAATTCTTATTTTATTATAATGCAAATAACAAACTCCTTCGGATATTCATCTCTCCCCACTCACACACTTCCTTTTCAACTCTGTCAATGATTTCTTCGTCTGTTTTTTTCACTTGGATTTTCATGCTCTGATAAAGAGGTATAGTAATGTGTCAGTGCCTGATTATTGTCAAATTACAATTTTTAGAATAAGTTTCTAGTAATGGAACTTTCCTGAAACCCATAACATATTCTACACCTTTAAAGACACACTGTAGTTACTTAAGTGCTTTTAGCATTTTCTATTTGAAAATAAATATCTTGGAATAAATATATATGAATAAATAAATATAAATGGAATAACTTATTGACATAATTTATATACAAGTATGAAAATGTTCCTGTGATAAAGTAGCTGAATATTTAAGAATTCCACTGAGTTTTTACATACTACTTCAATGCAGTATGTCTGAACCTGTAACAGAAGCACTGTCAAAGAATTTGGATTCTTGTGGGTACTAGTGGAAGCAAACACTTTTTCTTGTCCTTCTCTATCCATTATGGATTGTATCAACAAAATCACATTTTCCCCTGTGTTTGGTACAGGGTGCAATAACAGGAGACCTGCATAACCTGGAGAGAAGCCTTTACCTCTTAAGGGATACTTGCCTGAGAACAAATAAGGTGCCCAGATTTAGTCTAAATTAACTGTATTTCCAGGGAGAAGTAATCTTTGAGTTAAGTCACATGCTGCACCTCATCTTCAGTTACGTTCTTTGTTCTACTTGTGGTGTTTTCATTGTGGTCATTAATCAGGAAATCATGAACGCAAGCTTTGACTTGGAAGCAGAAACAAAACCACCCCAGATAATCTGAGATCGAAAGCTTCTGGAGGAAGGTTAAGATGGCATTTCAGCAGATGTGGTCTTCAGGATTGAACCATTTAAAACAAAGAATAAAAATATATATACCATTTCTAATGAGTTTTTTGGACCAACATTTTGTGGAATCAGCCTTCAGTAATATCTATTCCTTTAAGCTTTGTTCTCAGGGATTAAATCAATATTAAGGATATGGTGACTCTATCAGAGATGAGCTGTTGTATTTAACTATGATGGTGCAACCAGGCTTTTCCAAAAAATTGTAAATGGCCCGTGACTAAATGAGGCTTATTCAACTGGATAAAATTTAATTTTTGTGTCAGTTGTCAGGATATTAACTAGCTAGAAGCCTTTTCTAATTCAGCAACTTTTGGCAGAGGAGTGCTGCTTGAAAGGAGAATTAAGTGCTCTAATTTTTACACATGGTGCTGAAGGGAAGAGTTTTACCTTAGAGCAGCTCAGCAGCTTGTAAATCTCTCTTTGTAGGAGAGGTCTGCAAGAGATGTGGGGGATACTGACCTTCTCTCTGTTGATCAACACTGAATTATTTGGGGCAAGCAGGCTTTCTGCAGGAAAGTTAAAATGTCCCCTAATACTTTAGTGAGTGAAGCAATGTCCCTGGCTGGAGTAAGTTAGTGGGGAGTGTTTGTCCCCTGGGGGCATTGCAGACTGACCCTGCTTTTCACAGGGATTCCCACAGGTGGGTCCTGTAACCCTGGCAGTGACACAGAGCCACCTGTGCAGGAAACACCTGCCGTGTTGTGGCACAGACAAGTGCATTGGTTTACCCAAGTTGAAAGGGAAGCCTCTTACACCAATATTAACCATCTTTTTTTCTACAGTTGTTGGTTAAAATAAGTAATGCTAGGCTGTGGCAAATTGTATCACAGCACAAGACAACTCTCTGATCTTCAACTTTTTACTTTGCTACATGAAGCACCTTGATTCTAGTGTAATTAATATTGGAATTCTGTTTCTCCACTATCCTTTACTTCTGCAGAGGTTCTGCATCATAATAATCTAAAATATATCCTGTTTGAGATTTTGTTCTGAGGCAAGTTTAAAATGTGATTTGAAAACAGGATGAAAAGCAGAGAGGTAATACAAAGTGGAGTTAAGGAAAGATAATTAGAAAAAGAATGATTTCCCATCTCATCATCCACTTTATTAGCTGCCAGTGTCTTTGTCAGTTTGGCACCACAGATGAGGTTTTCTCCTTTTCTGCTCACTTATATTTAAATTGATCAATATTTGTATTGTGCTTGCTGGCATCATCTTATTTGTACATTTGAGTAAGCCCTGTTTCTATCTATTGATCCTTACCCTGCTCCAAAAAGCAGATATAAGTTGTTCTGCCTGCCATGGCTGACCTTTAGTGTAATTTAAATATCATTTCTGAGCACAGAAAGCAGGAGGTGTTTTAGTGTTTGCACATTTCTTAGAAATGCCAGTGTCCCACTGTGGAGGAGGCAGCACAGTACAGGAGGGATGGAAAAGCTCCTGTACAGGAAATCAGAGCCTCCCCTCTGTCCCAGCCTTTGTTTCCAGCATGTGGATGGCATTTATTCTGATTGAAAGCTTCCCGGGAGAAAGAAACCCAAGAAGCCTGACAAGTCCTGTCAATCCTCCTTGCTGTTTTCTTCTCCATGTTCAGTTTTGCTTCAGACTATTTATTGCTATGTGGGGTTTTTTCCCTACTGTGCAATGCAATGCATTAGAAGTTGTGCACAGACTGTGATATTCAGTTTGTACTATTTTTTTCCTTCATAGTATATGGCAACCTTTTGCTAGTTGTAGAGTGTGTCACACAGTCCTGCTATGTTAGGTCAATTACATTTTTGTGAGTGCCTTTGTAAACTGAGGGCCTCACTTTTGACATCCTGTTTGAAATACAATTTATCTAAAAATGTAGATTAGACTTAGTTTAATTTAGGGCCATTGAGGAAATAAAAATCTTCTGTGTAATGCATTTTTTTTTTTACTTAAAGATTTCTTTGACTCCAGTGTCCCTTGCGGATTTTCTACTGATAGCATCCAAAAATACCTCAGAAAAATTAAAATAAGTGAGATACTTTCTCTCCCTGTTTTGCTTGTTCCAGCAAACATTCACTTAGCTGCGTTAACGAACAGCTCAGCAGCCACACAAGGCTTGTTTATGTTGTTATGGGCTGTCTGTGTAATCACTTCCAGAGCCAACAGAAACCTAAAGGAAAAATTTGCCAAGCTGCAGCTGAAGGACTGCAAACAATTCATGACATTTGGTGAAGGTTTAAATTAACATATGTTATAGCAGACAACAAGCAAACAGCTGGGGAATATGGCAGCTGTTATCCATAAATAATGTTATGTTATCAGCACCTATATTTATATGAAATTTTACTGGGTAAAGATGCAAATCAGTGTTTTGTTACTTAACGATGTGACTGCACTGTAGGAAGGGAAGAGCCCTGCCTGTCTCCAGTGAGTGCCACATGCTGCACAATCACCCTCAGGTCCTCCCAAGCTGCCACCTGAAAACCCAAGGTCTGGGCTCTTCAGCAGTGAAGTGCTTCCAGATTTTCAGAGAGGTTTTCTCTCCACTGATGTAAAAGGGCTGAAATTATATTTTTGCCCTTCAGCACTTTTGTTGTTCAGCTCCAGATTGATGTGTGGTTGGTGTCTGTTTTTTTTAGTGTTAGTATTGCCATCTAAAATTGGGCAAGGGATATCTTTTACTCTTGAGAGAATATTTTCTAGTTACTGGGTCTTAATTTTTCATTAGAGTGGGGACAAATGTGGTTTTTACCATCTAAGGAGAATTGACGATCTTGCTCAGGAAAACAGTAGCTTCTTTGTGAAGCTAGATATAACTTATGTATTTTAAGTACAGACTCCTATTGGCAGCTGCTTATGCTAAGGAAAATATTTACAGGGAATATGTGGAGCTTAAAAGCAAACAGATGAATGAAAAATTCTTTTTATCATCAGCACACTTGGCATATTGCTTTTAAATAGCTCTAATACAGATAGAAGATACATTAAGAAAGCTATTTAATTCAGGCACTTTGCCAAGAATAGGCAATGATGTTGTTTACAGTTTATTAATACTGAATAGAGTGAAATTATATTCAATTTTTGTATCTGGAGAAAACATGGCTTACTAAAAGGTCAGACAATTGAAAGGCTGCCCAAATTCTAGAAAACGCAGGAGCTGAGGGTGTGATCTGGAGAAGCACAGTAAAACTATCAGAAGAGAGTACAACTGAAAGGAACCTGATCTGAAATGTTCATCCTCTCTAATTGTTGTATCACATTCCTTGCAATGCAAATTATTGTATATGCTGACTCCCTAAGCTGAGCAAAGGCTGTGTGAGTGTAAGTGGAAACTGGAAAAAATAATTGCAGCTTCAAGCTGAAAATTGGTGTACCTGACCCAAAACTACTTAGAGGCAATTTGCCATGCCTTGCTTTAGGAGAAGTGAGGATCCATTTAAAGCAACCAATTCAAAGCAGCAATGACAGAGATATGCAAAGCTGTACCAAGTTGCCACAGTTACTGGGGAGGAACAAATTGGGTCATTTGTCATTGAAGAGAGTTGGTTTTTTCCTGCTTCTGGTATTTCTTTTCCCTGCACCCTCTGTTGTGAAAACCTGTTACCATCCATCCTCCCAGTCTTCAAAGGTGCCCTGGAAAAGCTGGCAGGTTGAGTGGGTCTATCTGGGATACAAAACATGATACAAAACATTCAGAATGATCCATCACTTCTCCCTTGGTTTTGGTATTTCATTTTTTTCCCCCTTAAGTTGTCCTTTGTCCTGGTAGTTAGCAGTGATAAACTCTAGTTAATAATATTTAGTTATGGAGAAGGCTCCCCATCCCGTTTGTCCTAGAGGATGAAAAAAAACCAACCAAAAATTCTTCAGCTGGAGGGTTTCTGAGGGAATTAGGAAGTACAAGAAGATGACACACAACCCACTGTGTTGCAAGTAATCTCCATCTGGGAAAAAAAGGAATGATGTGTGAGGAGTGTGAAATTGAAATCAACTCTAACACTTATAAATACACACAGAATTAGTAATGCTAATATTACCTCTGCCAATATTGTCCATTAAAAGATTTTGGACAAAGATGCAAATTATCCTGCTCTTATCTGGGAAGGAATCTTTGTAGCCAAAAGATATTCTCCTATTGGATATAATTTTTTGAATCAAAGATCATGGATTTAAATTCTTGAGATAGATCTTAGTCTGGCATCAGTGTGGGTTGAAGCTTTCTTGCCTCAGTTATTTTCATACACAATTTCCAGTAGGAACCTGATGGGAAAATGTCTCTGCTTTCCTGACTCTCAGGAGTCACGAATGGCTGCAATGAATCTGTTCTGGGGACAAAATGGTATTGCTCTAGGATGTAGGGTCATAGGAGCACCCCCTAGTAAGGCTGGGGGGTAGTGTTATTTTTTGGCTCTGCACCACAAAGAAATATTCTAGCTAAAAAAAAACCTAAAAAACTTTAACAGCCTAAAAGGCTCTATCACAAAAACATTCATCATTCTATCTGTCCTATGGATACCTGTATAGCCTGAAAACATGGAAAGTCTTGTGTTTCTGTCCTTTCTTTGATTTCTCTCACTTAATATCTCTCATGTTCTGATTTTCAGTCTGGGATAATAACAGTGAATCAGAGGCCAAAATGCTCTGTATTTATTTTCAAATGAGAAGAAATATGGTGTACTTGTTTCTGATTTCTAGAGCAACAAAAGGGATGTGTCTTGATGATAATTAACCTGAGAATGTAAAGTAGCAGTTAAATTTTTCCTTCAGCCTTTATTACCAAGTGATCTTCTAGACAGACAAAAATCAAGGACATAGTTTATATATCTAGCAGCACCTTGTGAAAGCTCACTACTCTGAGATCCTCAGGTGTGTCAGAAGAACCCAAGCTGTTATTTCAGTGCAGAGAAATGTGAAAACAGAGCGACCATTTAGAACGGTACAAAAGGATATTATGCACTAAACCTGAACAAATATGACTAGGTGTGACCTTTAATGTGTTTTGCTTTAAGATGCTTGACTAGGGCTTTGTAATCAATGTGCAGTAGGAAATTGAGAATGTATTGGGTTTCATCGTGTGAAACTGCAGGGTGACAAGAGGATGTGCTCGGTGAGAAGGAGGATGTTACCAGCCAGCCACACTGGTTAATAGAAACAACTACCAAAATGAGGGCTCCTGCCCTGCACAAGAGCAGAGGCCATGTGGAAGAGCAGTAGTTGCATCTCTGCCAGGAAGTATCCTCACAATAAGATTAAGAAGGCAGTTTGGGAAGGTACAAGTTACTAGGGAATGTGGTCTTTGTGCTGCTCACAGCTTCTGTCTCCTGCAGGCAGCAGAATGAGGAGCATGAGGGTTTAGATAGAATACACTGATGCATGCAAAGGAAAAGCAGCAATGGGCTGGGAAACTAGAGGCCACCTACAACCATTTAACTTTATTAATCAGATGTCAAAGACTGAGGAAAAAATTGTGTACTACAATAATATGGTTGATGGTGACTACTTATAGTGATTATAAAACTCTTGGAATAATGATAAATATGAACAAATGCTATGACAATTTCCTTCTCTCAAAGTAAGTAACTGTGCGATTAGTGGAGTTGTGTTTTAAAGTTTAAAAGAAATAAATAACTGCAAGCCAATATAGCAAATAGGAAATAAAAATACTTCTTTTACAAGGAAAATTAATTTCAGCAGGCCACTAAAAATGACTAATTGTGTGAGCCATGCAGTTAAGATGAAGGTTTTTTTCTTGCTGTGCTGTAGCCTGTAGGTAGTGAAATCTCTGCTCTGAAGGTTGTTACTTGTTACACTAATTCACAGTGGTCAGTTCTGCTGCTATTTTGTTCTTTGGTCTGAGTAGATGGTTACAGCATCTACAAAGAGTGTGTGGTTTTTTTACAGACTTTGAATAAAGACTGACAGACCCAAGAATCTAAGCAAATTAAGTCTTGGCCTCTTTTACAACTCTTTCACAAATCAGAGCCTCATGTGGTATGGCCTTGGACAGACACTTGGCAAATGTACCCTTGAATACTGGCTCTCTAATTTAAGTACTTGTAAACAAGAAGTGCTACTGTTCACTCACACATGTATTCCAGGGGCAGCATACCTCTTCCATTTAATGTATTATTGGGTACTGGCATGTTCTGATAACTGCTGTTGCACAGGTCTATATCCTGCAAGTAGATATTTAGAAAGAGAAATAACATGATGGCAGCTCTCTATCCATAGTTCATTTGTTTATGTATCTATTACCATACACAGTTCATCTCCTGTCATTGATTAAATAAATAGCTAATTATAACAATATAGATTTCCAAAAAAACCCCAAACCTGCCAGCCCTTATGCCCCATGGACAAATGGAAGGAGATGGGAGCTACCCCTGGTACATTGCTGGGGATTCCTCATTTACAGCTCTGTTATATTTGTATTGCCTGAGGATCTTACCCTCAAGATTTATGCTTTTCCCTTCAGCAAGCTGACAAATTTCCCCATCTTCCATGTTTTAAGTCAGAAGGGAATGAACTTGGAGAATAATGAGATGAGGAGGACCAACAACCAGAAAAGTTAGTAAGGAGGATTTCCAACAACAAAAACCAAAATAACTTCTATGCTACTTTTTGGCTAGTTGTTTGTATTACCCTAAGAGTGTACAAGAAATAACCCTGTCAAGATGGATATATTGAAATATATGGAAAGGTGGAAAGTTTTCCCCATTCTGAAACTTCTCTAGGTTTTGTACTTTTCCGGGGGAGTACTGCCATGTTATCTTAGAGGGGATAACTTTGGACACGCATATGCACAGGTAGTGCTTAGTGTTTTGACAAGGAAAATAATACCCCAGTTTTTCCTCATAATTGGGCCTTTCTAGAGATATTAACATGCCTTTTCCTAGCTTGGCTGCTGTTGCTGATGTGACATTAGGTTTGAGGATTCTTTAGTTTCTGGTATTCTTTTCTTAGAGAATGAGGACCATTTAAAGTGTTTATAATAGAGAAGCAGTGGGTAGCACAAGCTGTCATTTTGTGCAGTGAAACAGATTCTAGATCAAGGATTCAGTATGTAAAGCAAGCCTTGCTGCTGGCCTTTGGGAAGAATGTCATTAAAGACAAGTAAAGATATGGCCTGACTGTTCAGTCTGCAAACACAAACTTTACACCATTGTGTTGGTTACTTTGGTAGAGCAATATTTTGTAATGCTTCTTTCATAAGATCTGTAAATGAAACTTTGTATGAATTTCCAGATTTCTGTGACCACTTTGCCTTGGACAACATTCTCAGGCCCTGAGTTGTTTGTGGTGAGGATCTTCCTTAGTTGGAGCAAGTAGTGGGGCTGAAAATCAAAATGCTGTGTGCATGCCTTGGAGACTGATGGGGGGCCTAAGGATTAGATCCATCTCATCCACTTCCAATTCAAGTCAAAACTTCAGCCCATCTCAAAGTAAATTTTTTTACAAGGAGAAAAGGGGAGAGGGAGATCTGGTTTATTTTACTGTGGAGAGATCTTGTTTTTGAAAAGTGCTGGCCTTTGTGGAGGGCACATGAATCTTTGTGAATCAAACCTTCAGCTTTGAAATTTGGAGAGGGAGGGCAGCCCAGGATGATGTAGGAGGTTGTATGAGAATGTGATTTTGCTGATGTAGTTTTCCAAGGCTATTAAGTAGTTTGCATTTTTGAAAATCAACAATTGTACATATCGATTTTTTTAATTTTTTTTTTACATTATTCTAAATCTGCTTTGGTTTAGTAGCAATTTGTTTGCTTAATAACAATTTGCATTGTTTTTCAGTAAGCTTCTTAACCGTGGCAAGAAACAGACCAAAAGAAAAGAATAACTGGTATTTCCTTAAGCAATAATCCTTCACCTCAATGGACTATTCAGTTTTTGTCATTTCTTCCTCCCCTTTAAGGATGTAATTCTTAGAAGTCTGGCTTTGGTACTGGATCTGGTCTTTAAGATTTTGTTTTATACAGTGACTACCAGATGATTTCCAATGTGTAAGAATTGTGTTATTGAAGGATAAAACTAAGTGAGGAGAAAATATTAACGAAACCTATGTGGAGGAAATATAAAAGATAGGTAATGGGTTTGGCTTTTTTTATTTGAAGCATGTGTGACTATATTACTGCAATTGTTCACAACATAGCAAGGTATTATTTTTATTTAATCAACTGTATTCTGGTTGAGTTACAGTTGTGATTTTCTCCTCTGCATACAAAATAATTTTCATTTAAGCAAACTTGATATCAGTGTGGAAGAACAGGAATTAGTCAAATTAGGTTGAAGCACCAAGGCTGACAATTGCCTCACAGAATGAAAGAAGGTGCAGGTTTCTGAAGTCTGTTTAATGCCGGCACACACAGATCTGAAAGAGTATGAACTTATTACCCGGGTGGTTCTGATGGGCTCCTTTTTCATGGTTATTTTGTGTCTAAGGGCTGCAGCATCTACGCTGCTCTCTGAATGTGTGATTCTTTCTCAGAATACTTGCATAAAGGTGAGGTTTGTTCCCTGGGACAGAAGGAGACCTTGCTTGTAAGGAGGAGTGAGGGAAGCACATTGAAGGAACCTCTGTCCAAAGGTATCAAACACTGAGCGTATCTTCTTGCTAAACTGAGTTTATCCCCCTGTAGGCTGCAGTGCTAATGGGTCACAAACGCAGTGCCAGTGAGAACTTTTTGACTGAGAAGTCCGTTCTGACTTTCCAAATCACAATGGCAACTAGTCAGACTGTTTGGATGTGGCACAGAAGTTTCTTCCACTAGAAATGGAACCTCTACTCTGTCTTTTTATATTTGGAATCCTCAATTAAGGTTCTGAAGTGTTAGAAATAATCTCACTCACATGTAAGCTGAAGAAAGATGAAGTCCAGTTTCTTATTGTGCCATTAAATAAATCTTAACGGCTATCCATTCCCCCCAGGTGATTAAATGAGAAGTGGAATGGCCGAAATTGTAGGTGATCATAATTTGAACTTTTTCTTTTCTATCTATTTAAGCATTAATTTTCTCTTTAGCTTTCATCATCTAATTTACTTAATTACTTCATGATTAGTATCCCTTCTTCTTGGTTTCAAACCCCCTCTTACTAAATATTTAATGGTATGTCTTTAGGAACACAATTTCCTGTGTCTTTCAGAATTATTAGCTGAAACTGTTGCCTGTAATTAACAGATCAAAAGAGCACAGTGACCTGCATGTGATATTGCACGTGCTCTGGAAACTGCTGCTGATATTCAGGATGTTTATTAATTTCCAGGACTACTTGTCCTTTCCCAGCCAGCACATTTCCTTACTGAAGGTTGTGACTAAAAAGGACATAATGTGAGAGACATGGCCCCTAATCTGGTTTGGATTGTCCTTAAAGAAAGATTCTTCCCCAATGCCATTTTCCCTGTGCTATTCTGGAGGGCTTCTCCCTTCCTCCCCAAGTGGGATCTGCTCCAGAAGCAGCTTTTTGGCATTTTACTTATTTTTGCATTTCACTTACTTTAAAGAGGGTAAAGTGCTCCTATTTGTCCTCTGCCCTGATAAGACTTATACCAGAAAAATGTTGGCTGTTGTAGGAAGATGAGAATTGTCTTTTCCACTGGATGTTCAGGAGAGAAGCAAACCTAAATCATGGAAAATTGAAATGGCAATGAATAATATCTGTCTGTATCCAATAGGGAACTACTCACTGAACTGATTTTCAACCAGCTAGACTGTCCCTGGCCCCTCTGCATGGTATGGGGAGCATGATAAACAGTAGGAAATGAGCTAGGCTTGGATACAATTTTTTCCAGGTCACAATTTTACCCCAAAGATTAGAACAGAGGTCTTACGTAAGTTTTGCCCTGGCTATTTACTTTTTTATTGAAAAGGAACACAAGAAAGGCTTCTGGGCCTATGTTTTAGGTTCAAGCCAAGAAGAAAATAAGCTTTGCAGTAGATACATTTTGAACTGAGGCAAATAATGTCAATTTTAGAAGGGTGACATTGTAAAAAAGGCCAAATTTCAGCCCCTTCTAACAAATGCAGCTCCAACTGCGGAGAGGTAGCAAGTAAATAATGAGGCAGTGTGCCTTCAGGTAGTGCATGTGCGTGGGCCTTAACCATTCTGAAATCACCTTGGTGCTGTTGACTTGGACAGGAGGCATAAGAAATGTGTAGGAATAACATGGTCTCTCACCACATTTACTGTGACAAAAGAGTGAGGCTCCCAATAACAAAAAATTAAAAGACTGGAAGAACTGGCAGCACATTACACAGAGACCAGTATGAACTGAGGCCAGGTGCCTCAGCCTTGACTGAGCTGTGACAAAGGAGAAATGGCATTTCATGGTTCATCCTCTGTTTCTCTGGCTGTAATGAACAGGAGATAATGCTGGTTTAACCTATTGTTTCTTCCTCTTCTAAAGTATTCCTAGAGGTTCTCTTCAGCTGTTCTTCTCTACAGCTGCCAGTGTCAGTCCTGTCCTGTGCTGGGAGACCCTCTGGAATTGTCCACACTTTCTCATGGAGGAGTTTGCATTTAGTGCTTTGCAAGCACAGTACAACTGGCAGATGTATTAGCAAACAGTTTTTGCTGTCAAGCAGAGCCGTGGGGCTACCTTTATTCACTGAATGTGTCAAGTATTCCAGCTCAATGAGAGCTCTTTCTCCTGACACACATTCGGACTATGTGGTTCCCATAAGTGGATTCCTGTATCCCACACATCACAGTATGGTGCAAAGGCAGGCTTCCTCCTGTTTCTTTTAAACACTGACTCACACCGTTAATTTAAAAGTATTTTAAAGGAAAGCTTATAAAGAGATGAACTAAGGTACTGTAGTTTAATTACTATTTTAAAGCAAATTGTTTTGTGAGCAGAACATGGTTTTAAAAACTTTTTTTTCCATTATTTTTACATTATATTCCCTAATATCATCTTACTGCCAGTTACAACCAGTTTTCTCTGGTTCTCTCATTATTCCTTGATAATCTCCCTCTTGCAGGAAGCCTATCTCCCTGCAGCATCCCCAGTTCATTTGGCTGGACAAATTGCTGTGGGCTCGCTCAGAGCACACGTGTGCTGATTTGCTGGCTCTTATCTCTGAGAATGGGAAAAGATCTTTCCCTCAGCTGAGGCAATAATTTGGATCCCTTTTCAAAAGTCAACTGTTTTCATTATATTTGCAGTGGTTTCACACCTCTGAAAGCTATGCCTTTTTAAAAGTGACCAGGAAGTTCAAGGGTTATTAGGGAGATAGTCATATGGAAAGACTGCACAGATTTCCCCTCACCAGGAAAATGGAGAAAATAATATGACTATAAATGAATTTTTTTGGGGGGGGGGAAACAACTGGTAATGCTAATCTGAAAAAGTTTGAAAATCAGCTTTCAGAATTACATGTGGATTTATAATTCCTGTAGTGATAGATTGGTGAGGATAAATATAGAGCCTTTGAAAGAACTGTCAAAACTAACTTGAGTGAATAACAAGAGTTTTTTCACTTTGTATTTTGGAACTAGTGGCTCTTTGCTATCCATATAAACATGCATACTGTACTTGCCACTGGTATAGAGGAAAAATTTTTTAAAAAATCCTAAAATATGGGAGGAAGACTTTTGGAGAAAGTCAGATGATGTAATTTCAATCCTGAGTCCCTCCCAGCTAAAGCTGTGACCACTGCAACATAGGGACAGCAGGTCTCTCTGTGGTAGAGAAGAAAGAGCAGTCCTTTCTGAAGGATGGGTGTTGGATGGTAGGGAATATTATTTTTCTCCCAGTGAATTCATCAGAGAACTGATGTACTTTATCCTAACAAGATCCTGTCCTCTGGTGTATTTCACAGACAACATCAGTGTGAAGTCCTTGCCCTGATTTGGCTTTTGTTTACTTGTTTTTAGGATGCCCCTTGGCATTTTCTTTCTATCTGCTGATGTCTGCAAGATGTATTTTCTTAAACTTTGATATGCATAAGCCCTAATTTATTTTCTGTGTGCTGATAACAAATGCAAGAGAGAACTAAATGTTTTCTTATTGGTTTTCCTTCCCGCCCATATCAGTGAGGTCAAGGGAACATGTTTGCAATAATTTGCCAATTAGTTCATGTCACTTCAGAAATAAAACACATCCTGTATGGGGGTTTTGGCAATAGAAAAGTATTGGTGTAGTACAATGTCTTGACAACATGTACCAATATATTCCCAATTGTCTATCTGGAACAGAAATTTTAATTTCAGAGGAAGATCCAATATTTCAGTGCTGAGAAATAGGAAACCTTAATCTTTATGACTTTCTGAAAAACAAAGCAAAGTGTT
Source organism: Picathartes gymnocephalus (assembly GCA_013390045.1). NCBI lineage: Eukaryota > Metazoa > Chordata > Aves > Passeriformes > Picathartidae > Picathartes > Picathartes gymnocephalus. The sequence goes on along the minus strand of WEKY01003534.1, from coordinate 88,547 downwards.
TCACAGTTCCAGAGATCAAGGCAGGAAAGAGACACTGGTGCTGTTTAACCTTCTTCCAGAGCACTTGCTGGATGTAATTTCCAATAGAGACTGATGGGTGAACCCGTACAAGGAGAGCATGACTGAAAATACATGTTTCCAACCAAATAAAACAACTGGCAATGCCCCACAATCCCATTAGTACCAGAGACAGCCCTCAAAACCCTTTCAACAAAAAAATGTTTATTGCTTCAAAATATTACCAAATGGAATGGATCCCCTTTATTACATGGAAAAGATGAAGTAGCCTTCTGAATGCACTCTATTAAAACAAAAAAAATGTTGAAATTGATAGTGAAAAATTATGAGCTTGGGTTTTTATAAGATTTGAAAGGTCAGGAGGGTAAGCAGATGGCTAGCTGTAGAATTTATTATGGTTTTAGCAATTGTTTTGATGTTCCAGGTGAAACCTTGCAAGCTTATGAGGCTGTAAAATTCTATGACCCTGCATTAAAGTGAGGATTATGTTCATAATATGCATGTGATTTTAGAGATCAATCTATCACATGTTTATTATCTGCCAAAACCCCATGGGATTCAGTGTGATTAATATCTTGAACTACAGTTTTTACTACTCTGCAGTAGTGCATGCCTTTTTTTGTCCATTTTGCATTTGTTTTCTTTATGAAAAAAATACAACTAAGCTTATGATAATGGAATGATACTCTGGTAGTACTGAGTGCCTTTCCAGCAACCTTTCAGTGCTCAAAAATGGCCTGATTTTACAAGGCATGTCAAAACTTGTGTTCAGTGATGGTTATTGCACAGACTTCCTCAGGTACACCAAGCTGTGCTTAGCAGTATTAATAATGAAATAATGGTAAAAAATCCTGGTTTCTTCTCTGAGTTTAAAAGCATAAATGCCTTGTTTCTGCCTGGAAGAAATTGTTAAACTCTTTTTTCAAAGGCAGCTACTGTGGTAGAGTGTCCCATGATAATAAAGGCAAGGTATTGGAAAATTATAAGTGGCTTCCAACTAATGCAGCTCACTATTGGGTTCAGGCTCCTGGCTGGAGAATACTGACCAAGAACAGCAGGTGAGATATGCAGGGAGGTCATCAATATTTTCTTAATCCTGGGAAAGAAAACACTGTTTTAGGATTTCCCAACTTGTGAAAGGAAAGGCAAGAGTTGTATATTTTCCTCAGCTGAAAATGCATGCAAGTTTCATGTGCCAGTAGCTCATTTTACAAGTTTGTGTATGTGCTGATGCCCATCTGCAAGTCTGTGGAGAAGTCTTACTGCCCTATTTATGAATTCAGCTGCCTGCTGGACTCATTCCCTTTTTTGCCAAGATAATCTTTTCTGTTAATCTTTAGCTTTGTTTGTTGTGTTTTTGGGCACTGATTGCTGAGCTCGGTTTTGGGTTGTGCTGGTGTTGTACTGGTAGGACCCCTTTATGTTTTAATGCACGGCCACCTGTGGGGTTCTGCAGGGCTCTGCCTCGGGCCAGTGCTCTTCAGCATCTCATAAAGGACTTGCCTACAGGACTTGAAGGGATATTAAGTTTGCAGATGATACAAACCTGGGAAGACCTGTTGGCTCCCTCAGAGGCAGGTGAGGCCCTGCAGAGAGGCCTCAACAGCTGAGAAAGATGGGCAATCACCAGCCACGTGAAGTTTAGCAAAGGCAAGTGTTGGATTCTGCACCTGGGACAGGGCAGCCTTGGATGCATGGACAGACTGGGGAATGAGAGGCTGGAGAGCAGCTGTGGAAAGGGACCTGGGGGTCCTGGTTGGTGGGAAGTTGAATGTGAGTCAGCCATGGCAGCCAGGAAGGCCAAGCATGTCCTGGGGGGCATCAGGCACAGCCAGGCAGGGGAGGGGATTGTCCCGCTCTGCTCTGAGCTGGGGCGGCCTCACCTCAAGTGCTGGGGGCAGTTTTGGGCATCACAACATAAGAAAGACATTAAACTACGAGAGAGATGCAAAGGAGGGGTAACAAGGATGGTGAGGAGCCTTGAGGGGAAGCCATATGAGGTCACTTGGTCTGTTCAGCTGGAGAAGAGGAGACTGAGGGGAGACCTCACTGCAGGTACGACTGCCTCATCAGGGGAAGAGGAGGGGCAGGCACTGATCTCTTCTCTGCAGTGACCAGTGACAGCAGAGGTTCAGCTGGATATCAGGAAAAGTCTCTTCACCCTGAGGGTGGCTGGGCACTGAACAGGCTCCCCAGGGCAGTGGTCACAGCACCAGGCTGACACAACTCAAGAAGTGTTTGGACAATGCTCTCGGGCACAGGGTGTGATTCTTGGGGTGTACTGTGCAGGGCCAGGAGTTGGATGCCGTTGCAGTCTCTTCCAACTCTGCACGTTCTGTTATTCTATTTGATAGTGACTTGAAGCTTGTTACCTAAGGTGAGTTATCAATAATAACCAGATTTCTGCTCAAATTTCATTGTTTTTATCTGTGTGGTTTCAAATCAGACAGAAGCAGTGCCCAAGCCCTGAATTTAAAAGGTTGCTATTTAAATAATTCCACCCTGTCAGGATTTTCCACAGGCAGAATCTCCCTGTCCTCAGTTCAGCACCTTTGTGTTCACTGGAGTTGGTGCACAGTTTCTGCACAAAAATGAGCAGTTAACTAAATGCTAATTAAAAGCAGCATGTCAGTTTATTGTGCTCAGTAGGAGTAGTCACAAAAGAACATGAACCTGAATTAAATTTTTATCCCTTTTTTTTTTTCCTTTAGACCCCAGGAGGCTTGAGGGAAAAAGCTTATTAAGATAACTCAAATGAAACTTTGAGATGGGCCTAAGAAGCTTCCAGCCCTGTGAGATACTTCCCTAGAGCCTCCCCATACCCACAGAGCAGCTCCTCTGCCTGTCAGATCAATATGCCACAACTTCTGAAACCCAAAAGCTGTCTCAGGCTCCTATCAGTCCTGGTGCCACCAGCCAGCTGCAGGCGTGGTCCTGTGAGGTTTGTTGGTGCTCCTGAGCCCTGAGGGCACTCAGCAGCCCACAGAGGTCATCCATATCCATGCTGATTAATCCCTACGGGCCTGATCCCGAGTCTGTTCTGTTCAATGAGGGTTTACATTTCGCTTTGATAAGTGTTAGGTTAAGCTTTAAGATATGGGATAGAAGCAGATAATGAGGGCAGGATGAAAGGTAGAGGAGTGTGAAAAGAACTAAAGTATAAGGAGAAGTTCATCTTGCACACAGATGAAATTCTGTTGTCTCGGGCTGCCTTGTAATGCCTTGAGTGCCAAGCTCCACAATTAAAGCAAAGAAAAATCTGATTATTGTTGACAGCATTCAAAAATGCATCTATGAACCACAGACAGACCTTCAGTGGCTCATTGGAGCCATACCCATTTGCTCCCAGAAACGGGAATTCACGTAATCATAGATGTGTTTTTTAATGCTTCCAGCAGCAGAGAAGAGGAAGGATCTTCCTGTGCTTTTAAATATAAGAAAGATAGTTCTTTTAAGTGTTTAGTAGATGCCAAATATTTGCTGCCTCCTCTGTTTCAGTGAAACATTTGAAATCCAACTGCATTCTTGAGGCAAAGTTTGATAGCCTTTGGTAACTGAGGTGTGCACAGTTGAGCTGATTAACAGTGCTGTAGTACATGAATCATTTCACTCTGTAGGTCTTTCCCATCAGACTCTCTATTTTTGCCCTTCCTTGGTTGTTCAGGTGGTGTGGCCTTATTAAGGTCTGATGACCACCTTCCAAATTAGCAGAAAATTCATGTTATGCTGGAATCCAGCATACTGTCAGTGAGAATTTTTCATCTCTTAACTCTTTTACCCCGTACTGTCATTGTGGCAACAGCATGATGGGGTAGAAGAGCCCTTACTTCAAAGGAAATACTGGAGCATGTACTGATAGCATCAGTCACCCAGAGGATACAGTTATGAATACTTCATACTACTTCATGTAAGCAGGCATGACTTTACTATAAAATCTTTAAGCACCCAAATATTGTTGAGACATATTTACCATACAGCTCACTCTCATTACGCTTTATTGTAAATGTGTGGTTTGTTTCTCTGTCCCTCTAGTCCTCCAAAGAGTACAAGGCAGAGAAAGCAAAAGCTTAAGCTCAGTTTTGGCTCTAGCCAGATGCCTGACATGCCAGATTCATAACATCTCCAAGAGAGCTTTAAGCTGAGGTGCTCTGGAAGGCTGGAAAGCTCAGTTTCACTACAACACAAGGGGATTCTAGGCATTTTCTGCATCTTTATAGTGAAATTACAAATGTGGTGCCAGGCTGTGTCAGTGTACAAGAGGAGGGTTGACAAGTCTGGAAGTCAGTAAAAAATATGCAAGCATAATGCATTGCCACACATCCTTCACCACACAACTATTACATCGTGCTGTACCAGTCTTTTGTCAGATCATTTGGATCTCTCTTTTCACTGTTCTTTTTTCCAGCTCTTCATTTCATCTTGCTGAGAAGAAAAAAATCAGACCTTAATGAGAGGCCAAGTTATCTTTCACTTTACCAGCTTCAAGAAGAATTTGTAGTCTTTTGATAATCTTATTGTGTAAGGTTAACAGATTTTAATTGTCCCAGTTACTTTTTTATAAAGCCTGAGAAAAGTTATCAGGTTTTCATGCTTTATTCAAAGCTCATAAGAGGCATAAATCTCCCCAACATCACCAGTTAATGAAGTTTACTCCCTTAGCTCCAAATTCATCCTTCCAGCTTCAGTGACTGTGTGAATGGGATTATCTCCTTCATCCTTCCAGCTTCTGAGCCAGTTTCTTTCTGTAGCATTCAGAATACTCTCATTTTGCTGGTGCAAGTGAAATTAAGTTTCCCATGACACTCCCATGTCCTTTTCATCCAACTTCTACCTGATCCCTTCCCCAGCAAAGTACTTTAATATATGAAGAATGCAGTGGTTACACTCAATTAAACCGCTGGCTTGGTTCATCCCTCGGTATCTTAGGCTGTGTGTAAGCTGTTACTGAATGCATAATTATTCATTGAATTATTATTGGTCGTCTGTGGCTTTTTAATGCATTAAAGGATCTCTTCAGCTTCCAGAGCAGTTGTTGTAGCAGGTTGAAAAAAAATCAGTGGGTGCTTTCCCATCAGATAGCACAAATCCCTTCCTGATAAATGCAGTTTCTCACAGAATGCCAAAAATCTATAATGATTCAGGACCACATGAGCAGAAATGAGCTTAGCCACAAGTCTGTGACAGAGGTTTGAAAAGATATGTCATGAACTTTTGCTGTGAAACTGTAAATCTCTTTGAACTGTAGGAGATTCCCCACCACCTATCATTCCTTATTTCTTTTTTGTTAGATGGTCCTGACAAGTAGAGAAGTACAGGTCTGACTTTATTGCATGGCCATGCCAAACCCTCTGGGAGATCCCATTATTGAGGGAGTTAATTTCCTACCTTCATTTAAAAACCCTTTCTAATTGATCTCTTTAAAATACATGCTAGACAATCACCAATATAGCTCAAGAGGTCAACACATATAAATGAGTTTTAGGAAATAAGCTCAAAAAAAGGTACCCATAAGGCCTATATAACATCTGTACATTCACTGAGCACACCAGACTGCAGTCCTTGTTGCTGCCACAAAGTCTCCTCTGCCAGTGCGTGTTCTAGGCCCCTCTTTTCCACCCAACTGCTTTTATCTCCAATACTCTCCGGGCATCTCAGTGCACATTCCAGATCCCCCGTGGGATGGGAACTGACAGCTGGAAATGTCTGGAGTGGTTTCAGCTCGGTGGAAATGAAGTGTGAAAACATGAAGCAAGCCCATGTTGTTGTTCGCCTGAATTGATTTTCTGTATTTGATATGAAGAATATTAGCAACTCACCTGTTATTTTTGTAGTGTTTTCTATTACAGAGCATTAAGAGGCTGAAGATTACCAATGCTGCCAACTGGTGAAATCTCATGAGATCTAAAATATTGTTAGTTCTTAATAGCATTCTTAATTCTTAGTAGGAGCATATATTAACAGTCACATTAATGTCTCACGTTGTGACACTTGTAACAGTTCGTTTTCACTGCCCATTTGGAGTGTGTGTAGCTTGCTTATTAAAGAAAATCTGGAAGATTCCTGATTCTTCTATAGTTAGGCTTTAGTGGACCCTAAATGTAGAATGGCCAAGTACAGACTAGATAAGATATCTCAGCTTTCTAAGTCCTTGCCACCTTTGGCAGTATTACTCAAATCTCAGCGCCAGAAGTGTCTTAGGATCTTTACTTTAACTGAGTTAATAAATAACCCTCCAAATTATTCTGGTTTCTCACTATGCACAGTTTTAGCAGCATATACAAATTTGAAGCTGTTCTGTTTTAGAACCAACTGAAGATACATTTATCTGTCTGTGCACTAATACAGTTCCATTTTAAAACCTGATCTGTGTCCCTTTAAACTTCATTATATAATCCCTATGTTGTAAATTAATACCTTGAGAAAGCAGGAGCTCATACTTCCCTTTCAAGTAGGTCTGCTAGGTCAAGTTTAGCTCTGCCAGGTCCTTCATAAACAGCAAAGTTTTCATTTGTGTTGTTGACTTCACTGAAGGGTCTCTGAAGGATTAAAGAAAAATTGGAAGTTTTTGGTTTCTCAAGGAATAAACAATAAGGCTTGTTTTAAAAATTGACTGTCTTTGGATCAGTTTAGTTTTTTAAAAGTTGAATATCTATTCTAATGCTTTATCAAATATTTTAATAAATTGCTCAAATATTAGCATTAATATAGAGTTTGTTTTCTGAAATTTTCTTGGAACTTATTTGAGAGAAGGTACAGTAACCGTATTAGACTTTAACCCCACAGAATTTTACCAAGCCATATCTCAGTCCTTGAGCATTGTGTGTGTTCTTTTGTAAAGCAATCTGGTTTAGATAAATTGTCAACATTTATATAAAACTGTTAGTGGAGATAAGGGACATTATTGATGATAAAGTGGTTTTTTTAATATTGCTCAGTAAAATTACTTGAGGCTACCCTTGAAAAGATGCACCTTAGAGCCTTTCTGTGATTGTCTCCTGACAAAAAGAGCCACGATGACAAAACAGGAAAAAAATATCAAAATATCATCCAAGATTAGAAGATCTATATTAAAATTAGTAACACTTCTCTTCAAGTAAAGCATGTAATGGCCCATCTGGAGAGTGCAAAGGGGTTTCAGAGGCTGTCTGATCGTATCTTGAATGGTCTGATTGATGCTACTTGCAGACACGATGTCGAGGGCTATGAAAGAAGTAATTGCAGAGTTTCTATTTGTCACAATATTCCTTGATGGGATTTCTGATGTTGGTAATTTGTCACAGTGGTTCATTGTCTTGCTGGATGTCAAACAAAATGGAGATGCCAGAGAGCTGCTGATTTGCTTTCAGAATGTCAGAGTCATGCTGTGGGAACAGAGCTGTGATGGATATTGGGGTGACTGGGAAAGGGCAGCATGCAGCAGGGCTCTGGTTGTAGGGAGAGGAAATGGCTGGTTCGGGAGAGAATTGGAGCGTGCTGGCTTTTCTTTGTGACTACAACACCCCTAAGCAGACTCCTATTATCCCCTGGGATCTCACCTCAGAAGTACTTGAGGATGATGCTCTTTCCAGCTGTAAAACACATATTATGAATCTACTCCATATTTGTTAAGTGGCATGTCTGTCTCGGGGTGTAATTTACAGTCTTGTCAGGGTGTTTTCCCCTCAGCTTACAAACTGTGGGGAAAGGTGTCTGAAACACTTTGCCACAACACTGAATCACAAAATACAAAACTTTCTCAGACTGGTGCCTTCCTATGATGGAGTAAAACTAATATGATCTCTGGTAGCTGTAGAAGGGGCTGACCTTAGAGGTGGGGACCTTCAGGGTGCCCAGGACAAGCCTTGTCTATGCCACCAAACCCCCTTACAATGTCTCATGCTACCTGGTCTTTCCCTCTGCCTTGCCCAATGATGGATGTAGTGGGGATAATAACATTTTCTTCCTCTCTTTGTCTTTGTATATCTTATTTTTGTTAAAAACTCTTTAAGTCATAGACAAATTCTTATTTTACAAATATGTATTGTCTATTATAGACAGAGCTTAACCTTGATGGGAGGGATTTTAACCTTCATGGGGGTAAAGATTCATTTATACAAATAATAATAAATCATACTTCTTTCTTTGGGTGATGTTCTGCATGGATTTAACACAATATAAAAGTATTGAGAATCTATGAATAGAATGGAAAGTGAAATCCTGGCTTTTCTCAGAAACTGTTCTGTTAGGTTTATTTTATTATTATTCTTGAACAGATTATGCATAAATAAATTATAGGAAGCATCAGTGATCTGCTCTGGAGAGAGGTAACTCTGCCTCCTGTTGTATCAGAGCATGGAAAAACAACCTAGAGATTAGACATGTCATTGATGGCAAGTTCCGGGCATAAGCTGCTATAATCACTCTAGGAAAAAAACAAACCAACACAAATGGACATAGCAGAGAAAGCTGACTGTCAAGACACATCTCAGTCAAGTGCCTATGCAGGCTCAGGGAGTGTAAATAAATAGGCAGAAAGGAAAATAATGCAGTGGTAAAAATAAACATGGTACAAAAAGTTCATGTTCTAAGTTGAACAGCATTTTGGCCCCTTGCTGTAACAGTTGGAGGCTGCCAAAATTTGACCAGGGAGTGAGCGAATTGTCAAATAGAATGGAGCACATGAGCAAAGATGTGATTAAATCACTCTTTTGAAGTGATTAGTTGTTTCTGACCATAAAAATTTAAATACAGGAAGAAATATAGGAAGACTGAGGATCAGGCCTGAAATAAAGGTCCTTGCTATCTGGAAAATTTTGGTACACCATATATAACATAAATGCTTTTATTGTTGGTCATACCTATCTTTATTCTTAGGTTGCACATTAGTCTCTAAGGTGATTTTTACAGCCCAGGTGCTGTGGCCTGGTGACTGAGGAATGGCACCTGGTCTGCCTGCACAGCCAGCACTGCTGCAGGGAGGCTCAGACAGCAGTGCAGGGGGGCTCCCTGCTCCGTCCAGAGGGTGCATCTGCAGGGAGTTTGTCTTAGAAGCACCTCGCTGTGCCAGGTAAAACAGGCAAGAAGAGGGCACTGTGGGGAGGTGTGGCAGAAGACAAATTGCTAAACTGATTTCCCAGGAGGGCTGAGAGCCCTGGCTCCCAGCCATATGGACCGGGGCCCCAGTTCCTCCTCCCTCAGGGGTGCTCTGCCTGCAGCCTCTCTGAAGCTCGTGTGTGAATGCTTCATAAAAATGCCAGGGGACGTGTGGAGGTAGAGAGATGTGGAGAAGAAAAAGTCAAGAGAAGATTGATAAGTTGTGAAAAAGCCAACAAGGATTTTGAGAGAAGCTTCCGAAATAAGAAATGAGATGAAAAAGGAGAGCAAAGCAAGCTAAACAGCACCACAGAGACAAAAGAAACAGTTAAGAATGTGGTAAAGCCAGACAAAACCAAGAGGGGCACAGACAGGAGGAAATTTGTGACTCAGGAGTGAGCAGTGCTCTGTTACAGGCATGTAAAGGTGAGAGCAAATGCATGAGGGGAAAACACCAAGATGGCAAGAGTGAATAGGACATGCTGAGCAACAGTGTTCTAACTAGCCAGCAACTGTTATTTCATCTCTGATTGTGTCTTATCAGGGTAAATGCTTTCTGTCAAATCTGTTTTTGGCTGAATTTGATTAGGTCTTAGAATGTACAGAAATATAAATGGCTGAATGCACCAGAAAAGTGAGGATGACAGTTTAAAAACATTACAGACTATTTCTTCCTGTTGTTCATACAGCTTAAAGTACTAATTTCTGAAAAAAGATTTCAGTTATTCATTAGAAAGCTGAATACTGGTATTATGTACTCATTCTACTGTTTCCTATTTCAGGAAGTTTGGCCAGACTTCTCCATTGGGCAGAAGTATATATGAGGTCAATGCTCTTTATCTGAGAGCTCTGTGTAGAACCTTCTCTAGAGACTTTCTTCTTACAAGAAAGGCACAGGCCCTGCAGTACCTTGAATGTTCCCCATGGACCTGTGACACTCACTGGACTTATGTTCATGCTTAATTCAAAACAAGCTTAAATGTCTTAAAAGGGATTTCACTGACAAAGTTGGGCTTATAATTTTTTTCAAATTACTTATTTTCATATCTGGGTCTTTAAGGAGATATTAAATAGTTGCATACAACAGCAAATACTGATTCTGAGCTAGCCTCCTCTCTGAGACAACTCAGGAAGAAAGGTGACATCTTTTTGTGTGTGTGTGTTGATGGTGCAGTTCCTCATTATCTCAGACTCTCCACATGCCCTGAATTATGTCAGATGTCTAAAATGCCTAAATGCATTTTTGAATTTTGTAACAGGCAGATAGTAGTTAATGATGTCACTATAATGGATCATTATTTTTTTTAGTGCTAAACTCCCAGTAATTTCACATTTTCTGTCTTTCACACCTGTAATCTATAAGAAAAAAAAAGTTTGGACTTACCTAGAGCATGAGGAAAAATTTCATGCCAAGCTGTCACGTACTGCAGTGCCATCTAACCAGACAGTGATAAAACTGAGTAGTCTTATCTATAAATCACAATAAAGCTTGACACAATTCACCTCTGCCTCCAAAGCCTTAAGAGTGGTTAGGTTTTGCTATTAGAAACAAACCCAAAATGTATTTATCAGGAACATCTGAGGTCTGGGAGAAGTAGGAATGTATCATCAGAGGACTTTTTGCTTGAATCCAAGAAAAACATCCATCTGTGATTCTTACCTTATAATTGCAGAAACAAAAGGAAAACTGGGGGGGTGTGTGGAGACATGGATTTCCAATGGAGCAGGTTCCCATCCTTGTGGCTGTACAGGACACCATCCCCACCGGCTCCTGCCCAGGACTCTCGGTGGGTGTTAGAGTCTTGGTCTGGTGTTAGAGCTGCTCCCCTTTCTGGAGGTCCTGGGAGCTTCTTTTGTGTGCTGGGATGGCTTTCCAGGAGATGAGGACAGACTGAAGGAACAGCCACCAACAAATCCAGACAATGGCAAAAACAATGCCAGGGTAAAGCAAGGAAAGGCTTCTTTAAGAGCTGGGTTGAGAATTGTTACATGGCCAGAAAATGCCCATGGATTTGTGTTTCCAGCAATGAAAGCTGGAGGTTTTGACATCAATCTTCCTCAGAAACCTGTGCAACTCTTGATCTCTGAGAACATGATAATGCACTGGCAGAATTCCCACTGTGCATCCTAGGATGCCTGTTCTCCGTGCTCCTCTCCTTTATGCTCACTTCCTGCTCTCCTCCTGGATGCATCCCTGCTCAAGTACGTGGTGAGGAGTCTGTGCTTCTCCCCGGGCCACCTCCTGCTGTGTGTCCCAGGCCTGGATGAGGATTGACAGCAGCATTGACCATAAAAAGGGAGAGGTTATTGCAGAGGAAAGAGTGGGTAATGTTGAAGATCATTCTCCTGAGCTGCAGTGCAGCAGTTTTTTGCCATGAGCAGGGAACAATTACTGAAGGCAGGCCAGGCTGATCAGAGCAGGATCTTATGGGATGAAACCCTGAAAGGAGACAAATTAAACGTGGGGTAGACTGAGGGAGATTTTATCAGTAAAGGCACTGCACAGTACCCTGTGGGGGGTTCATCTGCAGCACTTCTTCTGGAAGTGGAAGGATTTCTTATCAGAAAAGGGCTTCAGCCTGGTGGTGCAAGGTCTAATAGAGAATGTGAGTCAGGGTTTCTTTGAGTTAAAAATATCAGGCACTCGCAAAATCTTCTCATGGTGACAGGCAATACAATGAAGAGACCAGTCACAAACTCAGACTGGGACTTAGAAAGGCATCTCCACAACTAAGAACAGGTTTGAACAGCCTCCTATTTAGTCTAATGGGGCAAACAGTATGGTTGGTGTGGACCATGGTACATTTATGAATGCACTTGCAGTAGGAGATGGTTTTCTGAATAAGCAGAAATACAGTTCTGTTGAATAAAGGAGAATCTTCTTTGTTTGGAACCCTAAAAACAGAAGGGTGTTGGGTCAAATATCTCAGCAATATACTGAGTATCACAGAGTTTGTACCTCAGGCCAAGGCCTTTCTCAGCTTTTATCATCTCTAAATGCTGATGTTTCCTTCTTACCTGATGATGTGCTCCTATTTGCCAGTATATGCTGAGTGGTAGTTTGGCCTGTTAGTTAATTGTTTTTTTCAAAGGTTAAACATTCTCTAGTCTTAGCATACAATATTCTTGCAAGATTATTTCTCTATTTTCCTTAAGCACAATCCCCCATATTCAAAGAAGTGTCTGTTTGGTAATTTCCTGTATTTCATCTTGAACCAGTGATATATTGATTTTCATGTGAAGTGAGCTTTCAGGGTGCCATTTAGAAAGATGAGTTTTGGCAAGGCTCCATTAGACTTCTTTGTTTTATGGCTTATCCTTCAGCTGGGAGAGCAGGCAGCCCTATTCCCAAGTACAAGCAGCCTGAATCCTCTCATACAACCCCAATTCCTTTATTCCATTTCCTTTGTGTGGTCCAAAGTATCATTATTTTGCTGGGCCAGTTAGGTGCTGACTCATGGCAAGTAATTTACCCAGTATTCCCAATGTGTTTTCCCCCCTAGAAGCGATACCTGCTTTTACCAGCTACATTGCAGGCTGTAGAAATATTGCATTTATTGCACTAGGGTCTGTGAGTGACACTGCATCTTTAGCATTTCTGCTTTCCTGGGGAGAATACATTAATTTGCAAACTGTAGCCAGAGTAAAAAAAAAAAAAATCAGGACAACCTCCCTGTGATGTTTGAGTTGTTTCTATTATTACCAGTTCTGTAACGAGAAGTATGAAGGATCATTTCTGAATATTGTGTTATAGGAGAGCAACCAGCAAACTACCAGGTAAATGTTCATTTTAAATGATGCTTCTAAATCATAAAGACTTTTGCTCAATTCTCTTTAGCATTCATGAAACATACATTGATTTCAGACAGTAACAATGACAATAGATAATCCACGTGTTACATTAGATTGTGCTTCTACCCTTAAAAAAAAATATATTGTATACAATTAAAACTTATTGCCCTGGGTGAACAGTGGGAGTTTAGGGTAAGTACTCCTACTAGTGGTTTTTAATGTTGCTCTGGAAAAAGTGGCAGGATTGCTGACTAGTACACACACAGATTTAAACAGTTTATACCACCTTGCCAGATAAACAAGTAGCTTGACTGTCATATGACACAGACAATACAAGCAAGGCACAGTCCCTTGGAGAAAGTGGTGGGAAAAAGAAAGCCAAGATTACAGGCAATGAGCAAGTCATGGACAAGTGTCTGTTCATGGTAGGGATGAGCAATTTCACTTAAATGTGGCAGACTGAAAGAGCCAAAAAAGGAAAGTTAAGATATGCAGTGTCAATCTTTTGTTTATCCCAATAAAACAATTACAGCTCTTAATTACTGATGGTATTCAAGCTCCAGAAAAAGGTCAGATTTAGAGAAGTGTTATAACACAAAAATTTTAGATGGAAGTGCAATAAAGGGTATTAAGAAGAAGAAACAACAAATAGATGCTTGCAAAAATAAAGCACTGAAGTAAATTTTGAGTTTGTATTAGGAAATGTTTAACAGAGAAAAAGATCTAATTCAGGATGGAAGAATCTACTCAGAGTCCAAGATAGTAACTCTCAATTGCAGTGATTTATGCAGGCAAGGGATGTGGCAGGGATGACAAAAACCTCCTAAAAAATCATTCTTCTGAGGCTTATCCCCTTGGCCAGTGAAAGAGAGAGAAAATAAACAGACTATTAAGCAAGATTTCAAGATCATGTGGGAAAATAAAAGTAACAAGAAAAGATGTCTTTACAGAAGGGATGGGCCAAGAAATTTTCCGAGGCTGAAACGGAACAGTTCACCCTTGGCCGAGAGCAAGAATGTCTCTCAGCACGAAGCATTAGCTGGACACTGCCAGCAGTGGGACTCTTTAGTAGTAGCAGCAGGAGTCCATAGAAAATGTTCCAGTGAATTCCCAAATATCCCCAGGAGCACAGCCAGCTGAACGTGTGATTAAGGCTGACTCACCAATGACTTTGCAAGACACTTGTTCACCAGATACAAATGATCCCTGACACAAACCCAGGACTGGAGCAAAATGCTCAACGTGTCCCTCACTGTGCCCAAAATGCATTCCCAGGTTTTTGGCATCTTTCCCCCCTGTTGAGTGTTGGAAACCACTGCTTGTTATCAAATGTAGTATTGAATGTGCCATGTATTAAATTGTGCAAATGGTTTTCACATCTTTTTTTCTGCCAGTCACAGACCAGACTATGTGCCCAATAAATTCACAGGCTGTCAGAGATGCCAGTGAATGACTGATACATTACTAAGATTACATGAATCTGGTTAAAAAATGTGCATGAAGACTGCCTGCAGAAGATGTGAAGGGAAAGAGTGTCCTCTCTTAGCAAGGTAATAAAAGTGATGAAAGGTTGTTCCTGAAAAGAAATAGTCAGGCATGTGAAGGTCTAGTGTCAAAAGGAAAATTAAAAAGTGGCAATATGGGTGGTGGTTGTTTGATAAATAAAAGAGTGTGTGGTTTAAAAATATGAAATAGTCTCATCAGAGACATACAACAACCTGGGATTAGCTTTAGGAAAATGTTGAACAGATCATGTTCCAGACTTTATTCTTGTGCATTTTCCAGGGCTTCATGCTGTGAATAGGCAGGATTTGAGGAAGAATTGCTTTTTCTTGTGGCTCAAGGGCTATTTTGAGAAGTGTTTTAACAGTACTTTGAGTAGTCCAATGTGCTCCCCATGCAGGCCTGACTTGTGTCATCTACTAAATGCATTTTTCTTTAATAGCACTGTAATTGCTCAATGCTTGGGGCAAGGACTGTCGTGGTACTCATAGGTACTGCTACAGAGCAAATAAATCATGGAAATTGTCTTTGCTCCTTATTCTGTACATTCTCAATATGTTTTGCCTCCAGTCCCCAGTTTTGGCAGATACTTTCATTATTTTAAATTGACCACTCTGGGGATTTGGCAGTGACTTGAAATGGTCAACAACTGTGAATACCTTTCTCATGAAAGATTACATTTTGGAATTTAATTAGCATCATGGTGTGGTACATGTTTAAATTAGCGCCTACATTCTCAAAGTTGTCTTTTGGAGGGATTTCTGTGAAACTTGATCTGAAATTGGAATTAATAACTAAAAGGACAACTAAACTCATTGCTAGGTTTTTATGCAGAGAAATATATATTGACATATATGTGAGCTGTATCCGTATCCTAAATAGATGCTTTCAGTGTCATTTGAAAGGATGTAAAAACTGTAAAAGACCTGTGCTTTGCTTGTTTTTCGTGTTTGCTTTTCTTAAAGTCAGGAAGTGAATGTTTTGGCCATACTTGCTTGAATGATGATGGGTGAGGGCAGATATCTGTGGCAGAGCTGCCTGTGCAGTGGTAGCAACTAGGCAATTCCTACCTGTGTTAAAAACAATATTCTACCAGTTCAACCCAACCAAGCAGCTGAGTGATTATAGACTAGTTGGTAAATTCTTCTCATGTGTAGTAAAATGTTTAGGCCAGAAACTCTCTCTGTTCTTTAGTCACCTGGCACAAATCACAATCCTTTTTATTGATTAAGTCATACTGGATTCCAGAGCATGATGATGAAATAAATATTTATCAGTTTAATTTATATCAGACTATGGTACTAAGTTGACTATTTGTACATATTCATTTATGAAGTCAGTACTGATTTAGAGCAACGTGGCAATCTCCAAAACCTGTAAATGTCCAATTATTTAATATTTATATCCATAGCCTAAAATGAAGTGTTTTGCGTCTTCCAAACTTGTGAAATAAGGATTTCTCTCACACATAGGCTGTATGAATCAAATATAACCCTGAAAAAAACTTTTTTATGTTGTGGTAATAAAACTCTTCCAAATCCTGGTTCTGCAGGGTAAGTGCTGATACAAGCCTTGCTGCAGAGATACAAATAGTAATGCTGTAATAATCATTCTTGCTCATTTCCTACCCAGTGGATGCAGTAGGGAGCTGAAGTGCTGGTTTGAATGCTGCCTCCCCAATAAGATGAGCTCCTTTTGAAACCTGTGAATGTCCTATTAAGATAATTTTGTAAGCTGATGTCTTGTACAGGATTCACATTGCTAGGATCATACTTATATTCTGAACCCCCTGCAGGATGCAACACTTAGAATGGACTAAAGCAGCTTCCAGTCTTTGTCTTCCCTATCAAATTGTCTTCCCAAGAGAGGTAGAGCTCTGCTCTCTGCCCTTTTCAGTATGTTTACTAGCTCAAGTCTTTCATTCAAAACATTTTATTCCAGACAGTTTAAGACTCCTTTTAGGGGTGATTGTATTTCCTCCACATTTTTCCTTCTTAAGCAAGATTATACATTCATCAATGAGTCCATTTTTATTTCAAGTTCATTCTGTCAAGGATTGAGCTATCTGAGGGCAACCCTTTCTTAGAAATTATAGGCTATCAGCTGCATGCAACAGTCACTTAAATGATGCTTCTGTAATCTCTTTTCCTAGTCAGTTTTGGAGATGATGGCAGACAGAGCTATTATCTCTGTAACTGACTTGGAGGAATGAAAGGAAATGCAGATGTCATCTTGTTGACAATTTTATGAGCAAGCCAAGTGCAGGCACTGGGAGACAATGGCAATGTGACAAACAAAACATTTTTTAGAGCTTTGTAATGAAAACATTTCTATATCTTCCTTTTGGCCTCTTCTTGAAGGATCTCTTCCCAGTGCTAGAGGATGTCTGGAGCCAGAGGACCCATTCCCTCTGAGCCCTGTGCTCATCAGCAGTGAGGATGGGACTAGATGGTGGCCAGTCTTTGCAAGTTCACTAGTGGCCAGTTCACTAACAAGTGAAGGAGAAACATTTACAGGAACATATGGGCAATAAGATGCGACAGGCTGGCTGCTGTCTCGTTCCTCACAAGTGTTATCAGCTGCAGCCGATTCTCTCATCATAAAGGACCCCAAACCATGGCAGCAACACCCTCTCAGCTGGGGTATTAATATTCTTTCTGCCAGTCACTAGAGAGTGGTATTTAATACATGCACCTCCAGTTCTACAGTAAGGGAAGATGGCAAGATGGAAGGGAATAACGTTGTTTTCATTTTTCAGGAAGCAGATTGTATGGCTGAGGTCACTTTCAGCTACTCATACTTACATTTGGTAACATTGCCATCTGATAGCACTTTGCTTGTGAAAAGGAGGTTTGGGAAAACAAGTCTGTTCCTACAAAGTATATTTTAATTTTTGTGACTACTGCTGTTTTCAGTATTTTTGAAGAACAGTAATAATTCCTTGGGAGGAAAAATAATTGCTTGAAGAAAAACTGTTTGTTCTTTGTTGTTAGTTCTTCCCCAGCACTATTGGGTTAGATAATCCACCAGTTACAAATAATTTGCCATCTGCATATCTGTATCTCCAAATTGTGAGCCCCACTTTGAATAGACTCATTTGGGGTTTTAGAAAATAATCAGCTTCTCAGCAATTCTTAGAAATTATTATTTCTTTCTCTTTTTAATGAGTTTGCATTAGATAAGAAATGAGTGTTACAAGTCAAAGTATCTGCCTCGTCATGTTTGTATGAGGGAGATTTTTTCAGAATTTTGGCAGAGCAGGGAAAACTGAATGCAAAGTGAAAACCTGGACTGTCCCATGCTCTGAGCACAAGAAAAGAAATATTCTCTTGCCTTTAAGGAAAAACAAATACACATCACAACCTGCTGGTCAAACATGTTTTGACCAGCAAATAAAGAATTTTCCTTCAGTCTGGATTAGCAGAATATAATTTCAGAAATTACTGGATTCCAGTTCCTTAGTTTTTTTAATTAAATCTGTATAGTAATTATGCTAAGAATTAACATGTGTAATTCTCTGATCTGAATAACTTCATGAATATAAATGTATTGTTATTAACACTGATTACCATAACTGAATCTTTCTCTCACTATTTGACTTCTGGAAACCATAAAAAAGCTTTTTTAATGCTGAAATCTGTAGAGCATGTGCCAAATATATTGCCATAAGGTACACTGGATCACCAGGAGGAAGGAGCAGAATTCTTTGTGTTTTGAGGTATCTCATAGGCCAAAGGATGATGAATATCTGTTACCATCATATCTTGCATCTCCCACACACGGTGCAGTGCAACAGGGATTGTGTGAGTACCCTGCATAGGAGCATTTCTTCTGCTTCTTGGCAGTTTCCTGCCCCAAAATTGCAGTTCAATTACACATATGAAGATTTGAGTGCATTTCTACTGTATAATGCTTAGTGCAGCCTACAGAAACTATGTTGGCCTCTACTGGATTGGTGCCTTAGAGGATTTGGTCCAATATTATTAACGCCATCCTGGCACAAAGCTTACAGTACAGCATGGTGCTGCTGTACTCTGTGGGTGAGAACAGCATCACTGAGATCAATAGGATTAGTTGTGTATTTTTGTATATGTGAGGTGTGTGTTCATGTGCAGGATTGAAGCATTCCTAGCACAGGAAAGCAACGGTGAGAGGAGAGCGCTGCATCTTGTCCAACAGTGCTTTCATTTCCCAGGGTTTTGAGGTAAAAACACATCTTGAGGTGAACTTGGCTAAGGCAGTTTGGGACAGAAGAGGTACCTGAAGCTATCCCTGGAACTGGATGTGATGTGCAACTCTGAATCCTGAGTGCTCTCTTGTATGTCAAAGATTTGTATTTAACCACTGCTTGCCTTTAGAAAGGGGTAAAAGAAGGATTAAGCAACCTGAATTCCATGGCAGTGGCCTTTTGGTCTGCTATTATTGCTGGTTTATAACAGATGATACCCAAGCACTGACAGTTATTTCACAAAAGAAAAAACAAATCAAGGAATTGCCCATATTTTTGAATACATAGTCTTACAGAAAATTTTAAAAGCTGTAGTTACAGCACACATCTCTAGACACTGGGGTGCTATACCCTCATGTGAATATGATTGAATTTACTATCCTGGTTCAATAACAGTGCATTTCTGACGTTCACAAATTGACTCAATTTGTCATGCTTTGAATGGCTACAGAAAAATGCAAATCCTGCACCCTTCTGAGTTGTCAGCGATCTTCCCTGGTTGATGTGATTTCATGACACAGATGAAGCAGAAAATATGACTTCAGGATATCTGAGATTTCAAGTCACAGACTGGTCATTTAATTCCCTTGCTTTATGAAATACTCAAAAAAGAAAGGTATTGTCTAATAGAAAGCTACTACCTTATAGTTACTCCGAATAGACTTTATTTTAGGATGCTTGTTAAGTAGCTAATTATTAAAATTGTTCCTTTTGGTATTATAAATATTTGAAAGAATTTTTTTTACTCACAGAGACTGACAAGTAAAAAGTAAGTTGTTGAGTAAAATTTCAGTAAGTTTTGCTAAAGAAGCAAGAATTAACTAAGTACTTGTTATTGACCCAAATGTTGTCTGCAAGGGTAGGATCCCAAATATATATGGGATTTCTGGTGAAATAAATGCTTTCTGCCACTAGAACTATACAAAGTAAATTTCAACAAACCTGAATGATTTTCTTCTGAATTTGATCAGATCACATTGTTAATGCCTCTCACTAAAGTAATCCTTCTCACCGAGAAAAGGCTTTGTACCAAACAGAACATTTGATTCTGATTATTTTGACCTGGTTATTTTTTGTCAAGACTTTTTTTTTCTGTCCTATTTAACAATTCCTAACTCAGGCTTTAAAAAAGTGAATGTATTTTAAAGAAATATATTTACCCCAACTTTTCAGCTTAAGCAAGTTTAACCTAAACCAATATGCCTAACCTGACAAGTGCATGCACTTTATCTGCATCCTCAAGCAGACAGGTGCTGCTGCAACTGCTCCCCTTGTGCTGTGTGGAGAAGCAAAGAAAGAACCTTAAGATCTCTCTTCTGTGGGAATTTAAATTCCTGGAGGAAAAGTGACTTTGCTCCATAGTCTTTCTGCTAGCTGACACGCACAAGAAGACAAACGACTTTTCTCTTGCTCCGTGAAAATCTGACTGTGATACGCTAATGGCCTTCATTAGATGTGTCACCCACCGTCCCCCCAGCCCTGCCATGCGCTTATTTGTCCTCCCCTCCCACCGAGATGTTTTATCGCTCCTCTAACGATGTGGAGGGAGGCACGATCCTGCAGCAGTGGCACCAACATGTCTGTAGGAGGATGATGAAATATCCTGTCATCACCAGGTCCTGTGCAACCACCTTAACTGCTGCTCTTCCCCGTTCCCTTAAATCGCTCCAGGTTTTGTTGTAACTCACAAGAAATGTGTGTTGAAAAGCTTGCTTTCCTGCTTGAACTAGGTTGCATGATTAAAATTGTAGAATCATTGATATTGGAAAAGACCTTTAAGAGCATTGAGTCCAACCATTAACGCACCACTAAACCGTGTCCCCAAGTGCCACATCTGCTGTCTTGTAAATACCTCCAGGTATGGTGACTCCACCGCTGGCCTGGGCAGCCCCTTCCCATGTGGGACAGCCCTAGTCCTGCTGGCCACACTATTTTTGATAAGCCAGGATGCCACTGGTCTCCTTGGCCACCTGGGCACATGTTTAGCCAGCTGTCCACCAGAGCCACAGGGTCTTTTTCCACCGGAATGTTTTCTAGCCACTCTGCCCCCAGCCTGTAGCACTGTGTGGGGTTATTGTAACCCAGGCACAGGATCCAGCACTTTGCCCTGTTGGAACTTATACCACTGTCCTCAGATCATCAATCCAGACTGGCCAGATCCCTCTGCAGAGCCTTTCTGCCTTCCAGCAGGTCAGTGCTCCCACCCAGCTTGGTGTCTACTGCGAGCTGACTGCCCATGCACTCCATTTAGTGTCCCACTAGTAAATACAGAGTCAAGGTAGCATTAAGTACCTTGGTCTTTTCCCCTCATGCTTTGTTACTGGTTGCCCCCAGATCCCATAAAGGCTGTAAATCCTCCTTAGACCCTCTTGTTGCTGGTGTGTTTATAGAGGCATTTTTTATGTTTGTTCAGGGTAGCTTGGCGCTTGGCTGGCAGCGTGTTTCTGCCTGGGCAGCTGCCTCAGCTGTGGTGGGTGCAGAGCTTGGAGAGGCCATGGCTTTCTGCTGGGCAGAGCCCATTGCTCCCTGGTGGAGCTGGCAGGGCTGCAGCACCACCCTGCTGTGCTGTGCCTCGGTTGCTTTTACTCCCCAAGGGAACTTCTATTCGTGCTGGGCGTTTGGCTGCTGTTGCTCCTGGCCCCATCAGCTGCAGGATCTTGCTGGCTCTCTCTCCTTTTCCTGTTTCCCCCAGTTTGGGAATACCCCCCTGTGAGAGCTCTGCTACAGATCATGCTGGTACCAGAGCCGCTCGCCTTAGCAATTAATGCTTAATGAGTTCATTATCCTATTTAACATTTCATGGGTAATTTGCAATTACTTAAAAATAAACATGTATATTCAAGGTCTGGCTTCATGGGGAGAAAAAAGTAAGTGCTGAAATATATACGTATTGATAGGGTAGGTAATTGCTTAGAACAGGAAAAATCCCTTCCTCTGCTCCCACGCATAACCTAAATATATAAATAGGTAGGTAGATACATGCACGTATATACAGAAATGTATATATGTACGTACGTATTTTAAATCTCTTTATGCTTTTCTTTAAAGGGCAGTACTAAGATAGTGCTTCCTGTTGCAAGGAAATGGTGTGTTCAAAAGAGGTCACTCTCACCTGTTTAGAGAAAGAGTGAGAGCTAACTAGCTGGTTAAGCTATAGGTGTTTTCTCTTGAGTATTTCGGTCACTTTCCCTCATAGATATGTAGGGAAATGGAGAATATGAAAAGTAAACCTGGGATTTATTTGCATGTGTTTTGTTTGAAGAGCCAGCTGGAAAGGATGGGTCCTGCTTACAGGGAGAGCTGCATTAGAAAAGAATTCAAGCATTTTTGAACTATCTCTACATCACTTACAAGGCGTTTCCTGTGACAGCATTTCTCCTCTTCCATGGCAACTTTCATTCCTGATGTGTTGCTGTTTCTTTTGCTCTCCTCCTCTGCCTCGAAAGCAATGATCTCTCCAGCACAAGGGACACACTTGATAACGTAATCTCTTGGTAGACATCACCTGCCAAGCAAAGGGAGATTTGTATTTAGCATACAGCACCTGAAATGAATATATGTTCAGCCTCCACTTGACAATATCCTTTAGATTACGGTTTCTTGGCTTGTTTCGTGTGGTATAATGCTAGACGAGACTTGTGAATCAGCAACTGTTATAAGACATTTGTGTTTAAATCAAAAACAATATTCACCTTAGATGAAATTCCAGCCCCTTGCAGAAGCCAAGGAAATTTTGCCTTCGACGTTGCTGTGACCAGAATTTCAATCAGAGTCGTTACGCAGAAAAACAATTCAATAGCTTTGGTGGTTATCATTTCAGTCAGAATCTCCTGCATTTTTATTAAATTAGTACCCAATAACAATAACTTCTGAGAGTGTTAGAGGACAAGAGAAAGAACAAAGGAGGAAAGGAAAGCTTGAGAGGTAAATACTCTTCTTAGAGAGGCATATGCTTGTCTTTAACAATGGATGTAGATACACCCTGTCTGTGGGAACCTCAAGTGGAACAAATCATTAGTCAGCTATAATCTGTATAAAAGCAAAATTAATGGTAGCCTTGGGGGATTACATATGTCTGGGCAATTTTTGATAGTGAGAATTCATTGGAAATACACTCTGGAACCTGCCCAGGAATAGATTAGTCCATTATAGAGAGAGACAAAGGCATCCTTATCCTTCTGCTCTAGCAGAGGATCAGAGCTTACAGTCTGTGGAATTATATTTTTTGTGCAGCTGGAATGAAAAAAGAATAGACCACATGCCTATGGTGAATGGTCATGGCAACCCAGAGCAGTAAACCCAGAGAGAGGAATCATATTTGAAAAGCAGTTTTCAATGCTGCTTTGTTCTCAAGGGAGCACAGTATCAAAATTACAGCTTTGTCCTATCACTTGAGAGTGTTCTGCTGGGCTAATGCAGGTACTGGAGTAAAGTTCACATATCATGAAAAGACATTGAAGGTGTAAGTTTTGAATATTTATGGGAACCAGAAAAAAGGTATATCTTGAACTTGCATTTTGAGTTTGCAATTATTGGCTCAAAAACTTAGCAGCAGCATAAATTTCTATTTTTACTAAACGAACTCAAAGCTGCAAAAGAAAGGCATGAGATTAGTCTAGCTTCAGATACAATATTTCTGGTTTTTTCATTCTTATTTTAACTATTACAGGCTAGGCAAACCCTGGTTTATTGTATTTTCTATTTCTATTTTTTATTGTTATGAAGACGACAATTCCCTTGCTCTCTGTCATCAGCTTAATGTTACTAGAAGGTGTTTTGCAGCAGGAAGTAGAACCCAAATATCTTTGATTGAGAGCCTCTTGCAAGGCAAAACTCATAAAACAGGTAAGAACAGGGCTATCCCCATTGTTACCCTTCAGGTTTTCCCATAGTTCCAGGCAGAGCAAGAAGGGGAATTCAGCCCTTGCTTCAGCCCGAGGAAACTGCAAGCTTCCTGCCCAAAAAAGTCATAAGAAATAAAATGCAGAATTTCAATTCTTCTAGTAAGTAAGGGAATTTGGGGAGACAATTAGCATTTAAAGTATTTTAAAACCCCACCACCTGTGGCTAAGGGTAAGAGAACTGAACAAAACCAGAAATCATGTTTTTCTTCCTAGTCCTTGTTACATTTACAATTGAAATACAGACTTATTTGATGAGACTGAACTAAAACCTTTCGGGTGCTTGTAATGTATTTGAGTCAGAAATGCAGGACTGTTGTATCATCTTACAGCTAGAGTATAACATCATGGGAAGAAGAGAACATTTAAACGAGATTTATCCCCTGTGGAGGGCTTTGTACAGAAATTAGAAGATGATCAAATCTCTGAATGGTAATTTAATAGCTAATTTAAAAGCCTCTCTTGCTTAAATTATCAAGAAACCCCAAGATACATAGTTATATATTACACAGTGCATATTATAACATAGGCATACACTAGTGAAGAAAGGACTCCAAAAACAGTTTGAGTTTCATATTAATTTAAATACATAAGATTACATAAAATGTTAGGTGCAGTTAATCATTTTTAAAGCAGAAATTAGCACAAAAGCAACCCATTGTTCTGGCTTGAGGCAGATTCTACCTAACTCAATACAGCACTCTGGGAAGTAATTCCTCATTCAACACCCTGTCTGTTAAATTCACCTGCAAATAAATGAGTGTTGCTCTGCAGCCAGAGACTTGGCAAATTTATCCAATTTGGGACTGAAATTTCTCAACCTTCACCTCCATCTCTTTAATATTGAGGGCTGTGGCTTTAATATCTCCAGTAATCTCAAATGCAGCATGAGCTGAGCCCTAATCACTCAAGTAGGCAAGTGTCAGGCCACCTGTAGATCTGTACCAACACTGGTGCCTCACATTCAGGCTCACAGTTTTGGAGTTTAGATTTTTTTCTCTCTACTATTACCTTTAGAAATTTTTTATTATACTTTCTCTTATAATAATGTTCCTCATGCAGAGAGGTCAAGAAAAATCAGAACTATTAAACTGATTGCACCAAGCACAATAGAATTAAGTACCACCCCATTAAAATCTTGCAGGAAGAATACATTTCAGGTGCTCTCTGCTACATTAAAAAAAGTAATTTCCTGTTATTTATTAAATAATCACTGTCCATTTCTACACTATCTCCTCTTGGCTTAAAGATGCGGTCATGAAAATGGGAGGTGGTTTTGATTGCACAGCTGCACAGGGATAATGGATTTTGCTTATGGGTGATGATGCAGAATTTCACTTTGTCTTCTGGTCAGGTGGATGAGCCATGAAGGGATTTATTCCTTCAATGAAATTCTCAGAGGGAACCTTAAAGTCCTGTGTCATTCTCTCTCCCCTTTCATTTAGGAAGCTATGAAAGATGTATTTCCTTTTCCTGCTTAGGGAAAAAAAAAAGAGGGAAAAACAAACCAAAAAACTATTAAAGACTTAGCTTCACTTCTTTTCCAACTAAATAAGCCTAAAACATGTATAGGTTTCCCCACAGGGAAAGCTTCTGACTGATCTGTTGAGTCAAGACAGCATCAAACTCTTCCAGCTGTCACAGCATTGCAGAAGTGCAGGTCCATCTGCCAAAAGCCAGGAGGTTTTACTGTGACTGTTTCCAAAAAGTGTGGCAGAGACGGTTTGCTGATTAATTCAGTCTGGGGGCTTCTCAGATGATTTCCTTGGAAAGGACTGGCTTATATTTGTGCACTGACCCTCCGCTTATGTGGTCTGGGGCAAATATTCCAGAAATGCCTCAGAGCTGATGCTCTACCAGGGACACATGGGCATAAAAGGTTGGAAGTTCTATTTGCTTCCAGAAAGTAAAAAAAAAAAGTCTTTAATTAAAAAAAAAAAGAAACCAGAATTTTAGTGAAGACAAAAGTAAAAATTTGACAGAAGTATAAAAACTCAAAATAATTTCCCTCTAAATTTCACAAAGCTTTTTAAGTTAAAAGCAACATTCAAGCAGCATGCAGTAACTACCTAATTGTGGTGGCCTGTCAATAAGAAACACAGAAGAATAATAAATGTCTGAATTTTCTTCTAAAAAAACATATATCTCACTGTTTTAGGGAGCAATTTCTCAATTGCAGTTAAAATCTAAAATTATCTGTTTGATCAATGTTCTAGGTAGATGAAAAATCTGGTCGACCCATTAAATAAGAAAGTTAATAAGAAGGGAGAACCATCTCACAGTTCATGAAATAGTACAGCAAAGTATAATTTTTCAAGTCCTAGTAATTATGTTGGCTATCGCACCATTACTGATATAATGTGAAGCTAATAAGCCAAGTAATTAGAATGCACTAGGTCAGAGTTTTCACCTTAATATGTGAAGGGTAAATGAGAATTAGACATTCTAATATTTAGCATATGGCTAAACTGGTACAAAAGTCATAGAACTGAAAGGTTACTTTTTAGAGGGAAAATGTTCATCAAGTCGAAAGTTGTTTGTATTGACTTACATGCTGGGCCTAATGAAGGTCGTTATGGAGATTTAATTGTGTTACAGATGCACCAGAGGGGTCCGGCTGAGTTTCTCCTCTCTGAATGATTTGCTGCATCCTGCTGCTATTGCCCAAGTTCTCACCCGCCGAATTGCCTTTCTCACTTACGAGCCATTTACGCATTGAATGCAGCACTACAAACGACTGTCCAACACAAAGACCCAAATTAGCCCATACCTCAGAAAACAGGAACGTGATATTCCTATAAAGCAGGGGGGAAATACTTCCTTTCCTGGTGTTTCAGGTCACAACATTGCCAGGCCCAATTCTGTTATTTTATATTTAGAGTATTCAGCTGTTGTTGAAAGAAAGGCCTCAGAGTCCATAAGTTCACTAGAAAATGGTGAGATACTCTTCACAGCACCAAGGTCACTCTCTCTCAGTAGTTTACAGGCACAAAATACCTGGGTACCTTTCTCCTCAGCCACAAATATAGGAAAGAGTGGGCATACAGTTTCAAAAGATGCTTTGCTCTCAGTTCTTCAGGAAACAGAATGACAAATTCCAAACAAATATGTAAAATATAGAGATTAAAAAGCATCAGTTATTAAAAGAACAAACTGGGAAGTGGTCTCAGTTTTGTAGTGGTAAATTATGCAAGATAACCTGTCCTGGAGCTCCACATTTTACCTGGAGGGTGCTAAAAGAGAAAATTAAGCCATTTATTGCATGTGTTATGGGGCATAATGATGAGTCATGTTTGACTGTGACACCTTGGGCTGCCAAATGTCATGAAATTGAAAGTGCCATATGACAGAGAGTTTAAACCTTTGCTTGACTGTGCTTTGCAGGGAAGCCTCTCTTTTTGATCCCCTTTTGCCAGTATCAAAGGAAAATGTAGATCAGGAAATCAGTCTGCAGCAAATGTATGGAACAGTTCGAGGAGTGAATGAGAGAAGTAATTTGATTTCTTCTGATAAAGCTGCATTAAAAATATACTTCCTCACGTAAGATTCTGAATTAAGAAACTTTCAGGGTTCTCTTCAGCCTGCATATTGTTTTAGCACTGCATGTTGTTGTGAGCAATGCACAATGCTGAAAATACTAAGGAGTGTGCATTCCCCTTGGAGGGTAGGTCTGTAAAGTCCTGAAAAATCACTTCAGAAGCTGAAAGAGAAAATTCATCTGATGGGACAGTGCTTACAGAACATTTGAAAGAGCACGCTGAAAATGTAGACACTGTCACAGATGCACAATAAGGGTCTCTATCTAAGGACTTGTTCCTGATGAGAATGGGAGTGAATGTTTGCCTTCTCCCCATATCCTTCTTACTGATGATGGTGCATGAAAAGTCCATATAACAATGGGCTTCTCCTTGGCAAGGAAATAACTTTAACAAATGTCCCTCTAGTCTAGTCATAAGAGAAATAACATTTGAGATGGAAATTGGAACATTTACAGCAAACGAATAATAATAGAGTCAAATTAACTGCTTCATCTTGTCCAAGGAACTGGTACAAAATAACTACATCAGTAACTGTAAAGCAGATGTTTATATTATGTATCAAACATAATGTAAATATGATCTATTCTAACCTTGACACGTTTCATAGACTGAAATTCTCTTATTCAGATTTTAGCTAAATGAACTATATCAGGCAGAATCTCATGGAAAGGGACGAGGTCCTTGACATCAACCTCATTCATACTGCTTTTATACAGCTAATATGGAGAGAGCATTTAGGAAATAAAGCCTGACTTCCACAGCTTTTTTTACATGGAATTTCTGGAAGCAGGAGTGGCTGCTAGAGGACATGAGAATTCAGAGTTTTCCAAACCTCAGAGGAAGACGTTTTAAGGAAAAGGCAGAGTCTTCTCAAAGCAGCCGCACCCTCTACACAATTCTGCTCACAGTCTGCCCAAGGGAGGCGGTTTGCTGAGCAGCACTGGCAGCAGGCAGGGAATGAGGACAGAAAAGGGCACACACAGAGATCTGGAGGGTGGGCAACAGTGATGGAGCCCTGGTCTTGCAGCAGGATCTGTGCCACACCAGTGCTCTGCAAGGGGAATGTGTCAAGTCCTCAAAAAATCCTTACTGACCTTGTTCAGGAGCCACTTGATCCTTCTCTGCTTCTACTTGTTTAGATCCTGCTAAATAAAATGTCAATGAAGTGAATATAAATGAGCATGAAAGTGACTTATCATTGCCAGGCTATGCTCTCAAATTATACTTCCTTGATAATTGCTTGACTGACGCATTTCAGCATATATCTTTCATATCCGTACTAATTAATGAATTGGCACCTCAAGAGATTCAAAAATATGCCTTTTCCTTCCCTGGAAATGATGTGTAAGGCTCCAGAGTATTTCCATGTAATATTCCATCTAATATTTATATTTCATTAAAATACACTTTTTACTTTGGTAGCCATCCTTTAACTCCCACAGGTCCTGACTGTGTGCACAAAAGGGCCTGAATAATTCACGCCTCCTTTGCAGGGCGATGTCACCATTGTTGTTTCTCTTGCATGCCCTGTTCACCAGAGCCTGGACTTCTCAGGTTCACTTCTTCCCAGGCACAAGATTTGCAGCTCCTTCCTAAGCAGTGCTTAGCCTGGAAGAAAGAGGCTGAGGGAGACACAGGGAGGATTTTTTTCTTGCTAATTGTTTCAGGAGGTAGCAGAGGGACTTGGGTTTTTGAATGATGGAGATAAACGAGCTTCTCTCTTCCTCTTGCTTCTCTAAAGAACTTTGTGATCAGATGCTCAGGCATCCACTTTCTACTTTTTTTTTTTTTTCAATCAGTGAGATGCTTCAAGCTGATAAAGGACTGAAAAGTCTTCAGATTTCATCTATTCATCCACTCCTTTTCCTCCTGCTAGCCCATGACCCGTGTAAGGGAGAAAAGTGACGCAGAATATGATACTGAAGCTGGTTAAAAACTTGCCCTTCTAGCCCAGAGTGAAGTTAATTTTCATCAAATTACAAGTCTCTGTCACAGATGCAGGTGTGAATGTCACCAGAAGACATGCATTGTCAGTTTTTATTTCATCATGCACTGAAATCGGAAGGCAATTATTCATGTTTAATATCTGCACTTTAAATAGCTTTGAAGATGTTGAAGTAAGTGTCCACTTAAATATAAAAGGGGAAATAAAGTTTAAAATTCCAGCAGGTTTCAGAGGATAAGATGAGGGGAAATATCACTTTAATAAAGACCTACCATAAAATGGAAAAGTAATTTTTTGTTTTAAATCTCTTCAGGTTTTCAGCAGAGCTCACATCTGCTTGGTTCTTTCACAGAATTATGATCAGTGCCTAAACCTCAGTGAAGATTGCTGCCTAAATCAAAGAGATGTGTGTTATTTAAAACAATACATGATCACCAGTGCCCAGTTTTATCTTAATTTCCAACAAGGAGATGGGCAATTGGTAACTGTAAAAAGCCAAAGGACTAAGTAGATCTCCTTTATTTAGTATTGTGTGAGAAAGCATAGAGCTTTAAAAAATTTGAACATTGCAGATCTCCAATGGAATAAAAATCAGATCTACTAATGATGCTTTGGGGGTAGCTTTTTGGGGGTTTGATGTGTTGGAGGGGTTTTAAGCAAGTCCAACAGGTTTCTTTTCTGATGGAATGGAGCAGGGATGGAGCTCTAGAGGATCATGAGCTCACTGCCCTGTGGTTGAAGTCACACATTGTTGATGCTTCTCTGAACCCCTCAAGACTCCCAGATCAGAGCACAAATCTCCTAGGGTGAGCCTTCCTGCAGGAAATTTATTTTTGAAGTCCTGAGGGAAACTGAGAACAGAAGCTGTGCCAGAGTTGTCTGAAGCGTTACCAGTATTGCTTTGGGGACGTTGTGGTCTCCATTTCCAGTCAGTGTGTGCTTGTTGTTGGGAGCAGGGACTTGGCCACCCTTTACAGTGCTGCCACTTTGTTCTGGGACCTGGATCAATGGAGAGGGCACAAAACAAGTCAGGGTGGAGCTGGCTCCCTCCCTGTTCTGGCAATCACTAAAGTAAATGTTCCTGCACTAAGACAAAATGTCAGAACCCTCTAGAGTTAATGGAGAAAAGTCTTATTACTACCACAAATTTTTATTTAAAATTTTATTGCCACAGCTCAGATGAAAGATAGCAGCCTGACATATGCAGGCCACAAACCCCTGACAGCTGATCATCAGCTGAGCTTAAACCATGACTTTCAAAATGACAGGTGGGGAGAGGCCTAAAAGACTTGACCTGTCTTAAGCACATCAGCATGTGCCACCAGATGCAGATTAATAAATACCCTTTGCTGTGAGCACATGCAAGGGGGCTGTTCAAGTCGAAGAAGTTGCCATCTGGCGTAGCCAGTGCACCTGTGGTGCTGCAGGGAATGATGGATCGTGTGCTCGAGCAGTTAAATGGTGTCATCTGTTATGTGGATGGGAGTGGGAGAGACCAGCGTGCAAGCCTGGGAACACATCTCCTCCAAAGGTTTTAAATAATACTCCAGGATTTGGAAAATCCCAGAGAGGAGCTGGCCCCTCGCTGGGAATGCTGCAGAGCTGCGTGGTTGGCTCAGGGCAGTGGGGAACAACAGTCTCCCAAACTGAGGGGGATAAATGCTGCATTTCATGGAGCAGCCCTCTCCATGGGAGCAAGGAGCTCCTGTGACTTGCCCTTCCCAGGATGGGGCTGGACTGGCAGGAATAGATGGTGCCAATGACTGTGGGGTGGGTGAAGGAGCCCCCATTTCCATCCTGGTGAATTACTCTCTGGAGATAATCTGGAATATTTCAGGGCTGAAGTCAGTTTTGGCAGTGCCATATTGGGATCCTAAATTCCAACCGAGAGCTGAAGGATAGAGAAGACTGTCAAATCAATTTAGATTTAGCAGGAGAAGGGGGAACCTTGCATCTACCTGGGCTGACCTCCAGCCATGAGTGTCAGGTGGGTACCTCAGCTGGAAGATGTGTCTGGGAGTGGAGTGTGCTAAATAATCCCACTGCTGAGATTGCTGAAGGGCCACGAACCATTTCTTTTGGAGACCTGTGCTTTGGTGCAGGAGTTTCTGAGAGCAGCCCTCACTGCCTGACTGGGAAACTGCTCACCAAAAATGAAATTGCTGGTTTTGGCTTTGAGATGTGAAAATGTATAAGTAAGTCAATTGCCGTGGATCAACAGATAAATGGACAATACTGAAAAAAAAAACCCCAAAACCAACAACAAACAAACAAAAAAACCACACAACAAAACCCCACAGGAATCTGCACTACTGACTGTGTTTTAATAGTTCATTAAAGTGTTAAACTAGACCATACAAGATATATAGAACACCCCAGTACCATCTATTCAAGCATTGCTCCCTGATAAAAGTACAGATTTTATGCATGCAGAATACTCCTTCCTGAATAAGCTGTTTTGTAGCACGAGTAAGAATAATCAGCAGAATCTGTCTCTGTTTGATTTTCCTTGGCCAGAATACACAAGAGAAACAAATGGAAAACAACACAGAGCAAAAGACCTTTAAAACAGATCCTACTCAGTATGGAGAGCATTCATGTGAAATTACAGAGAGGGAGAAACTGAACGAGCAGTGTTCTCAGGTAGTGTGATTCCATAATTGAAGGAAAATGTGAGTGAAATCAGTACAAAGTAAAGGTTCAGCAACTAGAGAAAATGGGTGACAGCATCACAGGTGGGTGGCTGCAAACTGAGCCTCACTGCTTCAGGTGATCTGAGCGGAGGAGAGGGCGTGTCCTGCACGGCAGGAGTCATTTACTGCTCTGGGGGCTGTGCAGCTCGGGGTGTTTATTGATAGCTGCCAAAGTCCAGCACAAAATAAATCGGTGTGAGCAATGTTTCTGGGTGACTTTGTATCTCTGCAGAGTCCTGAGAAATAGAGCACAGACACTCAGGCAAGCACAGGTTTCTGGGGCAGCAAGGGTCTGCCCACATACAAATGCACTAAGCAGCAGCAGGGAATCACCATGAATCACAAAAAAAGGACTGCAGACCCACCTATTGGAAGCAGCACCTTCTTTGGAAATAGCTAAGGATATGCAAACATAAAACCCACAGAGACACGGCTGGTCTCACTGGGATGCACTAATCAACAGTGTAGGAAACTAGGAAGGTTTTGAGGGGGGAAAATGGATTTCCCAGCTCCTCTTTGATACATTGGCAGAGGAATAAGTGAACAGGAGCTTTTGGGCAGGTTATTTCCATGCCTCTGCACCACTGCCTGACCCCTGCTCTCGTGCAGATACCCTGCTGGCAGAGGCTGGATAAGTTTGAGGCAGAGGGGGAAGGTGTGTAGGGGTAGTTGGGATGACATCAAACTGCAGAGATGGCAGAGGCCGTACAGGTGTGCACAGCACGTGTGCATATGGAATCACACCGGCATTCTAGGCCTCAGAAATACCTCTAGAGGTTGTGTCTTTAGCAGGAATAAATGGGTGCTAGTGACAACATGAGCGATTAAAGACTTCACCCTCATTCTCTGCCTTCACAGGCCTGACTTGACAATTGTCTCCTTTTCACGTGGTCTGAAGGCTCCTGCTCTGAGGAGATTGCAGGCTTTGGGCTCTTAGTCACAGCCACTAGAAGATAGATTTGTCCTCCAGTCATTGATAGGAGCAAACAGTTCCTTTTAATTGAAAAAAACATTGCCAACTGATCATTTTTTATGCAAACAGCAAGAAAAGGGCTGGCACCAGTCATCCCGAGGACTGTAATTGCCTGAGGCATTTTGTTTGTGTTCTCCTCCCCCTTCTCCAGATTTTCTTCTCTCCTTTTGTGTTGTGGAAGACCCAAAAACACAGCAGGGGAAACTGAGCAACCATTGGCTTTCATGGCAGAGCTACTCAACAGAGGTGCTGTCAAATGACGAAGGGAAAAGTAGGGCATTTTCCCCTTCATCTTTTATGGTTATAAGCTGAATTATGAATAAGAATGATCAGTAAAACAACTGTGATTTCTAAACCAGTCCTAACCATAATAGGATTTATTTTCCTCCTTTCATATAGGTGAATTTTTATTCTCATAACCTTATAAGGATGAGACTATAAGCTTGCTCCTGGTTCTTGCTCACTTTGCTGAGGGAGGAGAGGAGCAGACTGGAGCAGGGGCCTGTGCCAGTCTTCAAAAACACCCTCTCAGGTCACAGCAGCTCTCTGAGGCATCCAAAAAACGTCCTGCACAAAGTCAGGATGCAATTAAAACTCTGTGAAGCTCTTTTTGTGAAATCTCACCCATCTCAGGTAGACAATAGCTAAAATGTTCACCTGGGAGATTCACATTAAAGTTTTCTTTTAGAAGCAAAATGGAGACTTGAATAGAGTGGGGATGATTCCCAGGTGCCCTGAAAACACCTGAACCATCAATTATCCTTTCTTTTTTTCTGATCAGAAACCTTGTTTCAGATCCAAGAAAAGCCATCCTTCAAAACTGATGTGTGCGCTCCCAGCTGAATTCCTGGTGGTGATGAATTAAAATTTTCTGAAAACACCCAGTCACTTGTGCACATTCTGAATGATGTGGTTGCCTTCTGATCAGGACAAGCATTTCACAGGGTTTGTGTTTGTGATGTCCAGCCCAATATTTTCTTCTCATTACCCATTCTCTGACTGATTTCAATCATTCATTTCTTAATTTGTTTCAGAATGGGGGGGGGCAGGAAAGTGGAGATGTGCTAAATTTCTGCATTTTTCGATTACTCCAAGCAATGCTTGATCTAAGCAGCCCTGGTGTGGTGGGGGCCTGGTGGGGACACTCAGGTGGCCCCAGCCCATGCAGGGCATCTCTGGTGTCCTTCACACAGAGAGCAGAGGGAGCACCTGGGCTCCCAATATTTTGGTCTAAACTTTTGTCTGGGCCAGATTCTATGAAGTCCACCACAAATGTACTTTATGAAACTTAATTCTCTGGTTAATTAAGAGGTACATACTTAGATACACTGCATGCTTTATAAGATCAGATTAGCTCTGAACAGATGTTGGTGTTGAACATGTTGGTTTTTGCTAAGTCTTCCAGCAGGGGATATTGGGAAAATTCATCATTTTTCACTGAAGATCTCAAAAATTTCTTACTTCATTGTGATAAGAACTTGGTCTCTACACTACTGTCTCTTTATTAGCACAAGTAAAAATATAATTTCTTTTTCTATGTTAATTTCATTTCTGCAATAGTCAGAGGTATTGAGCAAGGGCATATTTGGCCACTAAAGGTCAATTCCTGCACCAAAGAACTTACATCTAAAGAAGAAAAATAACAGCTAGATAAGGAAGATAATTTTATCTTCTTGCAAATACAATAATTCACCATTATTACTATTTTGAATATGCCAGGCAAAAACATATTTCCAGAATTATTTTAAGCATTAAGAGATTTTTTTAAATGGATTTTTTTATTTAGAATATTCTGTTTAATTATCAGAAAAATTGAGAGGCCTTGAATAGTTACCTGTTTAGCAAATATTAGTTCTTTTCTTTAGCATGGAGATTTAGCTAGTATTCATCCAGGATATTCTCATCCCTAAGAGTAAGAAATGCACTACTCATTTTGTTGGTGCCTAAAATGTAGTGCTATCTGCATTCAAGAATTAAATACAGATTACTTATTGTCAACTAATAAAAGACATAAAATATTTTAGAAATGGGACTTTAGAGATACATGCCAAATGTCAAAGGATTTGTCTAATATAAATGTTGAAACTATACAAGTTAGAATGGTTGGCTTTCTAACAAAATAAGACTCTAAGTACAGGAATTGTAACTTCCTAATACTGACAACTGTGAAACTTTTCCATGTGGAAACCTTGTAGGAAGATTTTCAGGCAGTGTCATGTAGTAACAACTGCATTGTTTTAATATCACTCTAAAAGTTCTTTCTCTCTTGGAGACACCAAACTTCACTAATATTTCCTTTTGTTTTCTCCTCAACTTTCCAAACTCTACGTTGGTAGCCTTTAAAAACCAGTGAGAAACTGAACCTTCTCCATGTTGCCATTCACAGAAAGCCGTTCATTGCAGCTCCAATGCCAGCACGGACAGGTCGGTGTGTTCACCAGTGGCACCGGGGGCTTGCAAACCAAAGCGGGAGCAGATACAGCCCACAGGGGAATACTGTCTAATGGGCACTGCAAGCCAGTTGGGAAGGACTTGGGTTTTGGAGAAAATGGGTCTGGCATCCCATGGCAGTAGGTTTGGTGGCCCATCAGCTCTTGAACACAGCTTCACACACACAATCCTTCCCTGGGTCCCCGTTCAGCCTCAGCTGTCATACACTCACACGTTTTTCTGGAAGGACACTAACCAGTTGGAACATTTTCTCTATAAACACCTCAGTAACTGCCAACTGCTTCTCAGATTTCAAGTCTTTAAACTTGCAGGCCCTTACTTGGTGCAGGTGCTGAAACAAAGGGCTGGAAATAGCACCAGGACTAAGCAGAAGCACCTCCAAGAGTGTGAGCTTTGGGCAGGCTCTCTTGACAAGCCTCCAGTAAGTCTGACACCTGAGAAGAGGTGCCAAACTGAAGCTGCTGACACATGTATGTCTTCAGAGCCCTATAATCTTGCCTTTGATGAGCCCACTTTTGGATCAAGATTGTTATGAGGAATTGTAGTAAACAGGTATATAAAATAAAGTGTATTGAACAGTAAAGGGACAGTAGCATGCACATCCATAGATGTACACAGAAAGTAGAGGTTTTAGTGTGACTCAGAATAGTTTGGCACCAGGGTCAAGAAACAAATGAGAACTGAGAACACCAAAGTTGAGTTTTTTAAGCCACTTTCCTCAGGATGATTAAAGAACAAAAGTAAATTTATTCATGCCTTTCTATCTTGCATAGTCTATCACTTTCATATTTAAACAGTGACTTCCATATATGTGTTTGTGTTTACTAGGAACAGAGGTGACTAGCAGAAACCTGATAGTCTTTTTTATTACTAGGGCTTCTTGAAGTCTAAGCTTCTAAATCACATGCAAAAAATATTAAAATAATACTATCAAAGACTCCATCTTTCGGAGATTCAGTTCATAAATATGCACTTTGATGGAGGAAATGCAGACCCTTTTATGCAGTATGAATGTCATCAAGGAGATATTCTCATGCTAATTATTACAGACAATTCATGGCTGAACATCTCTCAGATAATGTAAGAAATGGCGGGGGCTTATTTCCACGTTCTTCTATTCTTCTCCTAAAGCTCCTGTTAACCACTTTTTCACTATCTCTGCTATTTCATTTGCAACTTGCCACCTCTGGGGAGAGGGACTTTGTAGTTTGGAAATAATTGTTGGGGATGGTGCTGATGGCCCTGAGCAGCTCCAGGTGGGACCTGCCCAGACCCAGCCGGGGCTAGAGCCCCACTCCAGGGTGCTGAGCCCTTGCCCAGCTGCCCTGGGAGTGCAGGGCTTCTTGAAGAGCCCCGTGTGTGCTGCTGCCTTGCAAGGGACAGCTGTCTGTCCTGCGTCTGTCCTGCCCAGGTGACAACAGAGCGATCCATCTCGCCCTGATCCCACTGTAAGCAGCAGCTGCTGCTGGTAAAGGCATGAAATATCCCTCAGGTTTTGGCACGAGATGGACACTAGGAATGCATGATGAAATCAGAGCATTAGATTGTGATGACCTAGCTTATTTTCATGACCTTTCCTATTGGCATCTCTACACCATTAATGAGATAACATCCCAGCAGTCTGCAGAGAAACTGGGAAAACCCTCAGGCCCTTGCTGAAAGCTGAATTTTACGCTTGTAGCAGTAGTTGTGAGAATATCGGCCTGGAAGAGATGGAGGAAATAAACAAGTGAGGGGAAAAACAGCTTAAGGCAGAACAAGTTTAATATGTTTTTTCCTTTTACACTGGGCCAAGGGGGGAGAAGTGTGTGCCAAATTTGAAGTTGACTGCCGACAGCCATTACTTATGTAAGTAAGTTTGGCTTGCCAGCCCAGTGCACAAGGCTGACTGACCTTGGCAGCCCTATGTCAGAATTATTCTTTTACAAATCCAGTATTCTCTGGCAGTTTCTGATGTGCTCTGAACACAGGCAGGCTTGTCAGCTTGTAGAGAATTTACTTCCTTTTTTTCTTCCTTCTTTCAAGAAGCAACGGAAAACTAATGCTGGATTCTGTTTGTTTGGGTTTTTATTTAAGACACCCAGTATTTCCCTCCTTGTTAATGAGGGGGGCAATCTTTCAGTTTGCTGTCCTGGGCAGCTGTGGAGCTGGGTAACCTATAGAAAATGCTGTATACAAAAGCAAGTGCTTGAAGTGAATGCTGGAATAAATTAGCTGAGGTGGTAAAGGGGGAATAACTGAGGCTGACCATCCTGACAAGGCTGTGTTGTTTGCATTTCCTCTGGGTGGGTGCAGATGCTACTGTCTGTGCCATTTTCCTGTCAGTACAGATTCCAAAGAGGACTCAAGGGGGAGAGCTGAAACGTGCGTAAGTGTGAACCAGAAAATGTCAGGTTTCCAGGTCAGGGAACTTGCCCAAAATTAAAAGAGGGGTAAGGGTGGGGAGGAAGTCCCCTTTTATCTGCAGCAGAGCATCTGCAATAACTGGCAGCTGAACCAGGGATTAATTGTAGCAGTACCACATGGAATTATGGTGAGATCTGTCAGGATTTTACCACCCTGGGTGTCTGAAGCACAACCAAGCTGGTAGGATCCCACTTTTTGGATCAGATCACAGGTGGATTTCATTTGGAAAACTGCATCCTAGGACACAGGTGTCTCCCATAGCCCATACAGATGATCTGGGCTCGCTGCAGCTGTGCAGAGATAAGAGTCACCCAGACCTGTTCCAGATTTGTTTTTTATGGGGATGAATCCCAAATCAGAAAATAAGTAGGGTCACCCTAAAAAGCTCAGGTAGAGATTTGTCAGACTGATTTCCAGAGATTCTCACAAGTGATCTTGGAAAGGTGCATGAGAGAGCATTGGGGTGGCTGTGTCCCAGCACTTAGCACAGCAGTGCCATGTGAACCTTTCCCTCTTGACACCCATCTCACCCTGGGGGGCAGCCTCCTTGGTCAGGGCTTTCAGCTCCTCCTGCAAACAAACCTCATTTGCCCACTCATTCCCTTTAGTGTGAGTACAAATCACCTTCAGCTAAACTAGTAGTTAAGTCTGAGTCTAAGGCACTAATACTGAGTAGTACTTTATTTCTCTTTGTGTCTCGATTATGCTTTGTGCATCCAAATAAAAAAATGAAGTTCATACGAGTTTGCCCAATCTTGCTCTTTCCATCCGCTGCCAGAGTCCTTGAGGATGGTGTGGCCAAGTCACACCGTACAGACACGCAGCGTACAAGGGGGTTGGGAGTGTATATATATAAAAATTTTAAACAGCCTTCCTGTTTAAAGGGAAAGAAAACTTCTTGATGGTCAAATTTATGTGATTGTGGGTGTATTCCAGGCATGAACAAGATATCTTATTTAAAGCAGGTCAATTTAATTTAAATGTGGATAAAAATCTCTCTATTCTATACTTCCATCTTTTCAAAAATTATGTATTTTAACCACCCCTCTTTCTATGTCCAGTAGTGGCTCGAGTATCTAATTCTGTACAGATAAATTTTTAATTTGAAGTGTGATCCTGCTATCCTTGCAAGTTCATCCATCCCTTAGGCATCTTGGATGTGCCCATGTGAAGGATCAGACCTGCTTATTGTATGCTGATCTGGCAGGCTGTTAGTCTGACACACTGCTGTAGTGGGTATGGCCAGGATTTTCCAAACACAAACACTCTACAACCATCAGTTCTCTCATCACTTTTAAACCTTTCAGCTGTCAGCCCTTCTTTGTCACAAGAAAACCTTTAAAACAGACCACTCTTGAGATGCAAATCAGACTTATCTGGTTTTGCTACTCATATGAATATTTACAGTTTGGGCTTGGTTTTATTTTTGGCTTTTTTTCTGCTGGTGGAATGGGCAGCTGTAGTGTAAGTTCTAGGAGAAGAAGGCAACACAGGTCAGTAAAGGAGAATTTTAGGTCTCTGTCTTCCATACTCTGATCCTTGTCAGCAGGTCCCCAGGGAGAGATTTTCCAGCAGCACTTTGGAGAAGGAAGAGCTTGCTGAGACCTCCCAGTAGAATTAGGGCTGCGGGGCTTGACCTCACTATCTGAGCAGAAGCAGCTAAGGGAGAGCAAATGTACTTACTCAAAATCAGAAGTAATTCTCTGCATTTGTGTGACAGTCATAACGGGGTGCCACATGAGAGGATGCTATAAATGTCTTTTTAAATTAAAACTTTTTAATTTTCCTTTAAATAAAAAAGGAATTGTGCTTTTCGTTTAGCATTCTATAAGCTTCTACCTCTTTCGTACCTTAATAAAGAAAGCAAAGCTGAGATGAAGTTTTTAATATATTAAATCAGAAACCTAGACTGGAATGAAAGATAAGAATCCAATAACACCAAAAAGACACACAGAATAGAAACGGTTATAAAAGATTTATGCACCAGGATTAGGAGGTTAAAAAGGCAAAAACTTTAATGTTCACTCATGCAAGAATGTCAAGTCACTGGTCTAAATAAGGAATTTGACAGTAATAAGATTTTTT
The DNA here is from genome assembly GCA_013390045.1 of Picathartes gymnocephalus. Classification (NCBI taxonomy): domain Eukaryota; kingdom Metazoa; phylum Chordata; class Aves; order Passeriformes; family Picathartidae; genus Picathartes; species Picathartes gymnocephalus. The sequence continues at coordinate 48,941 of WEKY01003534.1, read as the reverse complement.
AAATGGGTATTTTCAGGTAGTGCTATCTGCTGTAATAAATAGAGGTCATAAAACTTTGATCTAAGTATATTCCTCGGACATTAGTGGCTAAGGTGGTCACTATGTGAACTTTGAAAATGTGTTTTTTAACCTGTTTTAATAAACAGCTATTAGTACAAGGCATATTTATATGCCTTGGTAAGGCTTGCTAGGCTCGCTTTTCCTTATCTGTATCTCTGCAGTCCTCGTGCAATGGCAGACGGTGCCAGTCTTCTGAAGGATTTGCTGCAGGGATAAACCTCATTTACTTTCCACCTAGGGTGAAAAGCATGCAATTGCCCTGAAAGTTCGACGAGGGAGGAATGTCTAAGTGCTGATGAAGCACACCAGTCCCTGAGTTACTTGGGATGGAACTTTTCATTCAGGATAGCACCTGGGATATGTCAGTTATTTAACTCACCAGAAAATGAAGCCTTCTCCCTGCTAGCACAGGTTTACATTTATTTTGAACACTGAAGAGCTGAACGACATCAGGCCTAGCTCTATATAGGTCAAAAAATAGTACTGAGGATCCTGCCCTTCCAACTAAATCTAGTTGCTGAATCAGAAGGTTGGAGATGAGACTAAAAACTACATTAGAGCAAGCAGGGCATGACAGGTACATTAGACCACTGCTTAAAATCCCCCGTTGCTGCTTCTAAAAATGTCAGGTCAGGCTATAAACCTAAAGGGAACGACTGTATCATTTTCGCTTAAGCCTCTCAGAGAAACGTCTGAAGCTTGGTGGTGTCTTTTCAGAAGAAGGTGGTATGAAGCAGCCACAGTTTAGGAGCTGCTGCAATGCCTTTGATTCCTGCCTGCAGAAATGCATCCTCGGCGGCATCAGGCGCTGCTCAGCCCCGCCCGGTTGCAGCGGCTGGGACAGGGGCAGCGCTGCTGGGGCTGGACTGCAGAGACGGGGAAGGGACCAGGGCGACAGCCAAGCCCTTCTGGGAGGGAAGAGGTAGGACACGAAGTGGCCACATCGCAGCCTTTCTGCTCTGTCTGACAAATTAGCCCGCGACGCTTTTGCATGGGGCCGCAGTGACATCTCATGGCTGCGGGCCAGCACTGCACCGGCCCTGGCTACCACTGCACCGGCCTTGGCTAGCACCGCACCGGCCCTGGCTAGCACCGCACCGGCCCTGGCTAGCACCGCACCGGCCCTGGCTAGCACCGCACCGGCCCTGGCTAGCACCGCACCGGCCCTGGCTAGCACCGCACCGGCCCTGGCTAGCACCGCACCGGCCCTGGCTAGCACCGCACCGGCCCTGGCTAGCACCGCACCGGCCCTGGCTAGCACCGCACCGGCCCTGGCTAGCACCGCACCGGCCCTGGCTAGCACCGCACCGGCCCTGGCTAGCACCGCACCGGCCCTGGCTAGCACCGCACCGGCCCTGGCTAGCACCGCACCGGCCCTGGCTAGCACCGCACCGGCCCTGGCTAGCACCGCACCGGCCCTGGCTAGCACCGCACCGGCCCTGGCTAGCACCGCACCGGCCCTGGCTAGCACCGCACCGGCCCTGGCTAGCACCGCACCGGCCCTGGCTAGCACCGCACCGGCCCTGGCTAGCACCGCACCGGCCCTGGCTAGCACCGCACCGGCCCTGGCTAGCACCGCACCGGCCCTGGCTAGCACCGCACCGGCCCTGGCTAGCACCGCACCGGCCCTGGCTAGCACCGCACCGGCCCTGGCTAGCACCGCACCGGCCCTGGCTAGCACCGCACCGGCCCTGGCTAGCACCGCACCGGCCCTGGCTAGCACCGCACCGGCCCTGGCTAGCACCGCACCGGCCCTGGCTAGCACCGCACCGGCCCTGGCTAGCACCGCACCGGCCCTGGCTAGCACCGCACCGGCCCTGGCTAGCACCGCACCGGCCCTGGCTAGCACCGCACCGGCCCTGGCTAGCACCGCACCGGCCCTGGCTAGCACCGCACCGGCCCTGGCTAGCACCGCACCGGCCCTGGCTAGCACCGCACCGGCCCTGGCTAGCACCGCACCGGCCCTGGCTAGCACCGCACCGGCCCTGGCTAGCACCGCACCGGCCCTGGCTAGCACCGCACCGGCCCTGGCTAGCACCGCACCGGCCCTGGCTAGCACCGCACCGGCCCTGGCTAGCACCGCACCGGCCCTGGCTAGCACCGCACCGGCCCTGGCTAGCACCGCACCGGCCCTGGCTAGCACCGCACCGGCCCTGGCTAGCACCGCACCGGCCCTGGCTAGCACCGCACCGGCCCTGGCTAGCACAGCACCGGCCCGCGGCCACCGGGGTCACCTCCGCCGCTCCCGTCCTCCCCTTCCTCCTGGGACTCACTGACACCAGGGTATTTTTTTTGGAAGAGCCTCCCGCAGCTCCAGGAGCCGCCGTCAGCAGCGGGGTGACCCTGCCTGTCGCCGCGGGAGCGCTGCAGCATCCCACCCGCAGCATCCCCGCCTGCGCCCCGGCTGCCAGGCGTGACCCGCACCGTGCCCCCCGCCCGGGGCTTTCTCATCCCTCCCTCTCCATCCCTTGTTTGCTGCTCTCACTACACAGGAGCGGCCACTACAGCATTTTTCCTCGCTAGCAGCAGGAAGGAGGCAGGGGGGCTGTACTGCGGTGCTGCCAGGGCTCTAACTAAAATGCTCCTCACCGGCATGTACAGAGAGTTAAGAGAAAGAGAGACAAAAATACTGATTTCTGTTTGAAAAATGTTCAAAGCTCAAGGTTTTTTTACAAAAGCTCAGGAAACTCTTCCGAGAGTACAAGCTAGTTAGTCATTAAATTGGTAGTTTATTTCTTTTTGAGAGAGAGAGGAGAGAGCGGGGAGCACCCGGGGAACACGTAGGAGTTGAAAGAGCACTCGTGTTATTCACCATGCAGCCAGGAGCAGAAAATAGAGAGGCAATTAGAAGGTCAGAACCAATAATAATGCACTGGCAACCTGCAGAAGCTGTAGAGCCCCTGTTTGTTCTCCTGGTATTTTTACTGCAAACCATCATTAAAGCTATGTGGCACTATCAGTTAGCACACAATTATTTGCGTGCAAATTCAACGTCTTTAATGGGATGACAGATTGTGTCTTCATTAATTTGGTCCACAGCAAATTGTCACAATTTCCTTAAGAAAACACTGATTTTCATGAAGAAATTATTGAGCGCCAACGGAAGGTTTTTTCCAAGAATTCAGCCAAGGCAAGCAGACAGAATCATGCTTTTATTATTTACTTCCACTATATAATCAGCTTTTCATTGAAGATGACAGCTTTCAGCCAAGAAAGTCAAATGTGATTTTTTTCTCAGGGAAACAAGAAAAACAGGGAAGCAAAAAATGTTGAGCTTCTCGGGGGCTGAAAAAAGCTGTTGGTTTTGTTCTTCCCCCTTTGCATATGCATAAATGTATTCACATATATGCACTCCAAGCATTCATGCAGGGAGCTATGGCCTCACTGAGAGTGAAACCTGTGCACTCTTACAAAGCAGGTCTAAAGCAATGATCAGAAAAGACCCTTCAGGACCTGAAATGGAATCACAGGATGGATGCAAGCAGAATAGCTGTTGGTTTTATGCCTTATTACACAGGTGCTCTGATCCTCACAGTCTTTCTTCCCAGGCTTGAAATGAAGGCAGCACGTGGGGAAGGAGCTGTGCTGCATTATTGAAGCCTTTCCCCTGTTTGGGGTGTCTGCAGTAGCACCAGGCAGCTCCAGCAGAGCTGTGTGCTCCTGGCTCCACAGACACGAGGGTGTTTGGGCACAGGCAGGGGCTGTGTGTGGCAGGCAGGGCATGTGAGCCCTGTAAAGCTTCAAAAGCAGCAGGGTGCCTCTGGTTTTGTGCTTTCAGAGCGGCCAGCCCAAGGCACCTTTTCCTGCAAAACAGTCCTGCCTGTAATTTCTGTGTATTACATCTAGGAAGCCTGTGCTTTGCTTAGGTTTGGAGCTGAGGCTTATGGCTCAGGATTGTGGTTAAACACATAGTTGTGATGGATTGTTCAAGGACAGGTTTCTAAACCAACCCTTCCTTACAAATATTGCCCTGCAACAAAATGTGTCGCTTTCCAAGAGCTGAAATGAAAGAGCCTTTGCTTTCCCTTCCTTTCTGTGTCCTCAGGGTTTTTTCCATGTGCTAATTATAAAGTGACTTTTCTTGCTGCACCTGGGACGCGAGTGCCCCTTTCACAAAGCTGATGCCTCACAGCTCTCCTCTACCCACCCAAAAATCAGAAACCTCATGCTTGGAACTCCATAGGGTACCCACATTTTAAGCCCCACTGCACTGGGCCCCAAGCTGGGAGCCCCTGGCCTGTGTCTGAGGCCATGGGAAGTGTTGGTGTCAGTGAGAATCAGCTGCTGGGAGCCTCTGCTGCCTCTCTCCTGCCTCTCTCCAGATCCTTTGTGTTCTTTTTTATCAAACCAGACAGGAAAGCATCGATCTCACATGTACACTTTAAGCAGAAGATGGAAAAATATCAATGTTTCTTTGTCTTCGTGTTCGAAAGTGGAACCTTTTAAAGAAATGAGTCCTCACCAAGAAGAAGAGAAATGTTTTTCTTAACTGCATAGCAACAAGCCATATCTGCAATTATTTATATCAAGTATGAAATTCCCTCAGTGCCTCATTTATTCAAAGCTATATTTTTACTTGGTTTTATTTTCACAGATGGCTAAGCTAAGATGCTGTCTTGGGCTTAAATATCTACACAAACTTTGGCAGTCCCCACCAACAAACAAAAATAGATGAAAAAAAAGCAAAGCAGAAAAATTGCAGTTAAACTTGCAAAGCTCTCCAAAGAGCACAGCAGTATTTTTAAGTAATTTAAAACTGTGATTATCTACTGAGGAATTTAATGTTATTGTGTCATTGCGACATAGTATTAAAACTGCCTCTGTGGGAACCACTGGTTGTCAAATGAAAATTGTGAGTAGAATTTTTTTATTTCCTTTTTATAATTCCTTCACAAAAGGCACAGGTTTATAATTTGATTCTAGCATTTGTTCTGAGTGTTTTGCTCAAGGAAAGTTTATTAATGTTTTTTAGGAAAAGCAGGTTGAGTACCTGAAACCAAAATGTAGACACTCAACCAACACTGAGATTCGATTCCAATGTTTTTCCTCATCCTCTTTCAGGATGAAAAGGTGTGGTTTGCTTTGTTGATGGTTGTGTTTTGTCTTTTGCCTAGTTCCAAAAAGCAGTGTCCATGGGGATGTGCTGCCCTCGCACGGGAGTGCTGAGTGTGGGCACGTGTTCCCACACCCATCTTCACCAGGAAATGACTGCTTTCATATCTAGCCCAAATTAGAGCCCACTCATTTCTCACTGCATTTGCTCTTTACTACGTTAACTTCAAAATGCACAGTGTTGTTTAAGAGCAATGCATACACAGGATGGGTTTGGCCCACCCCAGGGATCCACAGAGATTTCTGTACAGAAATTTCTGAGATTTCAGAGTACAGGGTCGTGGTCATTACTGTCTCTAGACAGCACCTAGATATTGAGGAGATGTGGTTCATCAGATGAGAGGCTCCTTCCTCACCTGGTCCTGTCACCAACCTTCATTTTTAATGCAACGTATTTTAGCTCTGAAAAAATTCTATTTCTAACATTGAGATAAACATGAAGAGTCTCCTGAAGTATGTGCCAAGTGTGAGTGTGACAGACACTTTCTGTGGTGTGTGGGTCACTTTGACTTTGCTGCCCAAAGGTACTGAGAAACCTGCTTTTCCTCTCTCTATCTCAGTTTCCTGAGCTATAATATTGGATTAGGGCTCCTTAAAAATCTGGCAAAGGTGTGAAGATGACTTCGGTGGACCAGGCAGTATTCAAAGCCAATTCACCATTTAAAATAAATTCACCAAATCAAAGCCACGTTCACCATTTAAAATAAAACATTGGGGATGCTTTAACTTCCGTGAAGGTCTCACAAATGAGTTGCCATCCTGTCTAACACAACCTCTGTGCCAGTGCTGTAGCACTCATCAGTCAGCACAAGAGTGGCTGCCACAATCAGAAACAATTACTCACTCTGTTTCAGCCCCAAACACAGAGAATAATGAATACTTTTCACCAGCTTCTGCCACTTTATGTTTTCATATCAAGCAGTCAATCAGACTGTATAAAACAGCATGTGTCTGTTCATTAGGAGGAGAAAAAGTTGATTGGTAGCAGAAGATGACTGCAGAGTGATTTAATTGTAGCCCTTTGGCACATCTGTGTTAGATATATTAGGCACTTAGACACTCCACACTGACAGCAACAATGGGAATTATATTGGAATAATATGATTTTTAATACTGTACTTACACACACACACAAAAAAAACCCCAAAACCCAAACCAAACTTTTTGATCTCTGTGATTAACTATTCCAGGTAATTTCACATCATCAGTTAGTCTTCCTTCTAAATCAGACTGAAAGCTGTTGACTCCCCTCTGCAGCACAAGCTAGCTGATCTATAAATAAGGCATACGTTCTTACAAAGAAAGTGTTCCTATTGATCGGAGAGATGTATTGTCACCATTTCATTACACTTGATCATTACACGCTCCTCTCCTGACAGAAATTTTTATTCATTGCCAAGTTAGAGACTTGCAAAGTTTGCAAAGACATCCCTGCCTAGTCCATGGCTGGAGGGATGTTGTCTCCTGCCAGAAGCAAAGTGCACCTGAGGGAAATTAGTGGCAATGAGCTCTCATTTTACAGTTAAAGTCTGTCGTCTGAGAGACACTCTGGAATTTCTTAGAGTATTTTCACCACTTCTGTCTTCTGGAAAGTGTGAAGGGAGAGCCATAAGAGGAAAATTTTCTGGAAAGATAAGTTATGGACTGCAGGTTCTTAAGGAATTATAGTCAACAGTCACCTATTCCTTCAAACAGAGAAAAGAGAGGCAAATACTGCTGAGCAAGAGTGATTAATGATCTTCTTAATGGCATTTTAGTTATTTAAGTCCAGAGACAGCCCACCTGGGAAGCAGCTGCAGAGTGACTGATCTGCCAAGGGCAGAAGCTCAGGGCTCTGCTCTGGAGGTGCCTCAGCACTGAGCAGTGCAGCTCTGGTACCCTGCAGCTCAGCCTTCAGCCAGCACTGCTTCTTGCCAGGGAGCTTCAGCATGGCCCCTAAATTTGGCTGCTTCCACCCTGCTCCTTGCACCAGCCTCTGCACCTTACTGAAGGCCTCTGTATCCATAGGCTCTCTGCTGAAACCCAGCACTCCTGAAAGATGGGGGCATCTCAGTTGTCATTTTAAGAAGAAAACCCGTGTTTCTCTAGTGCCAAAAGTAAACAAATATAATGTAACACTTACTGTGTTTTAAAAACATAAATTTATAATCCACTTTCAGGATTACTGAAACTTCCTGATGAATGTCCACGTTGTCCCTTATTAGCAAAGTTCAAACCAGGACCAAGTTAGGATGCTGGTAACACTCAGCAAAGCCCAGGAGATTTGTCCAGCCCCTCTCCTCCTAAGAACCAGGGCAGCCGTGGTCCCAGAGCAGAAGGCAGCTCCTTCCACACACCTGCCCAGCTGCTGCATGGAGAACCTTGTCCCGTCCTTGCTGTGGGTCAGGTGCTCACATCCTACAGCATTGCTGATGTTTTCCTCCATGAGCAGAGGGCTTGGGGAGCACAAACCCTGGCGCGGGATGAAGTGCTACAACCCTAGGAGCAAGAGCACAGGTACAGCATGACCAAGACTGCCCTGGGAAGCCAAGTGGCTGCCTGCCACCCCCAGGACAGCCTACGGTGTGTGGCTGTCCGTGAGCACTGAGCCATCTGTGTTAAGGAGCCAGCAAGCTTTCAAATCCTGTCCTAACAATCCCAAAAGTATCGTTATGGGAAGAGCATGGCTGAGTCTCTTTTATTGTTTCCGTTTCAAATGTATTCCGCACTAAAACATTTTTGTGGGACTGGAAATTCTTTTCAGAACCTGCTAATTATTTTTGCAATCCACAGTCTGCTCTTAGGTTCCTAATTGTGACTATTAATCCTCACTCATCTCCATGTCCTAGATGTGTGCAAGGCAATAAGGCATATTATGCTCAGCAGCACCCTGCCTCTTGACTCATTTGTCAAAAGGATTATTGTACACTCGGTGCTGAATGTGAGGAATTAGCTGCATAAACCTGGCCATTAAAAAGAATGTCTGTGTATTACCTGTGCTGGGCATTGGTATGTAGACAGTAATTCCCTCCTCAAATATGCAATGGTATCTCACTAGTTTTGGTTAGATTCATACATGCTGCAAACAATCTGGAAGTGATTTGAATGCAATTTCTCCTTTGTGTCAAGTCAAATGGTGTTATAATCATGATTAATAAGGACTGAACTTGACTTCCGTCTCTTGACTTGTATTTGGTTTCCCAAGGGAATTTTAAAATCCATTTTAAAATGTGATAAGTACAGAACGTGCTCTGTTGTTTCCAAAACATGATCGGGTGGCTACCTGCAAACATTAACACCAAAGGTCTGACAGATATTTATAGCTACCACTTGTCGACACAGCCAAGACAAGGCAGCAGCCCTGCTGCTGTGTTCAATGGCAGGGAAGAGAAGTCAGGCCAGAGTAGGAATTACGTGCTTTCCAACTCTTTCTTCTAGAAAAGAAATTCTTCTTTTCTGTCTAATGAGTGTTGTCTATCCAGGCATCTCTGGATAGCTTTCAGTGAGGGTTGTTTGATGGTGAAATCTATTAGTCTCTGCCTTATCCAAATGGCAGCTGGCACTGCCCCTACCCTTACTGCCAGAGACAGCAGCCAAATATTTTCTGCTAGCAAAGTATGAAGTCCACTTGAGCATTCCTCTATTCTAAAATTTGGCCCATTATTTTCATGGACAGCCTTCAAGCTGCACAAAGGTCTGTTCTCTCTTGGCTTATGGTTATTCATATTCATCAAACGCACTCTACAAGGCGACCACAGGGAGAAAAATGACAGAGAGACACTTTACAGGTTATGTCCTGTTAGTCCCAGCTGTATCAGGGCCAGACACAGTCAGGGCCCGTGTGCCTCATCCTCGGTGTGTGGTTGGGGTTCAGAGATTCATCTTCTCCAGTCACCCCACAGGCTCTGCCCCAGGCTTGTGCACGGATCCAACATCACCTCCCAGTCCCGGCATTTATCCCCGAGGCTCACTGAGACGAGTAGGTCAGACTTCTCACCCATCTCTTCAGCACTATTGGCCTGGTTTGCCCTGGATTTTCCCTTGGACAGCGTGGCCTTTCATTTCTCCTGCCAAGTCACAGCCTCCTCTGGCAGACAGCGAGGATTCACCCACCCCGTGCCCTGTGCATGCAGCCTGCTGTTAATCCCATGTTCAGGCAAACCCAGCCCTTGTTTCAGATTGGGATGCTTCAGGGGTCAGTCTGTTCAACTCCTTCCTTTCCCAGTGGTCCTTTCGGGCTGTGTGGGTTCAGGGTTCAGTCCCACCAGGTAAGGACTCCTGCAGGAGAACGTACAGAGCCACATGCACCAGTTGTCCTGAAATGCCATAATATTTGTACCACTTGAAGTGATTTGTGGTCGTGTGGTACTCTCATGGTTCAACTAAGTTGCAGCAGTGCAGAATCTCTTCCCAGACTTTGTAGCTGCTTTAATTGTGGAAGGACAGAACCCTTCGCTCCTGCTTTATCTGGACGAGCTTGCACAGATGATTACGTTTATCCTGCTAAAGCCTGAAGGTCCACCTTCAAGTCTGAAGATTATTGTATGTCTACAGGTAATTGGGGTGACATGTTCTAAAGGGAAATGCTTAATTAGAAGATGATTCCTGCAGGAGACCAGAAAACAACCCTTTCCAGCAGCAAATCTGCTCTTGCAAGAGGAGCATGCTTTCCCCCCATCACCTGTTACACAGGAGGCCACCCAGACAGAGGCTGTCACTGTTCTGGCTGACAAAGATGACTCAGCTGGAATCTGGAATCCAGGCTGCCTTTGCAGAACTGCTTCTCTGCTCTACATCTGCTTTCCTGTCTCACCCAAGCCATTTAGCTGATTGCTTTCTATTTCAAAAGGTGGCGTTTATTCTAATTCTTTGTTCATATTCACTCCATTAAGCTTCCACTTTCAATCATCAGCTGCTGAAGCACTTGGCTGCACTGCTAAGAAAGCCTCTGCATCTGGCTCGTGCTGGAACAGGCTGTGCCCTTATTTATCACTTTGCTGAAGCTGGACTGATAAAACTTATCTTCTTTGGAGGCTGGTGCAGGGGAGGGGCCTGTAAAACAAAATGAAATTTTCAGTGTGTAAAGATAGTGCTGTTCCAGGAGAAAGGAATCGAGGCGGCTTTTGCCTGGCGTGGTGTGTGGCCTCAGCCTGGGGCCAGCACACAAGGGCTGCTGGGGAAAAACTGCTGAAGTGTGTCAGAAACAGCGCTTTCTGCTCTCTCATATTCATTTATTTTTCATTCCAAAGTTTTCAGCAAGCGTGCAAAAAATGCTGGAGCGGAAGAGCACTTATCTGTGTGGGAAATGGGAAATGCATTTCTGGAGTGAGGGGAAGGAAAAGTGCCTTCTGCAAGAAATTGTAACAAGTTAAATACGAAAGAGACAAAATCCAGTAAAAATTAGACAAAAACTATCATTTACGGCGTGTCCCACCCACCAAAAGAAACAAAAAAGGGGAAAAGTGCTTAATACGTGAGCCAGTCATAGACTCACTTGTGAATTGGCTTCCCAAGGTGATGCTTCCTTAGAAAAGAGGCAAAGCCCAAACAAGAAGATAGACACGCCTGTGGGCAAGTCACTGCTGCTGGTTTGCAGGGAGGAGGGAAACCAGGTGCACAAACGAGCATGTGAACGATGAGGGCTGACAGGCTATGGGGGAGAGTCCCACAGCCCAGGGGTGGCTGAGAGAGAAGATGGAGACTTTGTGCTGGAAATGTTGGCTGGAATGCTTCTCCCTGACTGAAGGTCTCTTCCATTTCCTGTGAGTTTTATATTTCTAGTTTAGTTGTAGCCTAAAGCTTAAGTGTTTAGAAGACTTACTTTTCTCTGTCGGATTTTTCCTCGATTTGGATGTTGTTCCTCTCATGTTCATGAACCAACTAAATTACTGTGATAATGTTTCTTCCTCTAGAAAAGAATTAAAACCCCACAAAACTCTTTTAAGTGCTGTTTATCGAGGGCAGTAGTGCTTTCTATCTTCATTTAAGACTTTCTAGGTTAAAGGCTTTAGGCATCCTCTGAATCCAAAGAGCAGAAGAATCTCTAATGTGGAAAGGTACAAGAGGTTTCAGTTTCTTGAAATATTTAACGTAGATTGATGTCCTACAAAATCCTTATGTAGATTGTCTCAATTACTGTCTTAGAGAAGTTGTAAAATTTAAGGTTAATCTCAGATTTTTCTTCATTTAAGGATAAAGTTCTCTGTGTAGTAGTAGTAGTTCAGAAGTCCTTCTGGAAGCAAGACTTCGGCAAGAGTTCTGGGGTAGATCTGGAGTGCAGAGAGAGACTTCTCTGCCATCCCTAAATTTTAGTAGCTGAATTTAGTGAAATCTGAAAGTTGAAGATTTACAGGCAGATAACTGGGATATACAAAATGAAACATCTTAGTTTGAGCTAGTCAGGGGTTTCACAGCTTTTTGTTTAACATACAGCTGCATGGGCTATTAGAAGAGTAAACATATGGAATCGTAATTGAAAAAAAAGTCCTTTTTCCAGTGATAACTTTGAAGATTTTTGATCTCTGCTTAAAAAGTGGTGCATCTGTTCTGAAAGTGAAACAAAAAACTGCAGACAGAGAGGCCGTGTTGTAGCTGATTTTCTCATTATTATTTTTATAAGTGTCACACTGAAATCAAAACAGGAGCAGCATTACAGCTTGTTTTTTTCCTGTTCACATTTTTACTGTTTGTACTGAGGCAGGTGGGTGCTCAGGAAGCAGTCATATTAAATTTTTATATGGCCTCTAGGAGAGCTTGGAATTTGTTCCCTCTCTTGTCAGGGATGAAGAAATGTTGTAACTTTGCAACTGATTAAATTGATCAGATGAAATATTGAGCAGGAACAATGTGAGATTTTCAAACCCTTCTTGATTGGCTAGTGGTTATCTCAGGTTTGTAACTGTAGGGTATGTATTAAAGAGGAATAAAAAATATTTCATTGATACTAGCAGTTTATGAAACAAAGTTGAGGTTTCCTCATCCTACTCTTGGCTAGACATAGACTGGCAGACAGATCACATCTCCCTGCTTATGTGATAGAAATAAGTTGCAGGGGAAAGTTTTGGAGTCATTGTGCAAATTAGAAGAAAACCCAACATGTTGCTTCCTGAAACTGCATTAGTCTTCCCCCTTTTTAGGGGTGGGAGAAAGGCTTTAATAATACCAATGTGTTCAAGAAACTGTTATTTATATATTTTTCAAATATGACAGAGTAATGCCTCTTTTGGGAGAGAGGATTATGCTTTTCAAAGTCAACATTTTTCTCTTTGCTTTATTTTTAATTTTTATGTAGATTATGTCTCAATTGTACTTTGAAATATTCCATACCAAAGTCTTTTATCCAAGCTTTTCCCCTTTTTCTGGCTTCTGCTGCAGAAGTGTAAAAACAAATCAAAAGCCAGGATTTTGTGGTACTTAGACTGTAATAAGCTTCACTCCTTTCCTCTGTCCCTTACACTTGCTGCGAAAGCATTGCTGAGTGATCTGTTGTAGGACGCTTTCTGTAAGATAAGAGCAAGAGAAGAAATCGTGAGATAAGAGCCAGAGGTTTTGCCAAGTGCATTTTTCCCGTGGGATGGAATAAGTTAGCAAATGAGGACCTTTGGGATGGCTGTGCAGAGTTCAGAAAAGCAACACTGCACCCCTGTGCGCCGCGCCTGCAGTGTGGATGGGATTTGTATTGAGTCTCAGATTATTCTACTGAGTATATTTCTTTCTTCTCTCAAAAGTCACGTGACATTTGTGAAATATCTTTTTGTGTCTCTTAAAAGCTATCGTGGATAACTTGAGGAATTTGTGCTTAAATGCAATAAGTTTCCGGGTGTAGATGGGTGGTTTAAGATGAAGCAAATAGGAGGTAATTTAATTTGCAATTTCAATTCATGCTGTGGAAAAGCTAGATGTTTATTCCAGCTGATCTGGAAGCGAGGCGCAGCAGTAAAGCCAATAGAACAAAAAAAATATTTTCCACTCTTTGAAGCCTGTTGCCACACCAAGTTTGAGTATCCACCTGCTAATGGTGCTTCATACTTTGAGATATGACAAGGTCCATAGCCATTGGTTGTGATTTCTGACAGCAAAAATACAAAAAAATTGACATTTGGTAGGTGGTGGGTCTTTGTAAGCCAAAAGAATTCAAGCCAAAAATCACTGCTTAGCTGAAGTATCCTTGGAAAAGCTATCAGTGCTTTCAGCAACAGCGCTGGAAAAGTGGATTTGAAAACTCTTTTATAATTGGTAAAAAACTAAAAAGATCACAAGAGAAGTCCCTGTGCTTTTTGGAACAGTTATGGGAGGCTTGTGTGTAGTTTTGCCATATGGTTTCTTCTGCCTTTCCAAAAAGAGAAAAAAAAAAATAGACTCATTCCCAGAACAAGGTACCATTGCAAAGATTTTAAGTGACTGCTCTAAAAATGTAGAACATGCAATTTACAGCTTGATAAATCAACAGTCTTACAGGCACATCTAAACTCCATTATGCTGAAATGGAGTTGGGAACGAAAGTGAATCATAGTAGCACCTTTGAGTCAGAAAAATATAAATGACTGCTGCAGGATTAATTTTTTTTATAAAGTAAATTAAGTTAACAATAGTTTATTCTCTTCTCTTAATGCTGTTAAGCCTCTTAGAAGCTTTTTCTTCTGAAGAAACCAAATGTTTCATTTTATTAAAGGGGACTTCAAATTCTGTATTCTATCAGTAGGGATATTAGTTTTCGTAATGTTTTGCCAATTGTTTCATTATGTATTTATACGAGTCACATATTTTAATTTCTGAACATCCTTTATCTGCTGCTGCATGGGAGAGTTTATCTGAAGTTGGGAGGATACAAAGATTTAGCTTTTGGTAGTGAAGAAAAATATGTGTGATTCCTTTCAAAGAAAATAAAGCAGTACTAGGAGGTAATTCTTTCAAGGAATCAGTATGTGGAAGTAATGCTTTTTGCATTCCCTATTTGTCCTGCAAATAGAGCACTTACGAGACTTGGTGCAAAGCATGTCCTGTAGTGCTGTGATTATGTGCAGGTGAAGGGGGTTTTGCCTGACACCACGTTGCTGTTCTTAATCCAGCAGGGTCTGAGAGAGACCAAAATTCCTGGCTCCTTTCAGTCTGAGTCAAACAAATTGGTGAAATAATCCTAATTAGATGATCTAACAGGTGTCAGCACAAGCGGCAGGGATTGTCACTGCTCAGTTCTGGAGAAGGTGGGTGCTGCCATAGGGAAGGAAGGGCTCAGGCACACAATCACCCACCACCCCCCACACAAGCAGGGCAGCCATAAGTACACAAATATCCTGAATATTTTTAATCTGGCTCTTTGTTCCTTTCGGCACTGAACCTGCCCTGCTGCTTCACCACTTTCCAAGCAAAAAGTGCTGCAGCTGATACTACAGACAGGGTACCTTTCTCTGCTGTGTGATGCTTGTTTGTGGCTGTTCGAACTTGAATTCCTCCAAGCATTCAGCAGCACCTGGGCAAGGGCTGCTCTGAAAGCCAGGAAGCTCATGTGTTTAGCAGGTTAGAAAGTAATGCATTGGATGGCTGTGATATATTGACCTGCATTAAAGAAATCGGCAATTTCACAGACAGAGCTTTCATCTCCGGGGTCCAGCCAGTGTGGCATCAGGTCAGGTGCCCAGTAGAAGATGTTATGCCATTAACTCAAAATGCTCGATGCTGCAGAGATAAGTAGCTGTGCTCTCAGTTGCTTGTGGTGCAAAATCGAAGCAGAGCATTGGTTTTGTAATGTGGACGAACATTTGGTGGGTGGGGGTTCACAGCGGGTGTGCTTTGAACAGTCCTGCCCTGGCACTTCCACCTTGTATTGTGTTCACAGTGATGTTCCACTGTGGAATTTACAGCCCTTTCAAACCCGTCTTGGCACAGATCATGGCTGATGTTCCAGGAAATGTAATGAACTTCCCAGCTCCAATCAGCCCTTTCCATGCCACGATTTTTTCCCCAGAAATACAGTCAGTATTGGAAATTCCTCGGTGCAGTTCAGGTTCTAATAACATCCCTTGCTAGGATGTGCTTGCCTTCACCAAAGTTTTGTCTTCTGTGCTGGAAAACTTAAAGGCAATTATGTCATATAGAAACAAAAAAGATCATATTTCATAGAGCAGAGGCAGAAAACTCCTACAAAAAAAAAATCAGGCATTTAAAATCGCATTAGAAAGACTCCACCAGTCTTTGCTTAGTATCACTTCTGTCAATATGTCTATCACTAAACCACGCACAAAATGGGCATCCTTCATCTTTTATGACTTTCAGTGATGTCGTTAGCATTTTCATGATTTGCCATGTTCTCTGTTCAGTCTTAATTTGGTCATTAACGTGCTGTTGGAAGTAACGCTTCGGAATAAACCCTTTTCCATCTTTTAGTTTTTTACTGTGTTTGCATTCAGCAGAGAGTTGGGAACAGAAGGCAGCCCTGCGTTTCTCTTGCTGCCACTCAGGTACCCCCTGTTGCCCTTGACAGAAGAAACTTGCTCGTGCTCTGACTTAGAGATGGGATGTCAGTGTGTTCAGAGGGACACACAAGGACAAGGGCGTTTGTCCCCTGGCACAGGGAATGACCACTTTCCTTGCTGCAGAGTTTAGCAGGCACACATCTGAGCAGGGAGGGCAGAGAGGAGAGACCCTGCTGCACACCAGCTGCTAGGGTGCTTTGGGATGCAGCACAGAACCCAGTGCTGCTCTCTGCTCTGCCTTTTAAATCCAAACTTCCCAAAGGTACAGGGATCATTTAACTTGGAACAAGAATGGGCTGTTCCTGTAAAAGCAACGATGCATGTGGCTGCCCCTGGTAACTCCTCAGGGTGGCTGTAGGATCAAGATTTCTGCTTGGCCAGCTGGGATAATCTCTGCTGGTTTAAGCTGTTATACAGAACTCACACCTGTCACCTGGAAAGGGACAGGGAATCACCAGCCTTATTAACTGTGGCTGCAGAGGGAAAACCACAGAGGTTTTTCTCCCCACAAAGAGTGTGGGAGGTTTTTGCAGTTACTGCAACAAACATCATCAACTGCTGCCTCACTTGCACAGCAGCTGGGTTATTATTTGATAAAATAAGAAGTGGTTTCTAGCTGACTGTGAGATTCCAGCAACTAGGAAGGGCTCAAGTGCCCCAAAATGAAGTAGAGATTGAAGGACTGAGAGGATGAGTCCTCTGGTCCGAACAGAGATACCCAGAAATTCCTACTGCTCTGAAACAGTTCATGAATTCAAGATGGCAGGCGAAAGCCCTAAAACTTATTTGCAAGCAGATGAAAATGGGTGACTGATATCTGAGGTTGACACTCAGGAGAACTGGAAGAAGGACACCAAGGAAATTATTTCATGTTGCATGATGTAAGTCACAGAAGAGTGAGGTACAGGTGATTGTTAGAGAGGGGGGCAAAGATAACATACAGAAATTACTGTGATTGCTTTTATGTGTCAGCCAATGCATGCCTCTTTTTTTTTTAATTAAAATAGATCAAAAGCTAATCTATGGAAAATTATCTGCATTGAGAAAGTGAACAAGGGAAACAATATGTTCATGAATCTGAGAGAAATGGGGAAGCCCATTAGCTTGTCTCTGTGACATTGTTAAGCCTTTTTCTATTACATTTCTTTGTGCAATAGCTGTTCTTTTTGAACACAATGGTGTTTTTCATCTAATTTGATGATGATTCATAGCATTTATGCATCCTACTTATAATATGAACCACTGCTCTTTCAGCACGGGGTTCACATTTAAGATTAGACTGCTGTGATTTTCACTGCAGCTCTGGTTGAAGGTCATTTACTGTAGAAAGTGGAGAGGGCAGTTGCCAAAAGATAATCTCCTTTCATTTTACCTGGCAGTTGCCTGTCAAGTTCAAATGATGGCATTCAGAAACCACTATTACAGCTTGTCTATAGTCTAGCATAAAAAAAAAAAAAAAAAAGATATGTAGCTGAGACACAATGCAACCTTTTCTCAGTAAATTTGAATCTCAGCTGTCCCAGAATGTTTCCTTTGCTAATATGGTATTGCAGAGCAAGTCTGGTTGAGTGCTTGCTTCAAATACAGCATCCAATTCCCCATCAGTAACCCCATCCCATGTCATGCTTATGCAGTTTATGAAGTGTTGGGTCACATTATGTCATAATAGTGCTCATAGCAATTATACTTTCTTTTGCTTTGTCTCCCTCAAACCCACAAATTCTTGATATCATTTCAGAATGAAACTCTTTTTTCCAAGTTCATCTCACTCTGAGGAACTGTGATTAAAAAAATCAAAACAGCTGCCCATCAGGTTAGGCATTGTATAAATTCACCAGAGCTTAGATCCTCTGTTCAGAGAAGAACAACATTTCAGGTCATCCTAATTATTTTCATACATTACAATCAAATATATGTGAACATTCTGTTTCTGTTTATGCAAAATGGATAAGTCATGCTCATCATCAGTGGCTACAAACTGTAGCTGAAAATGTTACGAGTGAAAATGTATTTAAAGGTCAGATCACTTTCTGAAAGGCAAAATACCTTAGTCTCACATTCGATGCCTCAACCTGTTTTCTTCTGTGCAGCAGCATCCAGACCACAGGCAGTGCTGTTACACTTCAGAGTCTGTGTATGTTGGGTATTTATTTTACAAGAACACCACTGCTAGGGGAAGGAAAATGTGACCTCCCCTCCAAAAAACCTGTCCTTAAAAGAAGCCTGCGATACAGGGTGCCATCAATATCACACACACGGCGTGAAGCCGAAAAGGATCGAACACTCCCACTTTGCCATCAGGCATTTCCAAATGTCCTCCACGCTCTCTCTGTTCAGCATATTTTAAGAAAAGCCTGGGAGCGTTAAGCTGAGCTTAGTGAAAAAGGGCCAACATATGGCCCTCTCTGCGTGGTGCCTGCTCGCGGAGCGATGGAAAAGCGGCGCAGAGGAATTCGCTGATTTTCTTGCACGGATGTGGGGAGCACAGCAGGTGGCTTAATTGGAAGGGACAAAAGGCACCCAGGGGTCTCTCTGCCTGGAGGACAATAAATACTGGAGAGGCTGAACCTCCTTTGGGAAGCTGGATAGCAAGTTCAAAAGTGGGTAGAAGTTTCCATCCACGGACGAGAGCGTTTGAGCTTAAGCAGGAGGTAACTGGAAGCTTGGTTCTGTGTTGTTTCATGTTAATTTTAGCAGTAAAAGGATATGATGCTGTATCCCGAGGCTTGCATTTCCCTAGATCGCACGACTAACCAGGACAGTTGGCTTTTGACTTGCAAACAGAATATTCCCTCCTGCTGCTTAGCAGTTAAAATCCAGAATTAGACCAGCAGCAAAAATCCATAGCTTATGATTTTGACAGATTTTCTTGTTGCTTTCTAAAGAATCTTTCCTATTGCTTTTTGCTCTATGAAGGTTTAAAAGTGTGATACACCAATGCGAGTTACAAATCCACATATTCATGAAAAAGTATTTAAAGTGGCCTTTAATGAACATGAAGAGCTAATAAATTGCTTTTGCATGAATGAACCCTGGGGGATGTCAAACCTCGCGTGCAGGGTGTCTGCTTATGAAATGAAGAATTCTGCCTAATTAAGGATATTTGTAGGAAAGTTGATTTACCTCCAAGAAGCAGAACATGAAAGACCTTTTCACTTTACCAACTGTGTGCTTACCTTTCCAGGTGGTTGTGGAGACTCTAAGAAACACAACTTTTATTGCATGGTAACAAACATTTATGAACACCCTCTTCTCTTGCTTTTTCCTGGAGATGCTGAGTTTAGGCTTTTTCCCAAATCTGAAAGAGAAGTTAAAAGTATCCACTGGCCTTCTGTCACCTTTCTTCTCTCGTGTGTTTCAACCTTCAGAGAGTGCAGGGTGACTGCAGATGAATTGTTTTCCACGGGAGCATTTTCTAAAGCCTTTGTGTTCATCTGATTTAAGGAAAATGGGTACAGTTCAAAAATGTGGCTTCTAGCCCCACATTTCCACTTAGGGAATAAACAAAGGAGAGACCTTTGAGATGCATTATGGTTTGGTTTCCTTTTTTCCCTCTGCTGGGAATCCTCTAGCATGGCCTTGCTGATGCTCCTCCTGTGTGACTAGTAATGACTGTTGTATGAATAAATACAGACTAAAATGACCTTGATACACCTGGATAGAAATAAAAGAAGCTGTCTGAATATAAAATATTTGTATTTATCAGGAAAAACTACCTGGCACTGTTTATATAAGTTATTTACCAAATGTTGGATAGTTAGAAACAGACTCTGGAGGTTTGGGGAAGAACAAAGAAAATTCCTGGCTAGTTCTTGAAGTAAAATTTTGATAACCACTATTTTAATTTAAATTTAAAGGTAGAAATGCAAAGGCCCCTCTGAAATAGGATTTCAACTTTGATTTTTAGCCCTGATAAAAATCAAATAAATTTTTGAATAAAGAAATTCAAGCTCCAGTTGATTTTATTAATCATTTCCCTCAATCTTTCAAAACAAAGATCATCAATGTGATACAAACAGAATTTGACAAAGTCACCCGAAAGTGATTGGCAGACGTTGTTTAATTTACTCAAGTTGTTGTTAATTGACAATTCACTGCAAGGGTTGCACAGTTATTTTGGCAATCCACACAGCATTCCTCTTCACTGTCTGGCCATCATACAAACTAAATAACTTAAAACCCTAAAGAAACTATGGGGCTTTTTTTTTTTTTTTTTTGGTTGGTTTAATTTGAGCTGAACTGTTAATTGGAGTGAGCTGGAGTTGAGCCCTGGAAGTGTTGGAAAACCCTGATGTCCCAAGTCTTGAGCAGATATATTTTAGAAGAGCATTTTCCAGTAAGTGTTTCATGTCTTCCAGGGGTGGTACTTGCTGTGTGGTGTCACCTTCAGAGGAAACAGGCACTTCCTGGAGCTTTCCATGGCTTTCCCTTCTCTCTTTCCATACTGTATGCTCTATACTATGTTTAAAGTAGTATTTCCTGGGAGGTAAAATGTGAAAGCAGTCACCACCAGTCAATGAAATATTTTCTTTTTATCAATATCCATTTTGGAACCAAAATTTACGTCTGAAGAAAAAGCAATTTATCCTGGTTTTTTGCATTCTGTATTTCTTCAAGGCCTGAAATGAAAGTCAATATATTATTTCTTATTGCAGCTGAGACACAATAACAGAAATCATGGCCAGAACAACAACCTGCAAAGTTGCATGGATACCTCTAGTACATGGTCTCCAGCAATTGCACTCTTTAGAATCTTTCTTTTAATTAAATGCTTGTTTGTCTGGAGGAGAGATGCTTCCAGTCTGGTGGTCACAGTGGGGGCAGTAGGAGCTTGGTGCCAGCCTGGTTAACTCCTCCCTAAAATGCTCCCAAAAATGTTCAGTGTGGCTGGTGGGTGGCACATGGGGCTGTGGGTGAGACCAAGCAGAGGGGAATGTGCTGGAGGTGTGTGAGAGCCTCCAGCCCTGCCTGTGTCTGCAGGGAGCAGTCAGGGAATCCAAGTGCCTGCTCACGTCCCGGGGGGTTTCCCCTCCAGGATGGGCCAGGCACAGCGGTGGTGCTGCTGACACCCCCTGAGGTGACCTGGCTGTCACACACCCCCTGAGGTGACCTGGCTGTCACACCTGGGCACTGTAGTACTGGGCAGGGCTGGCTTTCTAGGCAGGAGCCCTTTCCTTCTCGTCTGCTCCTGGATCAAGGCAGTGCTTTCGCAGGAAATTGTGGGATCCCTCCCTCCTGCTTCAGGCAGGGCTGCACCCCCCAGGTGCCTTTCGGGGACAGCTGATCTGGGAGACTTCCTGCAGGAGGGATCCTGAAGCCCTCCCATCCCTGAAGAGCATTCATCCACGTCCAAGGTCGAGAGAAGCCCCAGCAGAAATGCACAACCTAAATCTAAGTCCCAGGTCCGTGAGCTATTTGCTTCCATAGACCCTTTGCTCCTGCGCTGCTGAATTTGCAGGGTAGATATGCCTGTATCCCTTAAGGACAGAAAAAAAATGGTCATTGCCAGCACATTGTTTGTTGCCTGGCAATTATCTGCATGGTTCTGTGATGAAAGACTGCATTTCCAGCATTGATTCCTTTTATGACCTTGCCAGAAAGCATTTATCCCACTTTAAATTCTGGCTATCAGCTGTACATTGTAATAGTCTTGTAGAACATTGTATTATTTTTTGTAAGCCATTGGTAAACAGACCTGAGTTCATTACTCTGTGTATCTAAGCAGGTATTTTACCCTGTTTAAATGGCTATTGAAATTGCCTTTTTACATCTGAATATTTACATAGGTGTTGCTGGCAATTCTTGCAAATTCCAAGACGCTTTTTCCTACAAGTGCAATGAGCAAACAAAATTAGAAAAGCTTGACACCATAATAAATCAGAGCAACAACAAAATGGTAAAAATCATTTGTAATGACATATTTTGTTGCTGTTCTTGTTTGCTAGATTAGACTTCTGTTAAAGGTAATTGAAGAAAAAATGGTTCTGGTTAGAGGGATAAAATACATTAAAATTAAATGAGCTTCCTGAACGCTGCTTAGGCTTTAAGATATCATGTCAAGGAATGAAATACATTGAAGAAGCATGATAGTTATTTTGTGTGGCTGACTGTAAAGCAGTTGTGTTCCAGCCTTTCTGTGACACCCCATGCCAAGTCCCTTGGGTAATGGCTGTGGCATTGGGGCAAATTGAGAGCATGGGATCCATTCGCTGCTCTCCATCTGAATTCCAGACCTTTCCATGTGTTTTGCTCAATCATCTGGTGCCTGAGGAGCAGGTAGAAGCTGCAGGGTGCAGATGGGAGCATCTTGGATCTGGGGATCTGCCCTTGGCTGCTGGGATCTCATGTGGGATTCTGCTGGGCTTTCATTTTATAGGTTTTTCTTTAAAGGAACGTAAAACTGAACAGCCTTTCTTCTGGGCAGCATTTTCATGCCTCTTTCAAACACTAAATAAAAATAGGTGAAAAAATAATTCCTCAGAAAACAATTATTGAACAACTATAAATACCAGTAATTTTCAAACAGGGAACTTGGAGCCTACAGAACTCACTTTCTCCACTGGTTTCAAAAGACAATGCCTTTGAAAATATGGTTAATAGTTTCTCCTGGCCGAATTTGGAAGTGTCATATGCTTTTCTTTATTAATTTTTTAATTAGTTCATAATCTGCTATTAAATATACTCTTCTGCCCCTGTGTTTAGGGAGATTTTGACTTCTTTTCACTTTTGTCTGTCCTTCCTCATTCCCTTCCTTTTCTCCCCAGAAAAGCTCAGTCATCAAGGCTGAGAGTCTGGGGCTTGTGAGAGTTTTTTAAAGAAAAATGAAAAAAAGAACAGTCGAAACCCAGTCATGGATGGCAGTTCCCTCTGCAACTGGTATGGGGGGAGAAGCTATAACATCTTTTTTAAAGCATCTTTGCACATCTATAGAAAAGCACTTAGGATTTTTTTCTTTCTTTTTTATTGTTTACTGAATCAAAGCAAATGCATCTGAGGCTTATAGTGATGATAGCAAAAATTACAAAGACCTTTCATATGCAAAAAGACATTTTTGCACGACTGAAGATTCAAAATGCATTATGCCAATCTTGTATTCAAAGACCAGCTTCGCAGGGTTTAAGTTCTACTATGTGTTTTTCTGGAGGCTTTTTGTTTCTTGGGTATTATCTCTTTTTTCCTTCATTTTCGTGAGGCTTGTATTATTAGTACTTTGTAACATTTTCACAGGGTCTTTTCCTTTGAACTCTGCACATGAAATGAATGAAGAATCTGGGTTTTGCTTTATGAATCAGCCTCTCTAATATGTCTTCTGGCTCTGGAAATATCCCCAGAATTCAGAAGGCTATCAAACAAATCTTCATCAGCACTTTAGTGCTGGCTGTCTGCTGCAGCACACAGCTTTGATATTTGGAAGATCTTTGTATTTCGTTCTTATGCGTCTTGAAGGGATGTTTTATCTCAGTGTCAGGGGATTTGGAAGAGGAGGGTGAAACGCTCACAAGAACTAAAACCACAAAATGTTTTTATGATTGAATATCACGTTTTTAATGACAATTGTCAGCCTCTTCTAGTTCAAGGTTGGTCTGTTTTGCTATTGCTGTGAGGGACATTATCTGCCTGTAGTAATCCATCAGCTGCTCAAGACTTTCAGAGAAGTAACTGCTGTCAGGTTTCCTGGACTCATATCCATTAACTAACTCATCCCAAAATGTCTGACTTTTCTTTGACCCATCCCCTGGCTGTGCTGTGGGTATGTGCCTGCCTGTTAATTACAATGGGCAGTTTCTACAGTCTGGGGTGCAATCTTGGGCCCCACAACTTCTGTGGCATCACAATTTCCAGTTTTATTACCCTTTTTTTTGCCTTGGTGTTCTATTTTCATTTTTATTGAATTAAATAGCATTTGTTTCTTCCTTGCAACTATGAAACTCCCCTCTTCTGCTTCCTTGCAACTGTGAGAATCCCCTTTCCTACCAATATGGCAATAACAATTGGAGTTAGGTGGGAGGTGAGAGGCAAGAATCTATGGAATGAAGTAGGCATCAATAGGCATAGAAATTCTTGCAGTGTAATAAGCAAAATATTTAGATTTAGTCATGCCATAAATGTCCAAAAAAGTGTCTATTCAGACCCCCGCTCTCTCTCCTCATGCCTTGTCCTGCAGTAGCACACATGGGCTGGGTAAGGCTCTGGGAGCTCCATCTCTTGCACGCCGAGGGGTTCTGCTTCCCACGGCGAAACCCAGGCAGGAATGGGCACTGTGGCACCAAAGCAGAGCCCAAAGAGAGTCACTGCTGCCACCAGTCGGCCCTGCCCTTGGAGGTGGGCAGCACTCCTGAGCAGGACTGTCAGGAGGGATTCCCAGAGGGCTCCTGCACAAAGCCTGGCAGCTGCAGCTCACCTCCTCTGCAGTCAGGTCACCCCGATGTCTCGGGTGCGTGTCCCGGTCTGTGACAGCCTCTGGGACCACCACAGCAAGCAAACCACAGGAAATTAATGATTTAGTCTCTCATTCACAGACTTTCTTTGGCCTAAGGCAGCCAAGAGCTACTTAGCTCTCAGCTGCTGCAAATTAGCTCGAGCAGAACAGGTTGGCTGGCTCAGAAATAAAAATGTGGTGGGTATGAGCAGCTGGGTGAAGAAATGATGACTTCAGCCACTGCCCTGGGCATGTGTCAGCAAGCGTGAGAGCAGCAAATAGCCAGCATGGGGGAAAAGCCATTGGTTTTGAAATTAAACGGATTCAGAAGGTTAAGGCCAGATATCCTCTTGGCACTGCCAAAAAGAAGCCACTACCAAAATGGAAATCAAGAAAGATGTGTCCCGGGAGCTCTTGAGTTTACAAGTTACAGCTATATTCTAAATTGAGGGCAACAGGGATCAGTCACCTATTTAGAAGTGTTTGTGCCTTTTAACTACCAGCAGTTCCTGTGCTAAATGAGA
This sequence comes from Picathartes gymnocephalus, assembly GCA_013390045.1. Lineage (NCBI taxonomy): Eukaryota > Metazoa > Chordata > Aves > Passeriformes > Picathartidae > Picathartes > Picathartes gymnocephalus. The sequence goes on along the minus strand of WEKY01003534.1, from coordinate 24,375 downwards.
AAGATACAATTGCAAGAGCTCAGGAAGCAGCTTTTTTCCTCTGGATGGCATATTTGGATACATACAGATGAGAGGCAGCCTACGGCAGTCAAGCATCTCAGAGTCCTTTTCATAAACAATCCCAAAACTGTCCTGCAAAGCAATATCTATCTACCTTGCTGACAGATTCAGAACAAATTGTGCTACATGAGATTTAATTTTTTTAATAGACTAGAAAAAATTGCACAGCCATGCAGATGTGCCAGCCACTGGGCTTACTGTAATCAAACATGGTGAAGGAGCTCTCAGTGCATTTCAAGACTATAGCATGTCAGTTCTGTAGCAAGTCTGTTGGAAAATGCATTCAGTAAAGCAAAATTGTGGTGCTGCTAAAACTAATAATAATACTTAGCACTTCAATTGCATCTCATATTTTCAAAGTGCTGTACAAATGCTAATTAATTAGGCTGTGAAGCTGAATGCCAAATAGAGAAAAAAGTCTTGTGTCGCTGCTTGTAGAACAAGTTATCTTGATTATTGCACTTTTAGTATTTTTCTTGGCAAAGCACAAATAATCCAAGGAACAATTCAACTGCTCAGAGCACACCAGAGACTAGAGGGGGACATCTGCCACAAAAATCCAAGAATGTGCTCATCCCAAAGCTGAGACAATCACTTGTGGCTTTAGTGTTTGGAATGAAGGAAGGTGTCTTTATTCCAGGATTAGGCTTTTACTTAAGTAACAGAAATGGAGCAATATATTTCCCATTCTGCACAAAATCTGAGTTTGTTGCGGTTTTAGTTTTTCTAATTTCCCCGTAAGTTACCACTTTTACAAGCTTTTCATTCTTCCTCAAATGTAAAATGCATCTTTAATACCCCACTACTAAAAAACCCAAACAACTTTACAACAGCTTTGAGAAACATCTATGCAGTCATCTTGTAGTTTGACCTACAAATCAAGCCCTTTTTGGAAGAAGAGTGAGTGGCCAAGACCACTGTCAGGCCAGAGGGACAGGGAGGCTCAGCCCACAGCAGAGGCTGACCAGGGCAGGATGGGAGGAGAGGAAGCTGAATCTGCCAAGTTCCCTTCTGGGGAGACCTCATGTTGGCTGGAGCAGGAAGGCTGTACCCAGAGAGCTGGGCCACAGGCTGAAAGGTACAGAAGTTTCATGTCCAGCCCTTTTGGAGGGGTTGGTAATGCTGTTTGCAATTTGTATAAAATAATTTTCTGTGCACAGCTGACATTTGCTAAATGTAATGAGGGTGCTGTTTTTTGTGGCTCCAACAAGCCCAAAGAAAACCCTTCTGTCCTTCAGAAGGGGTGTCCCAACCTGGCTGCTTGAAGTCTGAAGGGGATCCTGGCAGTGAAGCCACTTCCCTGAGAGCTGCTGAAGGCAGTGATAGGGAGTCTGCTTTTTCCTGAAAGCAATCATTCACTTTCAGAGAAAGGCAAATGGGAACTACGGAGAAGTCAGACCCTGCTCTGTGCGCTGGTGGCATTAATTTTCTGTCAAGTGGCACAGAGACATGAGTCACCCCCAAACATGGCCTGCCCTGGCTCAGGGTCCCTCCTCTGAGAGTCACCCAGCGCTGCTGCTGCAGCTCCTGGGGCTGTGCTCACCTGTGACCTGCCCATGCCCTTCCATGGGGACAGTCCTGTGCTGCCTGGCACCACCTGAGACGTGGCTCTCAGGGGGAGGCAGTGTGCTGTTACTGCTCCTCAGGAGCAAAGGCGTGGCAGAGTCACACTTTCTTATGTGTGACTTGTTTTATTAACTTCTTCCATGCTGGCCAACTTTGCCAAAAGCTGGTTTGCACAGATTTCTCTCAGGAATTGTTTTCTTCTGAAGAATGTGGGAGGATTTGTACAAGTGAGCTCTGAATTAGCAGGGAGGAAAGCAAATCAGGTCCAGCATCTCCCGGGTATCAGCAAGTGCTGGAGCATTCCCTGGAGGCTGAGCTGCAGTTCTGTGTTTCCTGTGCCAGAACTGCCTTCTGATCCGAACAGGCTGTGAGATCATCAATAAATGACATCAGAGGAAAAACTACCCTGACTTAAGTTAGGCAGCTGCTTCTAAAGGTGCTCCACTGACAATTTGTCTGTAGGAAGGAGCGTCCTGGGATGGTTGCACAGAATGTTTTCCCAATCTCCCATACTATGTTATCCTTATGCACATCCAAATCGTAGGGAGACTGTGGGAAGGAATAAGGCTATTTAGGAAAATTTATTCACATTCCAAAGGACTTTAAAAGCTGTCATAATTAATACAGATATAGAAATAAAGGTAAAATAGTAGTCCTCCATTTTCCTTTTCTTCCAAAGTTAACAAAATACTTGTAATTTCTTGTGAAAGAAACAGGCTTTTATGCTGAAAATGTCTTCAAACTGCTATACCATGTTGCTGTTTGAAAAAGACAGGAATAGGCTACTGTTTTGGAATCAGCAGGTCAGGAATTTTCTTTACCTGTTCTGATTTTTATCAGTATATATTTTTTTCAAATTTTCACTATAATTACTGTGATGAAACAGCGGCTAATTTTTGGTCTGCCCATCAAGCCTTTGTTAAACAATTTGTCTTTTGTTTGATGAAAGCAGTGTGCCTGGCATCCTATTTTCAAATTGCCTCTTGAAATTGTCTTGTTTTCTCTGTAATGCACAGAAATCACCGTTATTATATTATTGTGTAATTTGCATATGACCATCTCCTTTCCTCTACTGAAATACAGTTCCAAGGTGCTTTTATAACTTTGTTGATGGTATGTGGTGATGATCATTTCTTATATAATACTTCTCAAAAAATGCATACATTGATGCTCTGAGTTTTCCAGACTCCTTTTGAGAGGCAGGAGATAAAGTGGTAAAATTGGTGGAATTAATTTTTGTGAACAAATTATCCAGCCAGTTTATTTCATTTTGTGGTTGGCAGATCACTTTGAAAGTGACTGTGGCTTCTGCATTGGAACACTTTGCTCATATGTAATTCCCTAAAATTACTGGCCCCACAGCTCAGGCTGCCATGAATTTGGATGTCTCCTGGTTTATACAGACTAATGCACAGAGTAGGATTGCCCAGAGAGGTCTCAGGAATTGTTCTTAGCAGATCATTCAACTGCAGCCAGGGAAATAGGAGAGCAGTGATGCTTGCAATCACTGAATTATTTGGGCAAGAGTGTCTCCCCAAGCACCAGGATGTTGAGGAACCCATGTACCAAATGTTTAAAACTGAAAACCAAGGGACACATGTAGTGGCATGCACTTAGCAGCACTGTTTAATTCCCCTTTTATTTTGAAAATACCATGTTATGTTAGCAGTTTTTAAACCCATGGTGTTGGGCACCACAGCCTGCCATAGCCCCCCAGACAGCAGTGGGTTGGGAGGATTCACAGGTCCTTCCTGCTCCTCACTGCACTCTGCCAGACAATTCCCTCTATGGCAGGGGGTAAAAATGCTCCCAAATCAAAATCCAATTGAAAAGTTATGAAAGGTATCACAGAATTCCCCAACTCTATGCAGGGATGGGTGGTTCAGTACTAATCAATTTGGAATATATTTCTTTTGAGACCAGCACTCACTGGCAAGCAATTATTCTTTATAAGATAGACATCATAATGGATTCTGCTTCCCAAGAACACAGGCTGGAATGAGATCTCCAAGAACAGCACAGACCAAAACAGGAATCACATTTGCCCAGTGAAGGTGGGTGTACCTTGGTTGTATTAGTGCTGCTGGACCAATTAGGTGCAGCTGCTCACTTGCAATTAGGATTTCTAGGCAGTAACTCTATTAATGCTCCCAGGCAGTAGCTGCTGTGCCAGAACCATTTGTTTACATGCATGTAATGGACAGCCATAAGGTGCCCCTGCCCTCCCAGGAGCATCACTCATGTTGGTGTTAGGATCTTTTAACACACTTACCAAGATTTAAAAGTAATCTAGTTTTTTATTGCTCAGTGCAGAGTGCAGGAGTCTACATGCAAATAGGACTCAGAGTCAGCTGTGTTTATTTACTTATTAGCAAAGAGCTGGTCTGGTTTAATGAATGATATGACATCTATATTTTCATGCTGAATTTGCTACAGGATTTGCTTTTCTGTAGCATTTAGGAAAAGGCAAATTAGTGTGTGTGTTGTAGCACAGCATATCCTGTTGCTAAAAATATATGCCTTGATTTACATATTCTTCTATATATGTATACATAAATACAGATCTACCCAGCAGATATACACACACAGACTTTGCATTTGATATTCTGATTGGAGCTCAATAGATAAGGGATTACCTTGGGGCCCTCTGCTCATTCACTCTGCTCTCATGCCTCTCTGATTCTCTCTGCCCTGTTATAAGTTGGGTTAACTCTATTTTAGATTAATTAAATGTGTGCTCCTTACTCAGCATTTTAAACTCTAAGTTACCTAAAAATATTTGCAAATCTTTTGCATTGAAGCTACATATAAAAATCTTTTTACTTCCTAAATTCAGTTTTGCTCTCACTTATTTGAGGGTACAGCCAGTACATCTGCACTGAAAATGTACAATGGGAAAAGCAAAACCAAAATCTCACTCATACAATATAAATTACTTTTATATCTGAAGAAGTAATTATGTAGTGTCATAAGAAAAGCAATAATAATTTCCTAATACTTCTTCCAAGTGACATGGGAAGCATCAGACAGTCCGAATCTGTTCTGAAAAATGCAGGAGGTGTTAATGAAGATTAAAACTGAATTAGTGGACACGCCAATGCAATCATGTCAAACAAAAGCAACAGATATGCCAGATTATAATTGCAAACCCTGTTTTGTGGCTTGTTCTCTCATGTGGAAGCAAAAATAACCTTATTCTCCAGTCCCTTTTCAGTTATTTTTATGAATGTTGCATTTTGTTCTTTTTCCCCACTGTACAAGCCAGGTGTTCCTTTTTTCTACAAAACAACAATACATCATTTAAGCGAAGTTCATTTTTTGAAGCTCAGCGACTTGAGGCTTTCTCCATTTCCCTGGCTGTATCCAATCAGCTACTGGAGGCACTGGCATGTGTCATAAATTCTGCTGCGAATATGGGCCAGCTGAAACATATACCAATTCAGAGATCACATCTCCTCAGCATCCCACTAGGCAGGAAAGGAAATTAAATGTGTTTGCTGTGTTCTGCTGAAGCAAGAGAACAGATCAGGAGCAGGAAAAAAAATCTGAATTCTTAGCAGGAAAGAAAACCTCTTTCAAAAGAAAACCTTGAGAAATATTAACCCCCAGACTACTGTCTGCATTTTTCTCCAAGAGTCTTTTCTCGAGCAGTCTCTGAGTCCAGCCCTGCCTCCTGCTTGCAGTGGTTGACCAAGGCTTTCCTTTCTGTTGCCCCAGCAGGGAAGGACTTGTTTTACCAGCAGTGTCTGGAAAGCAAGTTGAGAATGAAGAAAGCCATTGGTAACTGAGTGTTGTGATGAGTAAGAAAGTTTACTCTCCTCTCCACGTAGAAGCACTGCCTTGTGTGTGTCCCAGACACTCCTCCTCTCTGTTCTGTAGGATTTCTAGGGCTGCTTGTCATGTCCATGGAATGATTGTCTCCCTTTTAAAGTCTGAAGCATTAGTAATTGTCTCAGCAGTCATGCAGGCTGTCGAGGTCATGAGACTTTATCCATGCACCTGATGCTATGGCAGGCTGAATGTCACGTTCCTGAATTAAACAAAAAGTAACCCACAGAGGATGAAGAAGTGCTTTGTCTCACAGGAGGTCTGGCTTTGTTGATTCAGCCCTTTGCCTGCTCTCTAGGGTGGCTACATGGCATGCCCAACCTTGAGGGTGGAATTTCACACCTGGGAAGTTGGATAGGTATCAGATTTGGGCTTTTGGTCATTCTGTGGAAGTCTGACCTTTTTGACCTGGGACTGTGGGCTATGGGGTCATTCTGCAGTGATTCCTGGTTTCTGTATTATTCCATTTTTTCCTGACATCTCTCACTCCTTTTTGAGAAGCAGAGGTCAGGGTAAAGACACTTCTCTAAAATGACAGTTTTCTCTTATTGTTGGGGATTAAATGTTCTCCCAAGACTACTCTCTGGTCTCTGTTATGGGGGAATGAGTAGTCTGAACCCTGAATGGTCTGAGCAAATAAAGGCTCTACAAAATCACTTAAAATCACTGTGGGATACAGGGGAGTCTGTTCCTTATGTATTTATGTCAAGGAAATTCCACGACTGCAATGAACTTTGTGCAAACACTTACATGCTCTCATGTAGTATGTAGCAAAAGGGCAGGGAAGCAGGGGAGAACAGAGTTTAAAAGGATTTAGCTATGCTTGGTCACTCTCTGGATTACACACTTTTGTTTGCTTCAGGCTTTTTCTCCTAACTCTGCATCAAGGCTATGTATTGACTTTGCTGAATTATTGAACAGAGTTGCAAATGATGCATGAAATGAAGAATCTTTCTTCACCTTCTGCACAAACTGCCAACAGACAGTTCTGTACAATCACTGCTGAGCTGCACCATGATATCAGCTATACATAGATATCCACAAAAATTCTTGGAATTAATGATAATGGGAGTTTATGTTCTTAATATTTCCCTTACTCCTTTCAACTGTCAGTTTCAGAGGAAATGCAACATTCTGCCAGGGCAGTTGTCATCACTGAAAGCACTTGTACCCCCTATAACCTTATGTTGGTATAACTGGGGCTAACATTTGGGACCAAGTCAAAGAAAATAGTCATCCTTCTGGAGTGCTTGTAGGAATCAGTCCCTTCATCTTCTCTCAGATTTGAGCTGTGCCTGTTAAGGGAATCACAATTTGGAAAAGTTACATTTCCACATAGCTCCAAAAAGACAGTCACAGCGGATGTTGAATTGAGCAGTGAACTCGGATGGCAACCAAATCTGGAATAACAAGTTTGTCAGCAGCTATGTGCTTCTTGTTTAAGTACTGTTAATTTTAGCAAACCATCCCGTACTCAGAGGCCCCCAACCCAAAACCCTCTATTTGCTTGATATAATTTGAAAATCTCCTGAAAACATATATTATAAGAGTAAGTGATAATGTTAGGGTTTGGAGTTTTATCGTGATCATGCTGCACAGCTGTTAACGCCAGCCTCTTCAGAATTTATGTGCTCATCTAGGTTTTTCAGGAAAATTTAATTTGAGGAAGTTGTGTTTATCAACTTCCTGACTTACTGTCAACGGCATGCTGCTTTCTTTTTAATATGAGGTGCTAATTATGTTTTTCTCAGACTTCAATATAAATGAAATGTATTTGGCAGTTGTCAACAGCTTTGCAGAGTATGATAATGCCATCACACAACCTTTGAGGTTCTCTGAGCGTGGATTTATGCTTCTGAGTTGTGCATCTTGCAATTATATTTCACACAGTGGACAATATCACCTGACCTGTTTTGCAGATGTATGGAGAACATAGAAAGTGTAATAGCACTGAACACCAGTCTGTTCTCTGTTAAAAAGGAGCACAGCAGGGCTGGTCTGTAGTGAAAATCTCTCTAATTTGAATCAAATTAAGCAGGAGTGCACCTGTTAAATTCCTTCTTCATCCTGAAGCAGATCTAGGCAAGGGTTAGCCATTCAGATGTGGGGGGAGCTTCCTCTTTTTTCTGGGAATATGCAATGATCCCCATGTGCGCTACCAATCCCTCACCACAAAAATTAACTCTTGGTCTGCAGTGGAGGGAGTTCACAGAAAACTTTCTAGGAGGAGTCTGAGCTCCAGACCCTCCTCTCCCCTGAACCTCCTCTGGGCACAGTGGAGAAGGTGATCCCAGAATCCCTCTTCCCTTTGCCACAACTCTGGCAGCGATGTGTTGGGTGGATCCCAGCAGGAGATCCTCTCAGACAGGGGCTGCTGAAGTAACCACTGGAGGTCTTCAGTTACGGATTATTAAGGGAATATTGAGCCTCTTCAGTTCCCACAACAGAAGAAAGCAACTGCAGAACAGAAAGGAAGGAATTTGGTAAAGGCTTGATGCAGTTTGGATGTCAGAAGGACAGAGGCAGCCTTTTTTCACAGGCCATCGCATTAGGGCTAGAATCGCATTAGTGCAGGACAATCCTGCCATTTCCTTTGATGCTGACAGTCTCAATAGTTGTGTTTAGAAGCTAAATAACCTGTGCACTGCTGTGCAGGAGAAAGGATGATGAGGTATTGATTGCGTTTTAGCCAGCAAGAGGGAGAGTGAAAGGGAGCAGTCTATTTATATTGTCTGTTTACCACCATGGATGGAGCAAGAAGGGTGGGAAACCTTTGTTTTGATCAGAGGAGGTAATTTCACTGAAGCCTCCATAGCCTTTGCAAACATGCCACTGATATCAAAACTGGAGGATGGGCCAGAAAGGTGATATAGGAAGAAATATTTTGAAATTATTAAGCCTATTTGCGATTAAAAGATTGTTAGAATTTCTTTAATTTTGATTATCCTTTATATTCTTAGAAATCAAATCTTCTTTCAATTATACTGCACTTAAACTTTATGCTCTTAAACAAAACTTTCTCTCAGCTTATTTTTAGGAAATCTTGAAATCAGAGAGGCTTTTAAACATTTTTGTATTTGAAGTCAATTTTTTAATAATCACTTTTGCAAAATAGGTTTTACAACTTCCATGCTGATGGAGTTCTAATCTTTTCCCCTAACATAATTAAAAGACGCTTCTTTGACATTTCTGCCTCTTCTTATTCCTTTAAATATCGCTTTAGAAGAAGTACCAAAACCTGCGCTTTTCCTCCTGCTCCTGCTGTGCCACCACTCCTATTGCAGGGCTGCTGTGTTTGTATTCAGCACAGCTGCTTCGTGACTGTTCCCTTCCAAAAGTCGTGCTGTTTGCATCTTGCTGGCAAACGCAGCTCTAGATCTTGTGTGTGATGATGACAGATGATTAACAAAGTTCCCCTCCCTTTGAACAGCGTCTTTCCCTGATCCTCTCCTGCTCACACGTGCCAGTTGCCCTCCTGAGGATGCACAGGAGTGCAGGGCCTCTGGGGACTCCTGAAATGCTAGCCAGGCAGCAAGGAGAACATCTTCTTCCTTCCCCCAGGAGCCACTAACCACGCACAGGCATGGGAAATGAACACATATTTCTTCGGACTGCAAGGAAAGAAAGATCATTCAGATCCCCAAAGAGATTTGGGATATGAAAACCTGTCCTTTCTCCCCACCCAAATGAAAGCAAATTGGCTTCTCCAGTCAGTTTGATTTAGGTCAGCGTGCCAAGAGCTACAAGTGTTGCTGAGCCCTTAAGAGGGATAGATTCCTCAGAAATGAAGATATGTCCACTGTACATGTTCTTGCTAGTACCCCACTGACTGGTCCCTCATGATTTTAGACCATTACATCACCTACTGCCACTTCCATTGCTTCTCTTGTGAGCACAGTAGCTTGTACTTTTCCTCCTGCTTTCTCTAAAAGTATATTCGTTATTTATTCAGATGAATAATATTTTCTATATTTGAACCAGGGAAAGTCTCTCTCAATCTTTGCACCATCACACTGGCTACACAGCTGCTCTTGGTGTCCTGAAACCAGCCCTGAGTCCAGGCACAGTCCAGGCCCTCAGGGTCTGGCAGGTGCCAGCTCTCCAGCTGTGCAGGTGGATGAAATGAGGTGTCTGGCTGCTCTGGGTACAGCTGCAGTACTCTTCCTGCTGGCACTTTTGTGTCCTCACTGGCACCTTGCCGTGGCAGAAATGGGAAAGCTGCTCTTGAAGGCAAAATGTAAGACTCAAAAGATATGAGAGGCCATGGGAAACCGCTTGCTCAGTGGATATTTGAAGCCACAGAGTACCTGGAACACCTCTCTTCTGCAGGGGAAAGACATTTTGTTAATGAAAATGCATGCCTTCATCCATGAAGCCTTGAAAATGGCATGTTGAGGGTAATTTGCTGCTAATGTGCTACATTTAAAAAACTCAAACCAGCCCTGCAAGGTAGGGAAGTCTCCAGGATGGCATGAGGAAGGAAATTCGTGTTCAGCCAGTGGAAGTCTGGGGACTCCTCCACAGAGATATCAGGAGTGACTGAAGAGTATTCCAGGTGCTTTCTGCAGGCTTAACGGTGAGCACAGAAATAACAGAGCAAAGAAAGGAAAGGCAGCCTGACCCTCAAACCCAAAGTGAAGGAGAAACCAAGTTCGTGGTGACCCTTGCAGACCTTGGAAAGGGCACAGGGGTGCCAGCTCTGGCCTTTCCGTTTGCCCTGCCCTGTGCCAGGCTGGGCAGTGGTTGCACCACACACCCCGACAGCCCACTCGGACATTTCTTCTCTATTTAGCATTTGCTTCTACGATCTTTATGTGCAGAAAAATTTGGCACAGCTACACTCAACCCCTGCCAAAATGCATGCCTTGTTCATCTTTTTGTTTTTCTCAAGATAATCACCGTAATTTAATTTTACATAATTAAAAAAAAAAGCCAAAAAAAAAAAAAAAAAAAAAACACCCAAAAAAAAAAAAAAAAACCCACAACCACTCAGACTTTAAATAGTCTGATTTTTTTTTTCCAATGAATGAACATCCTAAAGTAAAACACCAATATTCCACTTTTACCATTGTATTTATACACTTGAAATCACTTGCCATTTCTTTCTGTAAAAATTAATTTAATATAATTTTTTGGAAAATTGTTCATTCATTTTAGTTAACTCAGTCCTCTTCAGACTTTAATTTTTCCTCTTTACTTATGGGTTTCTTACAGTCACTGCATCCAAGTTCACAATCACTTCAAAGCTATGACTCACATTTATGTCATAAGACACAGAATAGAGAGAAACTTGTGAGCTTCGTTTACTTTGACTCAAGATATATTTCTGATTCTCAGTGTCAAAAGTGCAGCAGAACCTGTCATTTCTGTTCAAGACATGAGAAATATTAATAAACCAAATAAAGGAGACCACATTGGAAAATGTGAATTCCAAAAAAAATCAAAATGAAAAGCTGAAACTCACTTCATGAAAATGAAAGGAAAGAATCCTGAATTTTTTATCAGAACTGTATTTGGTCTGCTTATTTGAATGTATTTGTCATGCCTTATATACACAAAGAACAAACATAAATCAGGTGATTTTTATTATTTTTCTCAGATTAAGGAAAGAAACAAACAAAAAAGAAGACATAAACAGCTCATTTTTTTCTTTATTACTGTGTAGTTTTTGACTTTGATGGAGTGACTTCAAAGACTTTGCATTTTTTCCAGCACGAGAGTAACATCAGACTCAAATTCTTCATATACAAAAGAGCTCTGGTTGAGTCAGAAAAACATTTTCCATCTTGAACTTTTTTTACTTTGTAAAAGGAACCCTCAAGTCTCTTCTCCTAAACCTTGTCATGACTTTCAACATTTTTAAGTTACAGTAAAGAAAAATCCATGTGCAAAGCCTAATAGAGGTCAAAGGACAGAAATTCTGTAGGAATTTTAAAGTGAGAAAACCAGTCAGGAAATTGAAGAAAACTCTCTTATAAATGAAAAATTAAGATTTCTATCTCAGATTTGGGGTGGTTTGTGGTTTTCTCAAAAGAATCTCTGAGGGAAAAAACTGCCTCAGTCCCAGCAGTCGAGCTCTGGACTGAGCATTACCCAGCTGTTCCCAGAAGTCCTCCCTGCATAAATTTTGCTTTGGAGTCAAATCACTCAGTCACACAATTTGCTACTTTTCAGATTAAAATGGTTCCACTGAGATGCCCATCTTTTCTGAGAAGTCATTTGCTTTCCCTTCATAAGCATAGTACTGGGGCTTTGCAGTGGTGATTGTCATAGGATTTGCTGCAAGGTTTTTTTGATTAGGATAGACAAAGTGCATCAGTTTTGACTTAAGTCTGCTCACTGCTTAAAATAACTTACTAGGCAAAACTTATGTTAGAAATAGAGACAAAAGAGGTATGATGCCATAATTTTAACCAGAGTTGCTATGATCTGTACATTTAGAGTGATAAACGTTCTTAAATGCATTGCCTCTTTTGTGGAGAACACTTTCTACAAATTTGTCTTTATTCAGTCAGTAGTTAAGGCAAAAGAGGTGGTTTCAGCATCGAGATAGTTTATTAAGTACCCACCTAATTTAATCTTTTGAAGACTAGGTGGTCTTCAAAAAGGCATGAGTTGTGATTCTATATCTGGGCGTTGAAGGGGAGTGAAGGGAGAGTAAGCTTTGGCTAATTCTGTCAATGTAACTCTGTAAAATTGTTACTCAAGTGAAATATTGTCATCAAGAATGGGCCACTTTAGTATTCAGGCTCCAAATTCGTATTTGATGCTCTTTGAAGTAAATAATAGAAATTTCCTGTTGGACTAAGTATGTCACCAGTTTTTTGGTTTTGCTTGGGAGGGAGGAGACAGGCTCTGAACAACTGGAATAAGGAGGAAAACGTATATCAAGCACCTGGTAAATGTCTCATTTGCACAATTTCTAGAAAGAGGACGACTTGCAAGCGGAGAGATGGTAAATTATTTATGGCACTTTGTTTCTGCAGATGCAAAACAGGGATGAATTATTGTATAAAGGGTGAATGTGGATTGTGGGACAGCAGACAGATAGAAAAATCAGCCCATGGAATATATAGACTCTTCCAGAAAGATGCTGCCTCCTTCCTATCCAGTCCATCCAATTTTGGCTTCAAAATGTTCTTATCCTAGCCTGGCTCTGTCAGATCTAGTGCAGAATCCGAGGTTTCAGAAGGATGTAGCACCACTGAGCAGCACTTGTTCACTGAGGAAGATTGACACTTGAATGTGGTGACAGCTCTTTATAAGTTGCAGTGGTGGGTGGCAGAGCACGCCATAGGGAAATTAAGAGTTTTTATTTTTAGGAAGGTGGAATAGCAGTATGCTAAGAGACAAATCATGAAGCAAACAGATGTGGGCTGGAAGAATATAGGAGATAAACAAGCTATGCAGGACAAGCGGATAAAATTAGAAAACTAGAGGAAAATTCCTGATTCAGGTGTGAATCCAACAGTGTGTGATTCTAATTGGTGTTTATCTATCCAGAACAACCAAGAAAGACTAAACAGATTTGCTAAAGGAAAGAAAAATCAAACTTCTGTCACTAGAGACTCTTTAAATCTCTGTATGTTTGGGTTTCTGAAGCATTCTGGCAGGCAGAGCATGACTGGGACTTATGGCTGCCAACTCCTCATCTGAACCTTACCAGGATTTCCTTACTAGAGTCTGAGAAATGGGGAGGTGATGGGAGAGGCTGGATCTCAGGGCACCCCGGCAGCTTTGTATAGGAAACCCCACCCCAAAGAAGCAGCTTTCCATAGGAAAAATCCTGCCCCCACAACAAGATTTTGTGCCTAGACGCAGGCAGCCATGTCTCAGAGTGGTTATTTTCCTGTCTCCTTGTCTTTCCGTTTTGTAATAGGGGATGGCAAAGCACAAAGATACCAAAATAATGTACAGGTGAGTCAGAAATAAAGAACAGAAAAGGACTAAAATATCTTCCAGATGAAATGTGTCCATTTATCATAACCAGACGTCCCTTTCACCCCAGAAGAGTGGCTGTCCTGCATTTCTCCGACACAGCTCTCTTGTGACACCTTGGCTTGCCAGGAGCACTCAGCCCTGTGGGAGCTTTCCCACGTGTGTGCTCCGGGTAGGAGCTGCAGTCCTCAGTCGTGGGTAAAGATTGCTATAATTGTGGTGTCTTTGGGCTGTAAGAGGATCCTTAGCTCCCCAATGATCTTAAATGTTTATCATTCTCATTTCAATTGATTTCCTAAGCACAGGTTGCCCTGGAACTGGAGCATATTGTGTCTCTGAGGAGCTGGATACACAGTTTTTCCTTCTGTTATCAGACAAGAGGAAATGCTTGGTCAATGCGGACTGCTGGAGGAAAGGTGACTATGATGGTTTCCTGTTTTGTGAAAAGATTCCTTTTTAATTCTGTCAAAACAGCTTGAATGAGAATGGTGGAATTTTTTCCTGCATTTCTCACAGATGCAAAACGTCCTCTGCACTGCTGATTCCTCATACCTCTGTAACTTTCTCATTATTTCTTACCAGACTTCTTGCCAGATGTGTAAATCAAAAGTTTATCAGACAGCTTATAAATGCTCTGGGGCTTTCTGCATTTTTCATACTTTTTTTTATCCTCTTTATTTCATTGCACCTTTCTAAATGCAGCTTACTGATATGTGCCTATCAGTGGTTTCTGTCTTTTACAGAAGGCACTATCCATGGAAAAAAAATTAAAGAATGGTTTTATAACCAGGGGGAAACACAAGAAATACATAAAAGCATAAAAGTTAGCAGCTTGGGAGATGGTGAAGGAGAAAGTTCCAGTCTGAGTAGTTCTTGTTGGCTTTGAGGAAACATCATTTGGAAAGGATTCCTTGATAGAAAAACCAGTTAAACAGAGAGAGGTGTGTTTTCAAATTCAGCTATTTACACAAGATTTTACTCTAAAATCCTGATGTGCATCTGCTCAGCTCTCCACCCTTACACTTTCTGATCTTCTACCTGTGGAAACTGCTGGACTTCATTTGCCACATGAAGAGGAATCTTTACCTTCCCTAAAAAATTAACAGCAGTTTGTGAAGAGACTAATTTCTGGCTTCTGTTAGGTGGCAAAATATTAAACCTCAGTGGAAAGTGTTGACCAGCCAACCTCCTTATTTCCTTGGATTCATATTGGTTTTGCTTATAAAGTCAAGAAGATGTCTTCTGAAGACTTTATCTTGCCTAATATGTTAGGGAAAAGGCAAATTTGGATAAAGCTTCCCAGATTGTCATGGTATCAGAAAAGACAAGCTGACTTTGTTAAATTGGTCCAGAGCAGGTGTTACGTTCTAAGTACAGCAAATGAACATATAGAATGGTTAGAGGTTAGGAAATTAAACCTTGTAAAATAATACTACAATTTATTCCCTGAAATGGATTGTATGGATATCATTTAAGGGTATTTACTAGTTTATAACCTCCTGAAAAGGGGAAATATCTTTGAAATAAGTGCCTTAATTTTCTGTGCTTTTTTCTGAATGTTTTTTATTTAATAAACTACATTTGTAACAACATTAGTGAGTTTAACTTGTAAGCCCAAATGCTTACTTTTTGCAGACAAATAGACTAGCCTCCAACCAAAAATAGCCTATTATGTCTGAGAGGATTTTCTCCTGTTAATTGAAAATGAACTGGAACTAAGCTAAATTACTTGAATGTTTAATCTTTCCTTGCTGCATGAGGGTTACTAGCGGGTGCAAGCACAGACACATTTCTAAACTGAAATAACAAGCTATTTAGTGTTTCAGCTCTGGTAAGGGCTGAGAGCTGCAGTGACCTGTAATACCAGTAAGAATATGAGCATTTCCAAGTCTCAGGCATTCCTGCTGAAAGACAGCTTCTCAAAGCTTACATTTGTTCGTAACGGGGAAATGTTAAAGAAACTTCTTGCAAGAAAGCTGATTTCCTTCGTCATTAATGTAGAGAGAATTTAATCTCCAGAAAATTGAACCAGTTTGCAAGCAAGAAACTTCAGAGTTTATTTTAAGGATCAAGCAGCAGGATAGACTGGATCTCCTGTCCTGAGGGAAAATTGCAGTAGTTGCAGCTAGCTCCCTGTGGCATGAAGCCCTTGTTAATCCTCTAGGCCTGTGCTCCCCGTGTGTCAGGGATATCCAGCACGTCCAGGCTGCTCTTGCAGATAGTTTATGTGGGGGCAAATTCCCCAGGAAACTGACAGGGGGAAATTGCCCTGCATGCCCAGGGAACCTCTCAGCACGGAGAGGGCAGGAGAGGTCTTTCAGAGGAGACAAGGTGTGTCTGGCAGATGGATGGAGATTGGGTCCTGCTTTCAGAGCAGAGAGGTTGGGAGCTCTGTCCAGCAGAAGCTGCTGGCCAGGGAGGGGGAGAGCTGGGGAGGAGCACATCTCTCCATCTCAGTGAGGAAGGACATCCACTGTACACATGTACTAAAATCAACACTGCACTTACACAGAGAAGAGTCAGCAGCTCTTTAAACATTCTCTAAAAAACACACCAAACACACCTCCTAGACTCCTCATTATTTTCACTGGCAGGCAGTTCCTCTGTCTTGCAGCACTTCACAGCCCCTTTTTAACGTTCCCTTTTCTATCCTTTAGGTACAGGTGCTGTTTCACTTCACTGCCACAATTAAAATTACCTAGATAGAGGCAGTACAAAGGTGCTCTTTGCTCCCTTGTCCCTCAAAGCACGGGCATCAAGAACTGGATCCCCCACCCACTGACATCAACGGGAGCCCTTCCATTCACCTCATGGGGCCTGTGCCAGGCCAAGGAGCAACACAGACGAGAGAAGGCAATTTGGCTGTCACGTTTGCCTTTCATCAAGAGCTTTACATGGACAAACTCTTTTTAATGTAACTTCTGCTGCTGAGTTGGAGATTTTTGTCCTTGTGAAGTGAATTTCCACTAATAACTACAGAGGTTTGCATGCAATTCCAGGATGGGTGTGAGAATGAGTGAAGAACTAGAGTTATGTGGAGCATGTCTGAGGTAACAGGTGTCTATTACTTTTTTCTTCATTTGACAGCTGAACTGGAGGGAGAGAAGTAAAACCAGTTTGGAGAACTACAAGTGGAAAATGAAGGCAAATGCAATGTTAGCATGGTGATTTATCTCCCAGCAGCATCCCTGTGCCCTGGCACACGGCAGTGGAGCTGGAGTGGTGGTAGAGGGCTGAAGGAGGGCATTCAGGAGGCAGCTACAGCACCAGTGTCGCTGTGGAGACAAAGGCAGACACAGCACAGGGAATTGAGCATCATTTTGGTGGCCTGGGTGGGACAGGATCCAGGATCCAGCTCTCAGTCCTCAGTCTAGGATGGGATGTGTAGAAATTACTGCACTCATCACGACTGTCTCGTTCCCAGCCTTCCTGGGGTGTCAGGAAGGAAGAGATCATCCTGGCACAAAGAGAACTTAGCACAGCTAGAGACTTTGGGCAAGGGGGTAGACATGATCTTCTCAAGAGGCCACACAATTTCCACTTAGGTAATATTTAAAAAACCATTAATTTCTCTTTAAATATCCGACAGTCTTTCAAAATAATGGATTGTTACATTCTTCCTTGGATCAGGTGCCAAAACGTGGTTCTAAAGGTGTGACTTTTGAGCTATCAGCTTTCTAAGGAGAAAATGTACTGAGTGACAGATAAGATAAAAAATAATGATTTGTCTCCTTCCTTTAACCACATGTCAGCATGGCAATGGCTGGAAATTCAGGTGAAAGGCTCACAGTAAGTAAACTTTCTGCCTTCCTCCAGTAACACCTCAGATATCTTAATATTTGGAGTGTCATTCCGAAGTCAACTTTATTTTGACAGGGCCGTGTCCCTGGGATGCTCGGGATCATGGTCAGCCTGTAACAGCTTAATGCATTGTCAGAGAGGTGTGTGAGTGATGGCCAGAGAGCCACCTGCTCCCTGGGATGACCTCCAGAGTCAGTGGATGGAGAAAGGAGGCCGTGCCCGCTTCCCCCACATCAGCCTGGTCAATACTGATATCCACTCCACTGATAAAAGCGGAGATTTTTTCTTTTTTCTGGATGTACAGTCAGGACACTAATCACAAGATAGCTGTGATTTTGGTGTTGTTTTGGGTTTTTTTTCACTGAGTATGCCTGACAACAAAACCATGTCTATTTAACTCTTTCAGATTGTTGTCTCCATGGAGGTAAGAGCTAATTTACATCACTGAGATGTCCACTGATTCTATCAAAGCTCAGAAAATTTCTTTGAAAAATTCTAGAGTCTAAGAGGAAAACAAAAAGAACAAATATAAAATTAATTTAGACAGAAATTAATGAGCTGTATTTAACCCTTTTTTCACAGCTTAACTTGCAAAAAAATTGCACCTTGCTCTAGGTCTACTGTAAGTTGCATTTTCTGCCAGTGAAAAATCCTTGGAAAGTGATTGCCTAAATATTGGGTGCTGAGCCCTGCTGCGCATTGGACAGCAGAGAGTGGTACCAGCCCAGAGACTGTGAAACTGGGAGCAGACTGGGGCTGCAGCAGCAGGTTTTTCTATGCTCTATTGTCCCCAGATCCCATGAAATTCTGAATGTGTCCACTTCTGGAAAGATCATGTTGTCTCTCACATTTTCAATGCCAATAGCAGCTGCTTCTTGATCAAGTTATTGTTGGCAGAGCACCATTTTTTTTTTACCCTTAGATTGGAAAACAATAGCAATGCTTGATGGCACCTCACATTTTAAAGTTAATTTTTTTTCTGGAAGTCAGCGTGGTGTTAAATACAGTATTTGCAAGCTTTTTTTTTTTTGTTGTTGTAATACCTGAGTTATTTTAACTCATAGTCCCAACTCATAATTGCATCAGCTTTCATTGCTGATAGGCTGAAGATAACAAACCCTCAGTTTGGCATACAGGTTGTCACTAAACAAAATATCTGTTTAGCAAACCATCAGAATTTGTGGATGATAGGAAGCAGATGTATCATTAAGCACTAAATGGGAATATCATTTACAGTAGATGTCATGTTTCATTTTGATTAACTGCAAAAAAACCACGTGAAAGATGCAGCCCTGTGTATCCACTGCTGAAAGCAGTATTTTGAAAGGTAATATTATGATACTCTGCTGGGCTGGCAAAGCTAAGATTTATTAGAAAATATGATATATGGCCCAAGCATTACCATAAAAGATAATGAAATATGATCTGATATATGAGCTGGTATCCCATATAAAAAGCTCAGAGGAAAGGAGCTGTAACAAATACAGTTTTGTAGAAAAGGCACATGTGGAGTGCAGGGGCTTAACTGGGACCAGCCAATTGTCATCAGATATTTGTGGACTTTGGGCTGCTGTAGACCAATCTTCCTTCATAAGCACTGACTGTCCTTGTAGCTGATGAACATTGTTACTGTCATTTTTCATAGTCTGTAATGATCAAATACGCATTAATGTAAATAAGAAGAGACAGTGAAACATTCTTGAAATGGTTCTGCTGTTGGGAAAAAAAATCCTTCTATTTACCTGTCATAATCCTGTCACTGTCACTTGAGTGGCAATTTACTGCTTTTAATGCATGCATCTCTTTCACCTTTCCCTCATTTTGAACATTTTCCCTCCTTTCTCCTTTCCCTCCTTCCAATTTAATCTCATTTTTAATGCCAGCCTGCATAGGAGGCTTATCTTCTAAATAACAAGTTAGTTGAAAGAAAATACTTGGAAATGACATGCTTCTTGGGGCTGTTCTAATTCCCGTTTCTGTAGTCAGTTTTGTTAAGGCTGTTTGGTTCAGATTTCCCCAAAATACTTCTCAACAACTCCATTTTTCTTCTCTTTCTGGAATCCATCTGTAGGTATTATAACCTCTAATGCCTTTTCTGTGGGTATTTACACCGTTCCCCTTATTATCCATCTGAAATATGTAATATGTTTGAAGCAAGTGCAAATCATACTAGATTATCATCATAATTAATAGTAAATCTCCTTCTGCAGTGGCTGATGATCTGCTGCTGGAAAGTCACAGAAAGACACTGCTAAAGTATGATACAGGGATGGGTTGTGGTTTGCTAATGCAATTTTATGTGAATTGTCTATCCTGTTTGCTACTCCTTTTAATAGGGTGAATACAGGCAGGAGCACTGAGGCTCTTCTGAAACATTAGAATGATACTCATTACTAAGACCAGAGCAAATATTTATGATTTGTCATTGTAACTGTGGGAAAACCAAGGATTTGTATCAGAAGTACCAAGTTACCAGCAGGTTGTTACTTTATGGAAGAGGCAAAGCGAACAGGCATGGAGGCAGGAGACCATCTCTTCTCATGTACATTATGTGAGCAAAGGGGACTCCAGGAGGGAAACAAGGGTGTTGAAATGAGGGACTTTTGCCCCCCAGAGCTGGATTTTTTATGGAAGACTATTAGGAGGGTGAGGGGAAGTGGCAACCATACAAACAGCCATGTAGTATGGCAGGTTTCCAGATGGGTCGCAACATCTTCCCAACAGAGAATCAGCCTTGAGGAGAAAAGGCACTGGTCAGTGAAACAAGAGTACCACCACCAACTGCCCGAGGTGGTGAGTGTTATCTGAAGCTGTTGGGATCCACCAAGCTGCCTGTGCAGCTGAGATGGACTTGCTGTGCTGATGCTCCTACCACGCAGCCGTGGCTGAACAGAGGAGCAGGTGCTGGCTCACTGCTGCCCTGAGCTGTGCCTGCAAGCCAGCCACAGCCCCTGACTGAACAACAAATGAAAACAGAAAACACTGACTTTTTGTCCCAATGCCTAATGGCCCTAGCTGCTAAAAACTGCTGCCAGAGTGACACAGCAGACAGTGGTGAGGCCAAGCCTGTTTGTTATGGATGGATCGTACATGCAGAATGAGAGATGTGGCTCACTTTTACTCATTATGCCAAAAACTGCTGGGTCCAGTCCTTGAGCCAACTTGCTTTGTGTTGTCAATCCCCAGTGAAGCTCACAGCACAATTAATGATAAATGAACAGCTATCAAATTAATTTCATGAAAGCAATAAGAGATCAATAGCAGTACAGTGGAAGTGTTAAAGAGTTAACTGCACAGGACTAATTGTGCTCAAAAGATGGGTTGGTTTTGTTCTGCTGACATTTATAAATGGTTAAGCCTTCATTTCCATAGTTTATGATGTCAGATGAATCCTTTGGGAAAGTATTTTCCTTCTGAATGATGTTTAAATGTCTATAATTCTGTGCTGAGTGCAATTTACCAACAATTGCAGTGCTTTAAAGCATACAGTAGGCTCCCTTATTTCTGTAACAAGCAACTTGACATTTAAGATAATTTGTTAACTGTAGGAAAAATATATAAACAATATAATTTTCTTGTAAACAGTTGCCATGTACGACACGCAGTATAATTGGTAACCTCTGTTGCAAGCAGCAACTATGAGAGAGATTTGTGATTGTGGGTGTACAAAATGAAAAGCACTACCTTAGCCTGCATCTGCACTGGGTCTGCTCAGCTGGAAAAGTAAAACAAGCTACAAAGCCTGCTGCTGGAAAAGGTGGGGTTTTTTAAGAGAGGGAAAAAAAAATCCCACATTTTTCCTAGGGCTTGTTCATGTACCTTCTGCCAGGATGTGGCAGAAGCTGGTGAACCTGTTGGGTACGTGTCTCTGTCAGGTGGTGATGGCAGCAGCGCTGCGGTTCTACAGTACAGCTCTTTGGGACTCAGACCTCTGCTTCCCTGGGAAATATGGATGCAATAGAGCCATTTCTGAATATCAAAATGACTCACTGTGCACTGCAGCTGGTCAGTGCCAGAGCCCTGCCAGGTGCAAAGTGATGGAGTGCAGCAGAGCTTGGGTCTCTCTTCCCAGGATATCAGCATGGGTGACCCTTAGTTAAGTTCTCAGCAGCTCAGTCTGCTTTTTGTGTGCATTTGTGCTGTGGGAAGAGAAAGAAGCCCCTTGTTTCTGGTGACCAAATATATAAGGATACAGCCCTATGCCTTGTAGTGGAGCTGTTTTCACAAGCATGGTGAGACCTGTACTGCTCTGTACACCAACTCACAAAAGAAGAGAATAAAGAGAAAGAGAAAAAATGCAATCACTAAAAGCTACTCATTCAAAGAATTTGCTTAGAGATGTATAGTGATATGATTCTTCCTTAACAAGGGTTTGGAGGATAAATCATAGTTTTAAAAAATTGCTGGATGCTTCATAAGCTGCACCACTACAGCACATATTCATTAACTCTCTGCAGTCATTAGTACTCTCTGAGCTCTAAGTAAGCTGCTGAGAGAGGATAAAGAGGATTGATTCCTGGAGGCACATTGTTCTGAGTGCATCCTTCATCTGGCCAGTGAAAAGATTCCTTTTCCTCTCCTCTTCACTTTGCTTTCTTGCCTTTTGTGGAACACCTCTGTGTGCCGGCCCAGGCCTCTCCAGGGCAGTAACCATGCCGCCAAAAGCCTTCCCCATTCACATACCCTCCCTTATTATAGCAGCTCCCCTTTGTGGATGCTATTGTCCTCTTTACTTCTGTTTCTCTGGAATCAAAATCAAATGCTCTATTTCTCCCGATTCAGAGTGGTGGAAACACAGAAAAGATCTGTATCTCTGATTCCGCTATGTATCTTCTTCGGTACCACAGTCATCATTGCGAGTTTATATTGTGAATCCTGCCTCTATTCAAATTGTGCTTACAGCGTACGTAGAGGTGTGTGAAACATTTGCAAGCAGCTTATCTTTTTTTAAAAAGAAAATAAGATTTTATTCCCTCCTCAAACACGGTCTTTTAGGGGAATAAGGTTTTATGTACTCCTTGTGCATAGTAACGGTGTTGCTAAGGGGGCCAGCATTTCTGCAGAATCTCCTTCAGCTGAGGTGTCATCTTAACATTTGTCAATGTGTTCAGTGAGAATAAACGAGAGCATTGAATAAAAGAAACAAAAACCCTCCCCACACACTCTATTCACATCACTATAAACTTTCTACAGATTCAAGGTTAGTGGTAACAAGGCCTCTTCTCTCCTCTCACTTAGGCATGGTGCACACCAGCTTCATGTTGAAGTAAATGAAGTCAGGATCCTATTTTGTCTTAGAAATGTATGCAAAAGATGTTTTTGTCTTCATGATCAAGCTTAATTACTTAGTGGAAAATGCTTATTTGGCACAGAGAGTGGTAATGAAATAGGTGGTTTTGAATGATAAAAGTAGGAGGTGTTTGGATTTATTTTCCTTTTGTCAGAGCTGAGATTGTGTAGGAACTGGGGAGCTTTCCTCACAAGTGACCAAGATACATCATGTGAGACCCCATCTAAACAATCACCAATCCACAGGCTTTAACTACACAGTGCTCACCTTCAAATGCCCAAGGGTCTGTGTAAAAATGAACTTGTTTATATTAAACATACTCAGTCAATACCAACAGGGAGAACCAAGTGATTGCACTGAGTAGTTTTACTTACAAAGTTAATCAGATTCAGTTTCTCTTTTAACCCCCTCAGAAACATTATGACTACTCTTTGAAACCGTGAAGGTCTGGTCCTCAGGCGTGTAAAATGAGCATGGGAATCAGACACCGGCAGGACCTGCTGTTTGCAGCAAAGAAAGGGAAGGATGGGAAACCTGCATCCTCACATTGGTCCTTTAAGGACATGTGATGTTCCTGTAGCAGGAGCTTTACCTGTTTAAGCTGAAATACACCTGTGTTATATTCAGCAAAATCCTGACGGCATCTCAACAGGGATACAATCTAGTTCAACCAAGGTAATTTTCAAAATACAGTCACAACAGAGGATTTACTCTTCTTTTTAATTAGTTCAGTAGAAGATGAGATGCTGTTGCTGATAAACACTCTGTTGTTTTGTTTTTCTTTAAAAATCCATTAACTTCTATGCAGGTCTTTAAATATTTATAAGATTTAAATAATCTTTTAAAGCATCCTCAGAGAAGACATTGACCCTTTTATTTAAATAGTTCTTTCTTTTCTGGTAGTGGAATTGTTTAAGTACTGAGCCAATTAATTCCCCAATTTAATCACAATATTTTTATACTCAAATCTCTATTTTATATAAGTAAAGAGAAATACAAGAGAAAAAGTTACTATATGTATGTGTAAACTGACTTACTATTTCCATGATGGGGATATTATGCAGTGATTATGGAGCTGACCGTAAATTGAAGATGCTTTTAAATAAACACCTCAGGAACTCGTGCCCCTCTAAATATTTTGTAAGGAAAGTTTTGCCGCAAAACATTTTTCATCTTCACCTTTCTTCCTTAGAGCCATCTGAAGTGTTCAGGCTGTTTGCAGTGTGGGTGCTGGAGAATAAGCAAAATCACCCACAAAAGGAGCCATGAAGTTTGTGGTGAAAGCCAGACTTAGAGCCAATTCCAGAGAGGAGCAATATTCCCAGCTTTATTCACAGCTCATGTGCTGCAAGCATGGTCTACAAAAGCAAAGGTATGCATTGCCAGTAATTCACATTTTGTGGAGACTACCCTATGCCTGACTTCTTGCAGTTGCAGGAGACACTTCTCCACAGAATATATTTTCTTACCAGAGGTCCCTTGCACAGCCAAAACCTGAGAAGGGAGTGAAGGAATGGAGGGATGTGGGGCTTGTCCCGCTGTCTGTCTGTCTCAGATGCTTTTATACCTGTGCCTGCTTAGCACAGGTGAAGGAACCGAGGCTCATGGGCTGCATTTTTCCTTTAGCTGGCTGCTGGTTGCCTTTATTTGTTTTGCTTTTTTGCAAATGGTTCTGGTTTCTTTGCTTGTTTCTGCTAGGAGCAGAAGTGCTCTGCAGAGTTAAATTAAATGCCAGGCTTAGGATGTCTCATCAGAGCGATTAATCGTGCTTTAGAGATATGGCAAAGGCAGCCTCCAGGATCGTGCAAGTTCAACACTGTTTTCCTGCACGTTTGGCTTGTGTGGAGCCCCTCAGCTGAAACCAATACTTCTTGGGCATATCTTGTTGCGAA
>WEKY01003531.1:0-53100 GCA_013390045.1 Picathartes gymnocephalus | reverse complement strand
TTTTGACACCACACCTTGTGTATTATATCAAGCTGCACTATGTAGCAGTTATGAGTAAAGTCCTCTCTGGCTATGCATTTTTTACAGAAAACCTAATGAAATTCTATTATGCATGTTCTGTAGCTAGTTTTTAGAAGTTAATAATGTGTTCTCTTTGATTTAGGGCTTAATTCAACATGTGGGCTAATTACATTCAAAGTTTCATTTTATTTTTAAAAAGCTGAGATATTTTTGAATTATAGATCTGCAACCAGAACACCCTTCACTGGTAAACTTGTGTTTTTTCCTCCCTCTCCTTACTTAGAAAGTCTTCAAACTGATTTAGTTATAATTTAAAGTATATTTTTCTTGGCCACTCTTAACTACCTACAAGCCCAGCAGAGTGTGACCAGACATCTGGACATCTTGGACTTCAATTGACTGCTCTGATCTCCTGAAAAAACAAAACAAGCTATTCCATGAGCACCAGAGCTAACAGAGCCTGGTTTCCTATGGATTTGTGTCCCATTTCCTTTATATCCCAACAAATAATAAACCCAGCTAGAGACAATATATCCTATGGCTAGTCTGGAGCTGCAAGTGTGCTAATTGCCCAGCCAATATGCTCATGCTCTCGGCTGGTCAGGATGTGTGTGCTGACTGTCTGTCTGGCCTCCACCACGCAGTATATATATTTTGCCTCTCTTAAAAAGGCTAAATACTGTCTAGGGGAATGGAGGCACTGGGTGGAAGGCAGAAAGGTACTTTTTGGCAACCACTTAGTTTAATAAGTGGTTCTTACCTGTACTCAGTGTACTACTTACTAGAAATGAGTGGTCTTTCAGACTTTTATCCCTCTGCATTGGCCAAACAGGTTGTGATTTTTTTCTTTATGGCAGTATATTAAAACTTAGGAAATGCTAATGTGTTCTTTTCCATGCTGTTGCTTTTTCAGCTTCCTTTTTTTGTACAGCTACATGTGTTTTCAAAAACACTGCCTTTTCTAATGAAAGTCACTATTTCATTTGAATTGGGAGCATGATTTGAAAATTCAAGGACAACATGCCAAGAGTTCTATAGTATTCACTTTTAGCACCTAAATACTATTATTAGTTTGCAAGTAAGAGCTGTAGAGCCTTAGGTGGGAGCTGAGCAAACTGCATTAACCACATGTGTAGTTTAATATTTTAGTCAAATGTAAAAGTATGAAGTCCGTATTTAGTTGCTTAAAAAACAAATGTGGAAACTGCCAAGCTCCCAAAAACTTTTATGAATGCCAGAAGGCTTGAATATTGATTTGAAAGCAACATGCAGGATTTCCAAAAGAGGTTTAGTGGTGTTTGCATCCAGCTCTCAATAATGTTTACTCAGAATTGAGTGCCTGAGGTGCTTTGAAAATCACAGCCCCCTGAACTTAGCTCTGGGGCCCTCCTTTGAAAAATCTGTGTTTTTCAAGGATAGAGAAGGAATAGGTAAATTTGCATTCATGTGCATGTCTAGATGAGGAAAAGAAGACACCAAAGATCATGAATGACAGGTTCAAAAAGAGGAAGAGGCAATGATATTTCATTTCCTTTGCCCAAGGATGCTGTAGATGCTAAAAACATTTTTGGACTGGAAAAATTCACAGAAAAGATTTCTGTCAAAAGTTACTAAATTAAAAGGAATCGTGTCTAGTTCAGAAAGTCCCTAATCTGAAAATAGTTGGAGGTTGGGGAAGTCTCAGGGGGAAGTATTTTATAGAATTGCCCTTTTCTAGCTCTACCTTAGACAGCTGACACATGGAGTGTTGGCAATAAGCTGGGAACAATTTGCTGTAGGGAAAAAAGGGAGAGATCTACACCTGTGATGCCTTGTTATCATGAGCTAGCAAAATTCATACTCCACAGTTGGGAAACATAACTTTGGTGATACAGCAGCACCTCTTTATCTGTTATGTCCCAACAGAGAAACAAGTCATGCATAATCCTAAGTAGAGATCAGTGCTTGCAATAGATTTCAAAAATTGCCAAATAGAAAGAAAGGTTTATTTCAGAAGGGAAAAAGAAAAGATAAAAGAAGAAAAAGGAGAAAAAGAGAAAAAGGAAAAAGATAAGAAAAAGAAGCAAACCATAAAATATGATGTGATTGAAACTCTCCCAAAAGGAAATAAACAACAACCCGAAAGCTACAAATGGCAGGAATTCTTTTCATGTTGACTGTCTTGTTACACCCAGTATTTAAGGTTTATTTCTAGGCCAACCGGTTTTTCTTACTGGCAGTGCCTGAGTTATCACACACACTCTTACGGGGTGTGGATTTATTTTTAAACCGTGCAATTTTAGCAAACCTTTCAAGAATGTTTTACACGGTGATATCAGAGAATCAATTATTCAGACTGTTTTTAGGTGGATTTTCCCTCCTCCATTTCCTTGGTTATTAAAGAAAACAGCAAAATTTGGATCAGACCTTCAGCTATCCAATCCAAAATACATTTTCAACTGCACAGCATCAAGTTGACATATGACATGACACCATGTAACATAACATAAAACAACATTACTCTGCATAACACATTAGAAATTAAAAATAAATATTTCCTTTGGATCCCATTGGTACTATCAATTTTACTTGCACATCTCTAAATTATTATGTTTGTTCCTCTCATGTCTTGCCTCTTAGTCATGTGCTTAGGTTAAGAATTAGCCTCCTCCTCCCAACAGGTTGGTTAAAATTATGTATAACATATCCACATTCTTGACCTTTAGAAACACGGAGAAAAATTAGATCTTTCCTCTGGAATCTTCACTGATGTTTGGCTGATTTTTTTTTTTAATGTTGGTAATTTCCTTGTTTTCATAGAAGTTGTCATTAAACTTGAGGAAAAATTAAAGCTGGAAAAGCTGAAGTACAATCTGAGCTGGTAATAACATGTATCTTAATACTCATCGTGCAGATACTTAGATGTATACATAAGGAAATCAGAAACATGTTATTATGATTTAGTAACGAGTAAAGTCAGATGGTCTCCAAACAAAATCTACAGATTATTTTTCCTATTGGTAAAAATTGTGTTGGTAATTAAAAGCCATATGGTTCCTGTCAATTTTGGAGAATCAATTAATCTTTTAATGAACTTTGGAAAGCAGTTATGAACATCCTCATTGGTATCAGTGAGGAAAAGAAAACTCACAGAAGTGCACATTTTTAAAAGCACTCTCTTGCCTATATGTCTTGGTTTTCAGGCTCTGCTTAAAGTCTGTTGGGCCTGTTTTCTGGAGATGTTGATCAAATATGGATCCTTCTGATTTCTGATGTAGTTGTCAACAGGATGTCCTTGAGAAATAGAAACTTTTGGTCCCTCGTTGCCAGACACAGTAAAGAGGGGTAATAATGATGCCAAGATGAGATATTGGCTTAGCTAAAGAAGCATGCATGTGGCCAATTAGGGGTAAAGTACAAATCACCTAGGTACCAGCTCTGTGATAGCTCTGCACCATGTGGTGAGGGGAGTATGAGATTAGGGTTTAGGAAGACCTTTCTTGCAGTAGAGACAAACCAACACTGCAACAGTTTGCCTGAGGTGTCAGTGGAGTTGCTGTTACTGCTGCGCTTTAAGGGCAGGTTAGATAAACGTCTGTCAGGAATAATACAGGTACAGGTGATTCTTTATTGCAGCTGGAGGAGTAAAAGGTAGTGTCTCCTGGCATCTCCTTCAGTCCCATTTTCTGTGTCTCCATGTAGGTTTCCTTGGGTGCTCTTTGCAGCTAGAGTAACACCAGAAAGGTTACAGTTGCTTTAGCATAACACTCTGCCTAGGCTGAAAAATTCTGTTGGGAAAGGTGTCTTGTGTAGCTAGAACTGTATTGCACTCCACGGGAGGAATTCCTTTCCCCTACTCCATAACATTCATGTCTCCTTCTTTTTTTTAATTTGAATTTGCTTTTTTAAGCTGTTTTTTCAGGCAAGCCATTGTTAGTTAAACAGGCATCATCTTTCAAAAGCAGCCTTAGCCCATGGGTATACAGCTGGAAATAGTAGTGTGCATTTCTCTGCCTTGAGACTCCTTCTTCCAGGAACAGCAGCAGTGTGGTTAGAACCTATTGTTATACCAGAAGGCTGCAAGGCAAATACATTTGCTGCTATCTTTGGTTGTGAAGCAATTCAGTCAGTTGCTGGGTAGCTGCAGGGTAACTCAGCATCATTGTTATGAATATCGACATGCTCTGTCTTTGGGCTGTGACTTCTCTGACCAGCATATGGCTGCAAACATCCATAAGAAATCTCCATCCATTTGTAATGACACAAATTATTGGTAGAGACACCGTGCTCTTTGGCAGTCACTGCACCATGTTAGTCATGTTCTACTGACTTTTAGTTGGTAGCATGGTATCAATAAGTACTACAAGTCAGTTGTGTATAAACAACATATACAATAGCTTGTAACACTGATTAAAGATGCTGGTTCTACACTGATTAAAGATGCTGGTTCTACAGGTATTTTGGGGAAAAAAACCATGGAAACACACCTAGTTTATAAATGTACAATATTTATAGGTGTGTATATGTAAAATATGAACAGAACTAGCTCCTGCTAAAGTGATCTGATGGCTTTTAATTTCAGGGAGTCACTGAAGTTTGAAAGAGTTCACAGGCATTGTAAAAACTTAAACTGTGCATTATGGTTAAGGGATAGAGCTAGAGGTTAGCCTTCCTATGCTGCCCCAGGGATGAACTGGCCTTTGGTTATCAGCCACTTGGGGGAAGACTTCTACTAAAGCAATGAAGCTTTTGTATTTCAAACATATATTTATTCTCAAAGAGTGCCAGTCAAAATCTACTCTGTAGAGCAGATAGATTAGGTGAGAGCAGCATCTCTAAGTTCTTATCAACTGCTTTTTTCCAACTTTGATTAATCCTGATATGGCGCTTTTGTTTCTCACTCACCTGCAGAGCCTGGAGTTTGCACTGTATTTGGAGATCCTCACTACAACACTTTTGATGGACGGACATTTAACTTTCAGGGAACATGTCAGTACGTTTTGACAAAAGACTGCTCCTCCTCTGCCTCACCCTTTCAGGTGCTGGTAAAAAACGATGCCCGTCGGACCCGTTCTTTCTCCTGGACAAAGTCAGTGGATCTTGTGTTGGGCAGAAGCACAATCAGCCTCCAGCAGCACCTCACAGTGAAGTGGAATGGGACCCGAATTTCACTACCTTGCGAGACACCGCAATTTCAGATCGATTTGGATGGTTATTTGCTGAAAGTGACAACCAAAGCAGGTAGGACAAGTATATGTGTATGTCTGCATATGTGTTTGTGTGTGTGTCTTCTTTCTCCCTGAGGAACTTCTAAAGTTCAACATGAACAGTAGTCAGGAAAAAAGCATGATAGCAGTAATAGATATCGTTATAACCCTTTAGCGATCAGAGAAACCCATAGTTCTTTCAAAATTCCTGCAGCCCACAAGCAGACAGAAATCCCAGCTATGAGTTTGAAGTCTGCAGGATATTGCTAAGCTGCATTTCATTCTGCGGCTGACACTTAACTGCCCGAATAGAAAAATGTGCTGAGGCTTTCACTTCCAGTAACTTAAAAGCAGCTTATGGAGAGTATGGTGGGTTGACCCTGACTGGACATCAACCAAACATGCCCGCCAAAGCCACTGTATTGCTCCTCTTCTCACCTGGACAGGGAAGAGAAAATGTAGTGGAAGACTTGTGGTTCAAGATAAGGACTGGTAGAGATCACTCAGTAATTACCATCATGGGCAAAAATAGACTCAATTTAGGGAAATTATTTCATTTATTGCAAATCAAATTGGGGTAGGATAATGAGAAATGAAGTAAAATCTTAAAAAAGCTTTCACACTCCAAATCCCCTTCTTCACAAGCTTAACTTTACTTTCAATTCTCTCTACCTCCTCCTGCCCTGAGTGGTGTAGGGGGGATTGCGAATAGGATTTGCAGTCAGTCCATCACACATTGTGTCTTTCTCCTCAGGGGGAGGACGCCTCACAATCATTCCTTGCTCCATCATGGAGTTTCCCCTTCCACAGGAGACAGTTCTCTGCAAAGTTCTCCAATGTGAGTCCCTCCCATGGGCTGCATTTCTTCACAAACTTTAAAAACACAGGTTCCTTCCACAGGGTGCAGCCCTTCAGGAACAGAGTCCAAAGTGGATTCCCCATGAGGTCACAAGTCCTGCTAGCAAATGTGCTCTGGTGTGGGCTCCTCTCTTCATGGCTACAGGATGGGCTTCTCACAGGGTCGGAATCTCCTGTAGGCATCCATCTGCTCCAGTGTGGAGTTATCCAGGGGCTGCAGGTGGATCTCTACTCCAGCATGGACCTCCATGGGCTGCAGGAGGGCAGCCTTGCCTCACCATGGTCTTCACCCTGGGCTGCAGGGGAATATCTGCTCCTCTCCCTCCTTCTCCGCTGCCTGCAGGGTTGTTTATCTTACACTCTCCCTCCTCTGTCTGACTGCAATTGCACAGGGCTTTCTCCCCCTTCTTAAATATGTTATCCCAGAGATGCTACCACTGTTTCCAAGGCCGGCATCTTGGAGCCAGCTAGAATTGGTCCATCTCGGAGCCAGCTGCAATTGGCTCCATTAGACACGGGGGAAGTTTCTGGCAGCTTCTCACAGAAGCCACCCCTGTAGCTCTCTGCTTCCAAAATCTTGCCATACAAACTCAATACACAGTATCATTTGATACTTACATGTAAGAACAGAGAGAATATCAGTTCTTAAACATAAAATACATGTTTTTCAAAATTGCAGCAACATATCTTGCAGTTTAGGTGATCAATTATATGAATTCGTAATTATAAATGGCTGGAATGAGTTTAAGTTGTAAAATTATGGAAATATTTCACTGGGGCTACCCAGCAAAATAGAGGCACTTGTTTGAAAAGCAAGGCCTAATTTACTGTTCAGTGCCATCTTATTTGGCTTGCTTTGTGCCCAAGGAAGAAGTTGTCTGCAAGGAACAAAGTCTACAACACCACAAGCTAAAGGAAATTAGAAACTTTATAGAATGTGCTACCTTATTTCTAGAAACAGGGAAGGGAAATAGCATTCTCTCAGGTCTTTTGAGTCTTAGAAAATTGTCAAAATGCTAAACCAGAGGACTTACATTTGTTTTGATAAACTGTTCTGAAACTATAGTATCCTTGCATAGATAAATACTGAGGGGAAGTTTAAAACTTTCTCATTAGCATGTGTTAGGTACTACTGTGGTCCTGAGAGATTTCACTTACACAGTGAAGTACTGTTTCAGTGAGAATACTGTTTACTGTTAATTCAATCAAATGCCATGTGAAGGCAGTGAAACAGTCTTTCTTATGGAGTGATACGGTTGCAGGCGTGACGCATAGTCATACTCATTATCTAGCATAATTTTTTTTTAAGGGGGACACTAGCACCAACTGTTGAGCTGAGAATGTAGACACCTGTTCATACAGCCTCTGGAAATGTGAGTCTGCATAATGTGGATCCTGACTCTGGGCTCATTCCTCAAAGTGGCAATGCAGATTTTTGTGGCTGTCTGTAAAAAGCACACAAGTTGACCATTATTCGCAGCTTCTAATTAGAAGCATCTCGAGGGTTTTTCTTTGCAGCCAGCTGAACACCATGAATTTAGGCGATGTGGATTTCATTAGCCAACCACAGGCCAAGGAAAGATTTTCAGCTGAAGATGAATGACAGCTAATCCTGCTGCTATTCCATTTGTCTCTGGTGCAAGCCTAATAAATGACTACACACATCCTTGTCCATGTGTTGGCAGAGGAAGTGCAAACATGGCATATAACATACCAAACAGTGTGTAATCACTGCAAATTATAGCCTAAATAATTCCTCCCCTTAACGGAGCAGGATCAGGTTTCTCTCGCTGAATACAGCATGATGGGCCAAGTCCTCCTTTCCTCAGCACATGAGGCCTGAAAAGTAGCAGAATAGCTTGGCTCCATTTTGCTGGGAGAGGACAAGCAGCAGAGAGGCTGTAGAGAGAAAGAATGTGCTGAGTGGAACTGGTTTAAAGGCAAAAATTTGGTTCCACAGGAAGTTCTGAGTGCTGGGGAAAAAAAATTGGAGAAATTTCTGTTTCAGAAGGAAACATGGATTTTAAAAATTATATGCTTTCCCAGTGTAGAGTGAAAAAAGAGAGGGAGGGAGGGAGGAAGTAATGAAAAATAAGCAAAACTGCTGCATTAGAAGTAAACTTCAAAGTAAAATTAGGCTGGGAAATGCAAGGTCTGGTGCTTACAGTTCAGCCAGCATTCCCATGGATTTTGGTTTTCCTTTGGCAGAGCTGGGAATTGAACCTTGGGTAAAACAGGGAAGCCCAAAGCTTCAGGAAGTCTTGTGGTCCCTGGCTACAGGGCAGTGTGCATGGCAGGGCAGTCCTGGAGTTTCATACCCTGATTGCTCAGGCTTCCAGGCAGCCCACCAGGCGAGCTGGCAGGAAACCAGCTTGGAGCCTTGCCGGTTGCCGGTGCTGTGTCGGAAGTTCATTGAATACGATATGTCTCCCTGAAGCATTTCAGTTCTGATGAATTGGCATTTTCCAGTGCAAACCTGTTTTTTGCTAAATTCCTCACCAGCTGTAGCCCTGGATGCCACACAGCAGCAGTCCTTGCACTGCACTAGCAGCTATGGGTGTGCTTGGGATGTGTTGAGTCCTTATCCCAATTTTTCTGTTAGAAAGACAAAGGAGTAGACTTTCACAGGGCTGGTGTTACTTATCTATTCCTCTATTGCATGAGCATTTTCTTGTTGTTGTTTCTGTGCTATCTTTTGCACGAAACCACTTTGCTGCACTTTTTTTGTACCACTTTGGCATTAAATGTTTAGGGAAGAGTTATTTGCCAGTTCTCGAGGATGCCTTTAAAACTCGAGGATGTCATGAAAAATCATGCAGAACAATTGATGAGAGCTCCCATCATGGGGAACTCAGTGTGTGATGTTCATAAATGCAGAAGGATTTTTTTTAAATGGAATAGAACACATAATATGCCAAGTTAAGAAATCAAGTAACAAGTTGGTTAAACATCCTTCAAAGAGAGGGGATAATTGGAAAAGATGAAAAAGTAACTCAGAGAGTATTCCTTTTCTGCACATCCCCAGATGGGACAGGTGTTGCATCCTTTGGCTTCACATCTCTTGGATTTTGATTCTTGTCCAAGTGAATGGGAAACTCATCCATTTTGGGTGGGGGGAAGAAAGGGGAGGCATAGGCACCAAGAAACTCTTCCTTTCCAGAAACTGTTTCTGTCTTCCAAGGAGACCATTTCAAACACTGTTCTGTAGCATAATGCTATCTGTCACAGCTCTTGTTGGTTTACAGAAACGAACTGGATTTTCTGCTTGTGAACAAATAAAAGGCACACACTGCACAATGTGATTAGGCTCCAACAAAATTATCATGCATGTAGTAGTAAATACCCTTCCCTGTTACTCCAAAAAGGAATAAGTTCTGTTATGGACAGAAACCTTTAGGCTGTTCATCAAAGCCAGAAATCACCCTTCCATCTGAGCAATTACAGCAGAATAAAGTATAATTAAGCCATACCAACTAGACGAAAGTATGTCCATATGGTAGTTACACAGTGAGTCTCTTGAATGAAATTCAGTAATCAAGGCAGGAATCTCTAGATTTAAAAATGTGCATTTTTGTATGCTGAGAAGAAAAGCCATAATTTTATGTTTTTCTTCTTCTGAATACCTGCATTCCTTTTGCAGGTGTACAAAAGCAACATGTAACAAATAAATTAACTCAGATGAAGAGGACGTAAATATTCAGAAAAAATTTTAAGTTAACCTTTCATAATTAATGTATTTTCATTGAAGGTCAGTAAGTTTTGGCTTAAGGAAAAAAAATAGTCCTAAAAGGAAACTAAGGTAGAATCCTTAGCCAGTCTTTTCTGACTTCGTTTAAAGTAGGGGCCTTCTGAGGGAGCTTCTCTGGGGGCAGAACTTGAACACAGCCTTAAAAACTGTAGTTATTTTCTGAAAAGAACTGTCTGAAAATTTGGATCTTGATGCTTTAAACTTTGAGAAAGTTTATGTAATTCTCAAGTCAGAAGAAATCTTAGTTTATAAGTTAATGGCAAGTATTTTCCAAATGCCAGCACAGCAGTATTAATCTTGTGTGTGCAAATCAAGCTGTGTTTTGTTTTGTTCAGTGTTGTCAGAAGCAAAGACAGCTGGATTTTGAACTTGTCCAGCAATGATAATGTATGAAGCAGCTTAAAAGGCAGCTCTCCTCTTTGCCACTGTGCTGGCCTCATTAACAGTTGTAATCTTGCACAATTTCTCAGTTGACTGTGTGTAAAGTGCCTTTGGAGGAGGAGACAGTGGCCCCATCCATGCATAGTTATCTCAGGATACATTTGTGCTATCATTCCTAACCTATGGTGGTAAGAAAACAGTATAATAGACTGTAGTGACAAGTGGTGCAGAATTACCTTCACAGCCTCCATGAGTAAATAATTCCCAACACTCTTGGTGACATGGTGTAACCTACACAAGCATTGGGGCAGGATGTTAAGATGTCAACACACCCTTCTATAGCCATAATTTCCTCTTGAACCTCACCCTGTTCTTCTGCAGCACAGGTAGGAATTGTCATAGGAGACAATGGGATGTGTTGCTGAAGGAAAGGTTCCAGCTTTGAACTGAGTCATTGGTATGTTAATTCCTTACATGAGGATAGGGCAGGATTTGGATCACACAGCGACAAGCACTGATTTACAAGAGGAAAGGGTGGTGCTAAGCCAGCCCACACGGCAAATGAAGAAAGCTGGAGTGAAGCCCTGGTCCTGCACCACAGAGTTATGCTCTTTGGTATTCTTGGCTAAGCAGGGGGAACAGGGTAAAATCTGGATTATCCTGTTTAACAGCAGGGTCCTGTATTTATCCTTGGCTAACGGCTGCCCACAGGTATTTTATGAGAATAAATTAACATCAACAAAATGATTTGTGATCTTCAGATGCAGGGTTAGTGCAGATGTGACATAGAACCATTCAAGAGACATTGAAATAATTACAAGAAAGGCCATTTTTGGATAGAAGTTAAGCAGCAATGTTTCTTGGTGTTGTTTTTATCCCAAATGATATCAAAATTGTTTTTTCTTATGAGCTGCCTATTTACTCCTCAAAGAATGGAACTCATTTAATTTACAGTCACTCAGGCAAAAACTAGAAGTTTAGTCTCCACCTGATCTCTGGCCCCTCTAGAGTATTGCTGAGAACAGAAAGACATTCAGAAAGTAGTTTATTCCTTTTGCATTAGACAATCCTGTTGTGATCCAGAGCTGCCTATTTTACCCCATAAAAGGGCCTAGACAGCTGACTTAAGCTAGCATCTAGT
The DNA here is from genome assembly GCA_013390045.1 of Picathartes gymnocephalus. Lineage (NCBI taxonomy): Eukaryota > Metazoa > Chordata > Aves > Passeriformes > Picathartidae > Picathartes > Picathartes gymnocephalus. The sequence goes on along the minus strand of WEKY01003531.1, from coordinate 41,765 downwards.
TTTAAATGGTCACAGACAGATAAAATGGATTTCACTCACAAAAAGTAACTTTGATTTTGATGTTCTGCAAGTGCCAAACCTTCCTGTAAAGCAAGTTGTAGCAGAGGCCTTGCATCTCAGCCACAAGATGAAGGTTAGATGTTTACCATCCTTTCTCAGTGTTGCTAACTTATGCAGACAACTTCAAAAGGTTGGTAATTAGTGCCCTTTGAATGAACAGTTTGAATCCTATTCAGAATGCTTTCTTACAACATTTTTGCCCATCTGACATGTCTTTGTTGTAATCTTTTTAACTCTTTTTACTCCCACAAAATAAGGTTCTTGTATTAGAACAGTTGTATTCACTCCAATGAGCGATCTGTGTCAGCTTTGTAGGCAAGAATAGGATGTTTCCCATAAGGTGGTCATTACTGGAGTCTCATGGGACATGGACATCTTTGTATGCCCACAACCTGTGCAGTGGGTGACAATGGCTGAAATTCTGGCCCCCTGCAAAGTCAGCTGGAAATTTACCATAGCAAATTCAATTTGCAAAATTTTGCAAGAGCCCTCCTTTGATGTTGAGAGTTGTCCTACCTTGGCTCTATATTTTTTAGGATAAGCCCATTCATTAGCAAGAAGGAACAAAAATAAGAAGACATAAGCATGAATGTATTGTAATTGACTGTAATTTAAGAAACACTGCACTTGCCAGAGGCACTTATTGGGAGCTATATAGAAATTTAACAGCATTATCAGAATGAAGCCAATGGCTTTGTTCAGGTTCCCATGAACACTGTTTCACAAACATAAGGTGTGGGGTTTTTATCCTCAATTTCTTCTTCTCTTTCTCTTTTTTTTTCTTTTTTTTTCTTTTTTTTCCTTTTTTTTTCCTTTTTATTTTCTTTTCTTTTTTTTTTGTTTGTTTGTTTGTTTGGTTGGTTTGTTTTGGTTTGTTGTGTACATTTTTGCCTTATCTTTTTATTAGGCTTGGAAATCTCATGGGATGGAGACAGCTTTGTGGAAGTCATGGCTGCACCACATCTGAAAGGCAAACTCTGTGGTCTGTGTGGCAATTACAATGGGCACAAGCGAGATGACCTGATTGGGGGGGATGGGAATTTTAAATTTGATGTGGATGACTTTGCTGAATCCTGGCGTGTGGAGTCCAATGAGTTCTGCAGCCGCCCACAGAGAAAACCTGTACCCGAGCTCTGCCATGGGACAGTCAGGGTGAAACTCCGAGCTCACCGGGAATGCCAGAAACTCAAAGCATGGGAGTTCCAGAGCTGTCATTCAACCGTGGATTATACCACATTTTACCGGTGAGTGTGCTGTGCTGTGGAGGGAGATACTAAGTTACTGTGTGAGGAGAAAAACCACACAGTAGGCCCAGTTTCAGTAGCCTTGGAACACGTGTTGAGATGTGTTTGCTAAGAATTAGTATACAGGCTTATTGTTATATTATAAGAGGTTTTCTGAGCCCAGAATCAGAAGAAGGTGGTCCTGAGCCAAGAGACCTGAGCACCCAACAGTGAGAAAGACAGGCAGGCTTGTTATAACCTAGAGAAAAAGTACTTTTGGAGACTGAGGAAAGAGGGGGAAAAGACTTCAAAACGTTTTTGTAAACTCCCTCTGATTTCAAAGTCAGTTGTAAAGTGGAGGCTGACTTTAATTGCTGTTGCTTGTGGTCAGAGAAGTGTGTCTTCCCAGAAACATTTTGAAAATTAGTTTATTAAAGCAGGGATTTTAATGCCTGCCTTCTAATGCCTCTTGGATGGTGTGGTTTGTGGGTTGAGAGTTTGAAAGGGGAGAGTTAACAAAATATTCCGTGCATGGCCTGTCCTGCCCTGGGAGAAAAGAAAGACAGATGAGGATCTAGAATCCTTGTCTGAGTGAATTATTAAAAAAATTTTAATCTTTAAAATGCTTACAGTCTAAACCACAGAGACATATTTTTGGTTCTTCAATTGGCATGAGTTTATTTACCCCTCACTCAGTAAATACAGTTGTCTATTCTTTTGATTGCCTGACATAAAAGGTAAGAGCAAGCCGAGTCACAGTTGTATGGTTGTGGATGGAACTGCCTGATCTCTGTGCTCCCAGCCCACTTGGGCACATCCACTGAATTCTTTGATTTATTAGGAAAAGCCTTCTGAATGACTTGATTTCTCTTATGAATTGCCTTTCCTCTTTTTAATAATGAGACAGAAATACTTTTATCTACTCCAGCAGAATACATCTGAGACTGGGAAATGTTAGAAGACATACAGCTTGGCTTGTAGTCTGTGTGCCTCTGCACTTATTCTGCTATGGCGTATCCCTTTGCTAGGAGCCTGGCAAGGAGTAAAGATTATATTGTGTGCAGGTTATAATAGTTTATCTTTTCTACTGGCTGAAGGCTCAACAGAGAGCACTAGAGAAGCTAATACATACACAGGGTCTGTTAAATGCGTTTCAGCAACATTCCCATCTCACTTCCATCGTCCTTTAAAGGTAAGTGATGACAATGCAAATGGAAAACAGGCATAGAGAGATTTGTTTAATTTTGCAGTGGATTTTTTGTTCCTTTTTAAAAGTAGCTCATGATTAATTTAGTGCAATATACTTCCTGACACCACAGCAGAAAGTGATTTATATTTTGGCTACAACAATCCAAAACATTCTACATGCTTTCACTCAAGAATTACTGTAGAGCTTTTCTGTTCCTTTCAAATGATGTCTAATTTTTGTCCTGGAAAAACAATGGAATCAAGCAAGTATTTAATTTGATTGTGTCCTTTTGTAGAAAAATGTATTTTTCCCTAAGGAAATGTTACATTGAAATGACCATCATATTTTTTCAGAAGTAGTTGTTCATTTATTTCCATTTAGATGCTGCTAACTGTTAGAATGCTCAGCTTCCAACACAGGAATGAAGATAAACTGTAATTTATAGCTAAATAATGGTATGTAATAGAATTCTGCTTCTTGTTAAAAATTGATAAAGGTATAGCAAGAAATTTGGTCAATGACCATGGCCATTTTTCATACCAGGAAGTTTCTGCAAGGAGGTAATGATTATGGGACACACATTCAAGAAAGTTCTGGAAACTCTTCTAAAATAAATCTTTATTGACGTATATGTGTGTGTGTGTTTAAGTATAAATATGAGTGTTTGAGAGATTTGCATTTTTCATTAATTTATTTTCAAAGAACTCATTACTGGTGATGTACTTTTGCAGGAGATTTAGATTTCCATTAAAAGAAATTAAAATTAACACAGCTTTTAACTGAGGTTTTTTTGGAAAGGCGTGTTTAGTCAATGTTCTCTAATTTCAGGGTAAGCTTAACTAAAATTTCTTAAATTCTGCTTTTTTAACTCTGAACAGGCTTCTAGCAGTAAGAAAAGTGAGGAGGCAGAACGATATGATTAGATTCTTTTATTTTCTCCCAGTGTCCTCACTGAATTGAATAGCTTCTCAGTTTTTACCCTCCAACATTACATATTATGGAATTTTTCCTTTTGAAATACTACATTTTCAAGAGTTAACCGTTCTTGGTCATTCTTGCCTGTTTTACTGCCATTGCTTCATTTTCATTTTGCTGCTCGAGTACTGACCTGCGGTTAATAAAAATTCTCAGCAATAGAAATAAACTCAGCAGGAACATTAGGAATTAGGGTGTGTTTTCTCCAGATACCAAAAAAGGCAGTGAACAATGTATTGCAAACATTTGTCTGACATTGTGTTACTGAAGAGATTTCTGTGAAGATATCTCAAATTCATTTTAAGTCTCATTCTTTTTACAGCTGTAGTTTCTCCTTTTGTTAGCCATCCAAAACACATACAGCGTGGTTGTCATGATTGTTTAGTGAAAAGGATATAGTTCATTTTTTGAAGAGTAAAGACCCAGCTGCATGTTAACTCCTGAGCATGACCTTGAGAGATCTGTGACACCTTAGGTTTTGCACCTTGCCCTTAACCCTTTTTTTGTGATGTTGTGACTTGAGTGACTTGTGTTTCCCTGCAAAGCATAGGGTAGAAGAATATACAATGTAAGTGTGTGAGAAAGCATTTTTAAATAGTCCTGACTACAGACTAACAAACTTAGTATCTAATTTTATACCACTTTTAAAATTTTTTGTTTTGTAACTAAACACATTTTATGGTTTTTTAATTGTAGTTTGCTTTGTTTAGTTTAGGGCTGGTATTTTTTTTTGTCTTTAATGCATTGCTGGTTGTTCAGTACTCATGAGTAATACTCTAAAAATAGCCCTTAGGATTGAACTTTTTGGAGGCAAGTTCATTAAGCAGGAAAAAGTTACCAAGGTTACTCAGTATCAAGTTTTAGGCAAAATATTTAAACTATGTATGCAATAAAGCTGTCACTCAAACTCCTGAAACAGCTCTTGAGTATAAGTAGATCTAAAAATAGGTGATACTATCTCAATATCTTGTGCTGTTGTTACCAGAAAAAGCACTATCACATTATCAGGAAATATTACGGTACCACTTAAGCTCATGGATGAGCATTTGGGGATCTTGGGGAACTTGAGGAAGGAGAAGAGGAATTTCAGTACTCACCAAGCCCTACCGCATGTCTGATCTCATTGTGCATCTTTGAGTCTAGGGACTGCAGTGAAAGGCCTAGCAATGCTGCTTTATGTGGGGAGAAATGTGGCTGCAGGAGACACTGTAGAGGAAGACACAGGACCCATACTCCTCGAACACCTGCCTTCATTAGCATCCATGGCTTTCTAGTAGGTTGGTGGGGTCTTTTTTTTTAAACAGTTGCATCAACAGATTTGGAATGTGACATTGACATGATGTCAGTATATCACCCATCTCTAATATACCTACACAGCAGCTGAATTCATAAATGACTAATTAGACAGTGCTTAAGCCTCTCACTACTGCTGTAACTTTAGAAAAAATTTAATATCTTGGTTTTGCCATGCAGTAGATTTCTCTATTTCACATTGCAAAATTTGTTTCCCTAACTCTTAAGATAAATCTTTTAATGATTGTTACTCTTCCTATTATTAATAATACATATTTTTGCTATTTTTGTAATTACTATATTTTTAGCAGGAAATAGCACACTGAATAATTAATTACTACTTTTCTCTTTTGTAATTGTCCTGGGATGTGTTTTTCTCTTAAACACTTGAATTTAATAATCAATATTTTAGGGCAAGCAGTAATTAATGTACTAATAGCATAATTTGTTTGAATCTGTTAATCACATGCATTCAAGAGTTGCACATCTATTTTATTGCAATTCTTGACTTAAATGCTCCTTGTGATGCGGTGACATTACTCCATCTATAGTTCTGGGTTAATCAGTTAATGAGTTTCTGTTTCAGTTAACCTATTAACTTTATGCAGTTAACTGCTGCAGTTTTGCAGTTTTCCTAAAAATTTCCACTTAAATAAAGAAAATATTACTGCTTGGAGTTAAAGCATAAATTGCAATGTTGTGTAGCCCATCAGATATCTGTTACTAAGATTGGCAGTGATGCCATAAAATGGCTGTAGAGAGCATGTGAACCGCTGCATTGCAAAGATAATTACAAACTCTATTTGAAAGATGGGGACCAAGAGTTTGTGGCTTTGAAGCAGAAGGTTTGAAGGTCTTTTTCCCTGTTAATAATGATGTCCTACAGCTGTAAAATTCATGTGGTTATGCCCCTATGTTCACTCAGCAGAATGTTACAAAAGAAATTTAGGCTGAAGAATGATTTCAGAAAATCCTATTTCAAGTGTTTAAGGGGTGGATGGAACTGGGATCTCTGGAAGCCTCAATTTACTGCCAAGGTGCATGTTGCAAAATTCTCCCCACAAGGTTTTCAGGTCTGGCTGTGAATTAGGGCACAGCAGTTGCTCCGGCTGAGGCCAGGCTGCTCCAGGACTCCTCTGTCGTGTAAATGCAGGGCAGCTGTAGCTCTTAGTGCTCACCAGCGTGACTCCTGTCCTGGCTCCTGCTCCTGAAGCAGCCTCCACAGATGTCTTTCCACCCACCCCAGGGCAGATCTGGCCTGTGTCCCCTTTCAAGACAAAGCCAGTGGTGTTGGCTCAAGAAAGGGACTGATGGCATGAAACTGTGACTGGTTCCTTTGCAGACCTGGCACAGAGCAGGGATTGGCTCTTGCTTCCACTGGCCCTTGTGCTGAGGAATGGATGTTTCTGTGCCTGTCAGACCGCCTGCCCAAAGCTGGCCCTGACTCTGGGTACTAACAGCAGTGTAACCACAACAGAGAGGATCTCAAGATGAAACTATTTATTCAGCTTCTTGGGTAAATTGTCACTGAGCAGCTGTACGACCCAGGGAACTTCTGGTTAGAAAGGAATTTAAAAATATTTGAAACAATTATTGTTTTTTATTTTTTAAGAAAATCTTTACCAGGATGTGAATTTTCTATGAATCACAGAATCACAAAATAGGTAAGGTTGGAGAGGACAAGGCTGGGGTCATCTGATCCAACCTCCCTTCTCAAGCAGGACCATCCTAGGGCACATTGCACAGAATTATGTCCAGAGGGTTCTTGAATAACTCCAGTAAGGGAGACTCTACTACCTCTCTGGGTGATCTGTTCCAGTGCTCAGTCACCTGCACAGCAAAGAAGTTCTTCATGTTCAGGTGGAACTTTATCAGTTTCTTCCCATTGCCTCTTCTCCTATTGATTTGCACCACCAAGAAGAGCCTGGAAACATCCTCTTGGCACCCCACCTTTAGATATTTATACACATTAATGAGGTCCCCTTTCAATGGCCTGTTCTTTAGGCTGAACAGGCCCAACTCCCTCATAAGAAAGATACTTCAGTTCCCCAATCCTTGTTGCCCTCCCCTGGACCTGCTCCAGGAACTCCATATTTCCCTTGTACCCAGGAGCCCAGAACTGGGCACGGCACTCCAGATGTGGCCTCTCCAGGGCTGAGGAGAGGTGCAGGATCACATCCCTTGACCTGCTGGCAGTGCTCTTCCTAATGCACCCCAGGACACCATTGGCCTTTTGGCCCACAAAGGCACACTGCCAGGTCCTTCTTTGCAGAATTTCTTCCCAGTAATTTGGCCCCAGCCTGTGCTGGTGCATGGGGTTATTCCTCCCCAGGTGCAGGGTCCTGCATTTGCCTTTGTTGAACTTCAGACACTTCCTCTCTGCCCATCTCTCCAGCCTGTTGAGGTCCTTCTAAAGGGCTGCACAGCACTCTGGCAGTAGATGCACAGGCACTGGGAAAGCCGGTGTGTCCCCAGCCCTTGCAAGAGCTCTGGTGCTTGGGAACCAGCTCTCCATGCATATCTGTCTGGGCTGCCTACTGCCTTTCCTTTATGCCCCTATATGAAGTGACATGATCCCCCAAACCACTCAATGTCAACCTGTGCATTTGGTTTCAGGCTGTCATGAACTGCTTGAAATACAGGTAAGAGGCACTGTGACTTAGACTGCTGGTGGCTTTCAGTGCTAACAATGAGATAAAATGGACTTTGTGGTGTCTGATGCATTTTGGGATTTCTAGCAGCAAGCATCAAGGTGTCCTGCCTATACGCTCATGGTGAGGAGTACTGCAGAACTATTGCATATATGTAAGTCTATAGATCACCACTGTTTTGAGCCCCCTCCCTGAAGTATTTTTCATCTGATATAGCCAAGAGTGAGTGAGTGCAAGCTGCCAGAAAAATACTGTTTAGATTTAAAGATTAGAAGTTTGGATTTGGACAAATGGGTTGAGTGGTCAGAAAAGATAAATCTAAAGCCAAGACGAGCTCAATTATCTGCAGAACATGATTCCTCTTCATCTTTCCCCACGCGCCTGACCCTGGTGGGGTATTTTTCATGTAATCAAGTCCCATCCACTTGTGTCTGTTTAGAAAAGTACCTCAGGAATCTGGGGCTAGAAAACATTCTTCTCTTTGTATCAGTGGTTATTACAGCTGTAAAACATCGAAGCTGTGCCAGAGGATTCACGGATGTCTCCTTTCCTGTTGAGGTATTGGGAATCGGTGCGGGGAGGAGTTAGGGTGGAGATGGCTCCAAAATCTGACAAAACAGTGCAGTTGGATAGATACCATTCACCTCGGACCATCCATAGCTTTCTTCCAGCCGAGAAGTGCATGCTTCCCCAATGACCCACTTTGTACTTCCCTATATGGAAAGTTTGTTGTTTTTTTTTTACTAGGAGAGATCTTTTATAGGAAAACCAGATGAAGCAGCATACTATTATGTGATTAAACCCCTGGAAGTTTCCTTTCCTTCAAAGGATGGCATGTCTGGAATGTGTTTGTTTTGCTTACCTAATTACATGATCACAACCCTCCCTGTCCTTTTACACTGAATGAGATTTTATTTCCTACTGGTTTTAAGTGCCTTATGAGACTTCATTTCTCACTTTTCCAGGAAAGAACATTTGTCGTTATCATGAATGGAGGTATATAGAGACTTACAATGAAAACCTGTTTCTGCCTAGTAAAACTTCATTTCTTTGTGGTTTATTACCTGGCTCAATGAAATTCAAGTCAGGTCTTTCATAACCGATTGCTGTCTTCCTCATTGTCTATTGTCTGATAGATGTGAGACTCTGCATGTGAAAGTGTAAGGTCAGTTTGTCTGAGACAAAAACGATCCATAAGGATGGTAGGCACTGTGGAGTAGGGAGGAGGGGAGAGACATCTAACAGAAAAGCAGGGTACACCCAGTGCCCTTATCATTTGTCAATATGGACTGCATTCTCAGAAGTTGTTGTTCTTGGATTACCTTTAATAGAGGTTTGGTCTACAGTGCCTTAATATCGTGAGGTAAAATTCTGATTCATTGAAGTTAATGGGAATTTTTTTGTATTTGGGTGACAGGTTTTCATAATTGTGAATTTTCCTGTCCCAGGCAGCTGTATTACAGTAATCTTTGCATCAGTTAGTAATCCTTGTTTTGTCTTCCCACCATTTGCTGTATCGCAGATAATTTCAGAAAGCTTCAGCTAGTTGTGTCATCAGTGTTCTTTACTGGGGTAGACAAAAGAAAATACATTCAAATCTGGACACCCATATCCTGTTTGCTTGTCTCTTTTTTCCTCGGGGAAGTCTAAAGGGTCACTTTCCAAGACAAAAGACCTAATTTGTCTGGCCACAGGCAACTGAGAGATCCTTTCTGTGTTTTCCTGACTAGAATTCACGTGTGATTCTTTTTTCTTGTCTGTAAGGAACTTGTGGAAAAAACCTGCAATGATAGGTCTGCTGTCTCTCACCTTTTTCAAAGCTTGTCTGATAAGCTTTAAAACATGCCCTAGGCATAATTTCTTTAATATAGAATTCACCATCATAAATATCCTTGTTAAAGCTACATTATTCAAATGCCACTATTTCATCGTGAGTGTGACCATGCTGTAGGACTGCCATGGTGAAATACAAGCACATCCCTGTTGCATACACTAATAAAGAGTTTTTGAAAGAGCCCTTTCCCATTCTGGAAAGCACCACTGATGTTTCAGTATTATAATAAAATGCATTATTTTTAAAAAGAGAAGAGAACATGTGGAGAGGAACTGGTAGAAAAGCAGAGTGATATCCTCCCTTATGGAAATATTTAAAAAATATGCTGCCTGCCATTTGGTGCAACTTAATCCATTGCCAAAGGAAAAATACCAGCTACACTGAAGTATTCTTTTTAGCTGCAAAAATAAATTCCATTATTGGAGAGGTGCTATTTGGAAAAGTTGTAAGCATCATCAGAGGAAACCACCATATGTCTCTGCCAGGTACCACAGATTTTTAACTGCAGCTGCTACAAAATCTGCAACAGATCTCTGTTCTATCTCATTTTAATTAACCTCTACGACAGGTTCTCAGCAGGGCTTTCTTTACAAATTTGTTTTAATTTAATTTTAGCTTTTTATGTTTAAAGTTTTATTGCAGTATGGACTTTAAATAAAATCCAGAGATGCTTAGCTGATGGCAGTATGTCTATTTCTGTAAATAAATAATTCAAGAAACTAACCCATCAGATCTCATATTCTGCATTAGGCAGAGGTCAGTAAGTGTTGCAAGGAAGAGGAAACCCACCCATACGATAGCTGGCCAACTGTGCCATGTCATATATGGGGGAAAAATCCTTGCAGACCCCTGAGATGATCAGTTTACATCTCATGACATGAAATTTTAATTACCTTTCCTTTAGCATGCATAACTGCAAAGCTACTATATTTCAGTTCGTATTTTAAGCCACCTACAGTATATCCTACCTAATTACACATACCAAAGATGAGCAAGGGTGTTTATAAGCAGGCAAATGAGATGAATTTGTGGAAAATGTTTTAAAAATAAGCTTAACCTAATCCTCCTGTTATTCTTATGAGTTCACTTATGTTTCTGGCAGGATAACCAGACAAAGCAGGACGTGAGCTGTGACCAGCACAAAAAAAAAAGATTCTGTAGAAAGTTTGCATTAGGAAGGTTTTGACAGCTCCAAGGAGTTTATCAAGCTTGCTCTCCCTGTATTTTGGAGAGCTGACTTGCTGCACACGAGAGATCCATTTTAGAGACATTATATGGGTTAGATTTAACTGAAAGCTTTCTTGTGGGTGTTTTTAATAGTTGGGGATTTTTCCTTCAGTTTTGCTGTCTTGTTTCTCAATCTCACAGGGCATCCAAAAAATCTGGGATGTTCCCAGGCTTTGAGATCTCTGTGGACCTCTGCATTATGTCAGCATTTAAGTAGCTGTCTGTGGTATAAAGCAGCAGTCCGTGGTATAGGCAAATCTCCTTCTTTCCTGTCTGTCCCCATAAGGGCTCACTGTACTGAGAGGTGTGTGAAGATCCCATACTCCACACTTGCTCTCTCAAGTGTACAAACTGCTAGTGTGTAAAACAATTAACTTATAATTATTCAAGCCTCATTTTTCTGTCATTCTTCACAGCACATGAAGGAATCAGCACCTCACAGGACTGGTGATTTACATAGTCCCTGAAACAAACACAGAACAATCCATTTTGGGGTCCTCTTCTGCTGCTATTCAACCTGCAAAATGTTCACACCCTGGGCAGCAAAGCTCTGCGAGCAAGAGCAGATCGAGCACCAGGCACCACCAGTGAGATGAGAGACAGATGCAGCCCTTGATTAACTGTGAGCACACAGGTCCTACATATGTCACAGGGAAAGTGCTGGTGAGGGCTTTGGGCATGACAATAAAAGATCATGACCCCGCATGGCAAGTTTTAGCACCTGAAGACCCTTGGACATTGCAGCACCAAAGAAAAGATCAGACTCAGTGGCAGCAGACAAGAGTGGTGGCACATGTACTTGTGCTTATCCAATAGTATGTATTAATCTATCTTAAATGTTTACCATTACAATCCCTAATCTTGGGTAAGGTATGGGTATGTGTTGGGTTCACCCACTCTTTAAACTGTTGAGATGCTCATTGGAAACACACGTGGCTGTGCTCCCATAATTAACTCTGTCTCTCGTGGATTCATCAGAGCAGACACAGACTTACAGAGATTGCCAGTGTCATCCTGGAGCAGGGGTAGAACTAAAATGCCACTGGATCCAAAATACACTGTAATGAGTACCTTCCTCATCCAAAGGGAGCAGTAGGGTTATATTTTCATCCAAAATAGAGGGATGTGCATATGTGAGAGCAGGTGCTGTGATTTCACCTCTTCATCATGATATGCAGAGGATGAGAGCATTAAAGTTTCTCTCTGACTCCTCCACTTAAGCCAGTTGAAATTAAAATTGTTGATGAATGTGCTGGGAATACTGAAGGGAGTTGGAGTCATATGTTTTCTTGCATTCCTGGGTACTCCTACAACTAACAATCAGTTTACATAATATTCCTGAAACATGAAAGCTAAAATAAATTTAGCATGTGAAAATTAATAACAAGAAATTTCTCTTATGATAAGTCCAGAGGAAGCTGTTGTAAGTGTTAAGGTATTCAGACAGCTGATTTTTGTACATCAGCTCTCAAATGAGGTATGTAGTTTACAGAGAGTGAGTGCTTAAGGTTATGTAGTCTATGAGTACATGAAATAAGAGCTTATTGAGGATGGTGGATACCATGGAAGCAAAGAAAAAGATTACAAAGTTCATTTCCTAAGTGCTTCTTCTTAGCACTTTACATTTTCAAATTGCAGTGTAAACATTTAATTCTCACTGTACCCTGGTTTAAAGTTGTTGAAATGAAGAAAGACTTCTTTGCTCTGCAGGAAGCCAAGAGCAGAGTTGAGATTAAAATGTGAAAATGCCTGGTTCCTGGCCTCAAGCTCAAGTCCTTCTGATGGGATTTAAGAGGTTTCACATGCACAAAAAGTGTATTGTCTTATTCTTGTCAAAGCACAAAATTTCAAACTTTCAGAAAAAAGCAATGTCAGTTTTTTAAAGAAGAAACTAAATCTTGTCTGCTCCTTTAAGGCCCAGTAGAGATGACAACCTCATTAATATTCCATGCAGCAATGTGTCTGGCAAGTATGAAACTTAAAATAAGTCAAAACCTAGTAATGAATTCAGTCGCAGGATATAAAACACTTGCTTTTGGAGCTGGAGAAGACAATATGCAAGAAAACCCCCACTGAACTCTGTGTTCAGATAGCAAAGATTTGGCTGAGGTTTGAAAGCCCATTTTTGTTGTTCTGCTCATCAGTCTGTCTACATGGTTTTTCTCTGTTGTATTAATTTTTCATCCCATTGTTCATGAAAAAAACTTCCACACTCCCTGGAGTATGGCAAGGTGATGACATAGATTATAGATGTCCCTGTTGTCCTCAAAGGATGACATAAACTTTCAATAATTTTAAGATTTGCTGTGAAAATATTATAGAAAACATTTTCAAAAATATCTTATGGACTGGTTGGCATGAGGAGTACCCTTCTTGGCCTTGTGTCTGAAGGCAAAGATCATTTGCTGACAGTATATAGAAAGATCATCAGTATATCACTAGAAGGGGTTGAATGTTGTTCAGTAATCAAAGAACTTAAACAGATCCCACAAAAAAATGCCTATTTTATCTGCCATTGAGCTTGTTAACATGATCTCAGGTTCTATACGTTAATTAGGCTGTGTTTTGCTGCTATTGCAGCATCTGAAAAATCCCACTATTTGCATCACGATTCCTCACTTTACAGAAGGCCCAAATCTTCACTGCAACCATTAGCAGTAAAGATCTGACTTCAAAATACCCACTAGCCCAAAATCGAAATACTCTACACAGGCATTACAACCCATTTGTAAGTGATATTTGGTTTGTATTGCAGCTCTCCTTTAACTCACCTATTCTGATTTCCAGATAGTTTGTCCCTCTGGTTAAATTGATCTCTATGCAGTCATTCCAAACGGGTGTCCACTCATACCCTGCAGATGAAGAATGCAATTAACAGGCATCAACAAACTATACTCTGCGCAGCTGGGTGACATCACACATGGTGGCAGAGAGACACCAAAGGAACAAGTTTCTCTGGCAAGGTGTTCTCTCATGAGCCTGTGCTTTCTCCCAAGATGTCTAGACTGCTGCCTGATTTGACATAATTTCTTCCATAGCCATAGTCCATATTATGTGGTAGCCAGTGATATCCCTGGCTAGGATTCCCATCTGGTTTTTGAGGCAAGGAATTCACACTGCATGGTTCTTTTTATTAGCTGCATGCAAATTGTGCACTGTCGCCCCAAGAATTTTCTTCACCTGCCTCTTTTATTTCTCTTTGTCTCTCAGTGCTGTTCATATTTCTCTACAAATGATAAAGTACTTGGCCAGGAACACTTTAGTTATGGAATACCACAGGGATTTTGACAACATTCTCCATCTATGCAAGTTAAAATTTTATATGGGCAGAGGATATTTAACTGTGGCACTGGAAATAATAACATAGAAATATGCTATTATTTTCTTTGCTGTCCTTGCAGCAGATGCAGGCTACATTCAAAGTCATGCCAGGGTTTAAAATGTAGATGCTCATAGAATTGTGGATGAAATATGTTTTAGTTCCATAACTGTGATTGGCCCGATTGACAGTGGTCTGTGCGGAATGTTTAAAAGCTTTTCCATATGCCTAGGAAGTCAAGAGTTGACAAATTTCCTCAGTGTTTATAATTAAAACTCAGAAGAAGATATTAAAGATTTACTGGTTTCTATGTTGTGGTCAATATTAAGATTTATTGACTTGAGGACCAATATTGACTGGGGGGAAACTAGGCCTGATTTTTCCCTTAAAACCTACTAAATCTGGATGGTGACTGAAAACAGAAGGTGGCATGGTTTAGACATCCAATAGCAACCTATTTAAAGGATAAGAACTTCTTTGACTTTCTGAAAGACTCCAAAGTTTTTTCTAATGTTTTTTTTACAATGCTTTAGGAAAATTGGTATTGGAGCAATGCTTTTAAAAGCCTTTTATTTGTGGAAATGCCCCTTTGACATACAATTGTTGGAGTTATGTGGACTGCATGAAAAAGCTGGATTGGCAGCCTGAGGGAGAGAGTTTTGTGTGTTGAGTTGGTAGAGTGGGCACAATATGAACAACAGCAACAGAAGTTTCTTGCGGTGTCCTACTGTTATGTTTCCAGCTCAGGGTGTGACAGCACATCTTGCTGAAGTCCACAGAATCATCCCTGTAACTGTCCAGTCCTTGACGCTCTCTGAATTACTGCAAACAAATTATGACTTTTGTGACGTGAACTGCTCCTTCCTGAGAAGCATGAAAATGCACCTGGACTTGTTCCAAGTCACCACTACTTATGCTTTTGTGTTAAGTTTCATCATTTGAAAACATCAGATGCCTGAGAGTTTGAGCCAGGAACGTCAAAGATGAGAGACTGATCTCACAAACCAACACCTTACATGATGATCACTCCTACATATACAACACATGTATTTTTGCCTGCTCCTAACTGTTGCCTGAATTATAGGCATTGCTAAAGATCTGAACACAGAAATGAATCTCTTGCAGATTCTGACTTGTGGCTGGCAGCATCCTGCATTTTCAGGCTTAAGGTACTAATAAAATTCTCAAGTCTGCTTTCCATTTGGATGTGAAAAAGTCATGCAGATTGACATGAACCAAGTCTTTGATTCATTTTTTGTTGGTGGTGGGAGTGGACCTAGCTCATGTCTCAGGGTTCTAGACAGGATGGTATTTCATGAGGTAGCCCAATAACCCACTTAACAGTTAAATCCAGTAAGGTAGTTTATCCAGCAGCTTTTGACACCTCCCTTCCTGGGCAGCTTGGAACCCATCAAATTACATGTTCAGACTGAATTCAGGCTTCTTGGTGGCTCAGCAAAAGGATTTGTTATGAGCTGAGTGTGGAATGACCAAGAGAGAATAACTGTGCTTATGTGCAATAGGAACAGGAACAATTTTTGTAATATTGAGTGTCAGCTGCAAGAAAACCAGCTTTATCTTAAAGTTAGTGGTATTTCTGAAAGCTGGCAGAGACACAGGGATTTGTTTTCAAGGCTGGTATTGGTTTTGTCCTCCTCTTCTGTAGTGTCCACGGTCTACTTCAAATGGAAAAGTGATGCCTTCCTTATCCTAGGAAAATGCATTATGTGCAGGTAGCTAGTGTTTCTAGAAAACAGTTATAACTTCTTACAGAGTTTACCAGAAGCCAGTTGCCTCAATGTTAAAAATTTTTAGTGTTCCTTTATATATCTCGTAAATATGAATGCTGTCTTTTTGTGCAGTAATCCAAATGAAAGTGTGAAAGAATATATATATTTTTTTTTTTTAGTTGACCCTTTGTTTTCCCCTGTTGCAGTACAGGTGTGGCAGTAATGGAGGAACACGTTCACAAGTCTGTGGGGCTGCTGGAAAAATTATCCCTCCCAGGGCTGTTCACAAAGTGAATCATTAGCCTGACTGTAACAATAAATACCATGACAGAGAACATGCAAGGATTTATCCAAAGGTCACATTCACCCAGAAGGTTTCTCTGCTGAAAGGAACTTGCAGCTGTGTTAAGATTAAAGAGTGTCAGAGAACCATAATGTGTGTGATTTTTTCACTCTGAGTAAAATATGAGCTGTTTGTCTAACAGCCCCAGGTGAGGGATGCTAGTGTCAGACTGCCTTGGGGCCGTCATATGTATTTCCAGTGGGTTTTTAGTGTTCAGGGATAATCTCATCTTTGATACATTTATCTGACACATCCTAAACTCCTGTGATGCCTAGGAGGAGAGCTTTGTCCCGCTATTCTGACTACTTCAATAGTCACTCAGAAAAAGGAAGCATAATGGGAACAACTCAGACAAATGACTGAGGTCTAAGTTATGTCCCTGAAGTGGAAGTAGTCAAAACGAATCTCTCACCTTCTTACCTGAATATGCTGGTGGGCCAGGCTGGGATGTGATAAGCATTTTATCTGCAGCAACAGGCAGCTACTTGGGTGTCTCATGACTGGTGGGCTTCAATGAAAATGCTTGTGTGAGTTTTTATACATGGAAAGACGCAGTCATGTAGTTCAGTATGTGGCTACACCTCTATGGTTAATCTTGTTAACCTGCTTCTTCTTTCATTGGTAATATTTTGAAGTCAAGAGTAGTGCCATGATTTTAATACTGATTTAGAAGCAAGAGTTTTGCCTTTAGTGGCATAGGATGCACTGTGGCCCATGGTTGCATGCAGTCTCTCTTTGCGTCTATCCTTAGCAGATTACATCGGTTTTCTCCTCCCCTACCAACAGTGAGCCTGGCTGTCTGAGCTCAGGCAGGACACCTTGAGCTTTCAGAACGATTCTCAGCACTGGCAGTCCCCAGTAGATGCAGTCATGGCAAAGAGGGACATGGAGTGTTGCTGTACTGAATGTTCCTTGGCAAGTAATTGTGGTTATTGTTGCATCTGTGGACAGTAAACAAATTAATCTTCTGACATGTTGCAGAAAACACCCGAGAAAAACCATGAGAAAGTTTTATATAATTTTAATAGTGCTTTGTAATTTCCTACCCACAAGTCATTTAGTTTTTCATCAGAGGACTCAGCACTGGAGGTGCACATGTGGTGAACGTGAGGGAGAGAAGATCTGCTGGTCTCTTCTCCTGGGTTTCCATTGTGAGTTCATTTTTCTGAAAACACTTAAGTGGCATTTTTTTCCTCTGTATTTTATAGAAGCTTCAAGTGATCACCTTGTGAGAAGTGGACCCTACTAAGGACTGCACAACAGGTTATAGGCAAATATTTTAACAGCCCAGCAAGAACTCTTTAACAGCCATTTAGCAGGTTATGTATTTACAACAAGTGGGATTAGGAGTGGCCTTGACTGACAACTCTCTCAGCAGTGTAGCCATGCTGGTTGTTTGGATTATCTCTGAACCTGCTTTCTGACTCTGAGTCCACATGGTTCTTGTATTGGCTTGATCTAGGGAGTCACATAAATGATTGTGGGTTGTTATGAGAGATGGGTTTCCATGTATGATAGCTTTTAAATATGGAAAGTTGCCATGAAACACAACATGAGGAAAGAGGAAAACACCTGGGGCTGAACTGGTGTCATGTTTCTGTTTTACTTCCTAAAAACCTAAGACTATATCCAAATTGCAGAAGATAAAATACCTTAAATTAGTTTTCTTAGCTTGAGCAGAGCTCCTGGAAGAGCTAGGAGTCAAAGCAGAGCACACAGCTTTTTTGCAGAAAACCTAGAGCTTTTTGTTGTTTGATGGTTTCTTCTCGCTTGTTTAATACAAAGGTGATTCAATCCTAGTGGAATCAGTCACTGTAATGTACTATTTTCCTGTGTTGTTCTTAAATAGAAAACCTGTAAGCAGTATGGTGATACTCTCAGATGTAGCCTAGTTAGACACAGAAGACCAGAATCCCATTGTAAGGATTTATTCATGTAGCCTTGGTCTTTTATTTTGAATCTCCATAGCTTTTTAGTAAGCATAATTTTTTTTTAAACCTTAGAGAGGTGGCTGGTGTTTTGGAGGTGAGTGAATGGGAGGCATGAGGCTTGGTCCCAGCACTGTCCTGTGTCACATATAAACCCTCTCAGGGATACAACAGTCAAAGTCTCAATATTTGAGTATGCAAGATAAAGCCTCCAAAATCAGAATTGGTTGTCAGGTGCTACAGTAGAGTGTCCATCTCCACTGACTTTTTGGTGCAGGTGGGTTATCAGCTGTGCAGAACATGAGCTGCTGTTTAAACCACTACTCTGCCCATCAGTGCAGAGTTTTGCAGATGCACACATCGCACCAAAGGCTAATAACATGTGACTGAACCACCCAGGCAAAAAGTACTTCAAAATTTATTTTTATTCTTTTTTATAAACCCACTTCTTTTCTGTCTCTGGTACTCTAGCTTTATTGATGCATGCTTGCAAAAGAAAAAACATATTAAAGTCTCACTTTAGAAAAAGATTTTGAAGTAGTGACCTTCTTCTGAACTTTATGTCATGGCTTCCATTTGCCGTCATGCTTGGTGCAGTTTGAAATTTCCTGGCATCTTATCCATTGGCTCAACACTGCAGTTGTCATTTTGTCTTCATTGCCCAGTTAGTGGGCAGAGACCAGGAATGTGCCTCTGGAGAGGCTTGCTCTGCTGGGTTTAGGTCTCCAATGAACCAACCCAACAGCTTTGCTAATGTCAGTGTTCTCTGCTGAACTTATGGGTGTGTTGCTGGAGAGTCTGTTCCATGGAAGACAAGTTGGAGAAACAGACTGTAGAGTTTAGATTTGTCACCTTTTTCAGTTTGATGGGTTAGCACCAGATTTCAAAGTCGTTGTGAGCTGGCCGTAGGAGGGGAGTCCAGTGCTGAGGGCAGCAGCTGGCGGCTTGATCTCACCAGTGAGAGGTATTTGCCACTTAGCTGATCTCTGGTGTCTGCATTTCCTGACTTGCATGCTGTTTGGAAACAGCAATAAAAGTGGATTTAGAATGAAAAGGTTCCATTCTGCCATGTGGTCTTTTGGAGTGCAATGGGTTTTCCTATGTAGGTTTCTGGGAAAAGGGCTGCTCCAGAGGCCAGAGGTGTTTACTTCATGTTGTAGGAATTTGCACTCCAACCAGAATATGAAGCTGTTGGAAGTTCCCTGGAGATAAGACCATGAGTGTGACTGACAATGCCAAGGGGATATCTAAGTGGAGAAATTTACTTTGACTTTTGCTGTGCAAATGGATATTGTTACAGGGACTGTCCCTTTGCGGGCAGGATATGCAGAGAGCTAGGACTGCGTGCTGTCAGTTTCATTGACTCCAGGGGGTACTCTCAGTACAAGCCTCTGGCAGGGCAATTTCTCCAGGTCTCTTCCATCTTACATGAGATGTGGGTCAGATCTTAATGGCACATTTTTCATCTGCCTCATTGTAGGCGAGATAATTTTCTTGAGGCCACCCTGGAAAATCACATATCTATTCTGGATTAATAAGGAAATGTGTTTTAAGCGCACCCTAGACTGCTGTGCAACTGCGTGCAGTAGGTCATAGGGCCTGTGAGTTCTGCTGCATAAAACAGTAGAGGTATTTTGGTTGGTAATACAATAATATTAACAATAATTATAAACAATTATAACAGGGAAGACGTGTTGCTCCTAGCCAAGTTCTTCTGTTTACCCTTTAACCTGATATTTCCCTATTTTGTCTCATGAATGGAAAAACATCTCTGGGTCACTTTATTGCACGGAAAACAGGAAAAAGAAAATAGGTGCTGGTATTGTCATCACAGTTGATGATGTCTGGTCAGTTTACAGATTTTTAACAAACTTGCTGGAAAACTGGTTCTGTTTTATTTCAGATTATAATATGGGATAACACTTGCTGCTTCTGTTGTCAAGAGAAACTCTATGTTTTGAATGTCACCCCCCATGACCCCCTTTTTGACCTGGATAGCTCAGGCCTGATTAATCTAAAATGATGCTGCCAAGACCTTGGGCCAAGGAAGTGTATGTCTGTAAAATCTGGTAAATACTAGAGAAGTAATATGATAACAGTGATGAGGCTTGGGTATCTTCCACCTCTGTGCATATTCCCCATTGCTTTTGGAAGTCAGATACAGCAGACTATGTGCTGTGCTTCCCCCTGCAAAGGGCTGAGATTTGGAAAGGCCAGTTAGCACATGTCTGCAGTGCTTCAGGCAGCATCAGAGGAAGCCCTAGGACACATGTGTACCCCAGAGACATGATTTACATGTCACTCTGTGGTCACAGAGTGGTTTGTGCATTTTGTTCATCCTCATGAAAGCACTGGAAGGAGAAATAAAAAGTGAGAGAGGCTCTGCTTCACTCAGATGATCTGAGGTAAAGACTCAAAAGCAGTGAAACACTTTGCAAGACAGAGCAACGGGGAGGTCAGGAGGTGGGGTCAAGGCCACCTCTGCCATTTTCCCGCTGCTGAAGACATGATTTGTGAGTATGTGGGACAAATCACTTTCCAAATTGTCACCATTCCTGTACCTCCCCATAACTGAGTCCCAGAGGGGAAGGTACAGGTCCCTTGCTTAGGTCTACCCACTGCCTTGAACTTGGAAAGAACAAACTTAAGACTTGGCATAATTTCTTTCTTGCATCCCACAGATGTGAGATATGTCAATGCACATAATTTAGCAACTGCCTCTGGTTTGAATTGAGCCTGGGGCTAGAAGCTGTTTGCATTCAGCAAGCAGTTTGCAAGTCGCATTAAATGAGATGGTGACTTCCCTCTGTTATTGAACATTTATATAAATAATTAGCAGCAAAGTGGTATCTGCAGAAGAAGCTATGAAGCTATGTAAATGTGCTGGAGTCTTTCCCCACCTGTACAGCTGGGTCATTTTTAATACTGTGAAAATACATTGCTTGCCTTCATTTCTTATTAAATAGGAGATTTTAATGCTAAGTATCTTATCTTGCCTGTGTTTTGTAAGTACAAAATTATGGATTTTTCACAAGTTAAAAGTTCACAAGGTGCCCAAGCTTACCAGGAAACAGATGTGGGAAAATGGCGTTTCTACCTAGTCTGACATTAAAAATATTTACTGTAATAGCACATGAATGAAGGTTTGAGGTTCCAGATTGCCCACTTGCTGTGTGTAAAACGAAATATGGAAACAGAACGTGGGACAATGAAATGCTTCTGAGGCTTTACTAGCTGATCTCAAGCATTCAGGGCTGCTTGCTGTCATTGCAGCTTCTGACTGGCATGAAACTCACCAAGCGATACAATGGCTATCACCCTCATAGAGTTCATGGTTCAAAACCACAACCCATTTGTGTGTGACCAGCTCCCTCCCTGCCTTGCAATTTGCAGTCTTTGGAGCGTGTCAGCAATGTATTTCAAATTTCCTCAGCTTTTGGATTCTATTTGAATGTAAAGAGATTCTGTTTGAATGTAAAGAGAGGAGCACTTTCTGAGAACAGGAGGAGCAGCTGAGGCAGGGAGCAGATGGGAGGACTCCTTTATCTGGCATCACCATGAAAGCAGTTGAGTCAAGGCCTGAGGTTAGTTAACTATCAGACCACCACGGCTTGCTGGTGAGTGTCCCAAACCAACTGGCTGCCTAGCTGGAAGAAGCTTCAGCCCTGGCTCTTTGGTGCTGTTTGGCCAAGCTGCTCCACAACTGGGCAGCAAGGGGCTGACTCCAGCCGCACAGTCCTGGGCTCCAGTGTCCCCAGAACAGAGGTTCAAGTTTGCTGTCTTTCACAGCTCTTCTTTTTCCTCTTGCTACCATATTTCTAAAACAACAGGGGTTCAAAGCAGGGTTGAGAAAAGATGTGGTTTTCATGTGATTTCTGAACATGGATCCTAGCTCTGTGAAGGACCAGATGTAGAAGGGTTATGGGGAACATACTCATAAATTTTTGCTGCTGAGACTATGATCACATGTGATATTATTCCACTGCTGAAAACAAATAGAATGTATTGCTGCAGAGCCAGGTTTGGGGTTAGGAAAGTTGGGTAGAGATTCTTGCCTGGGGCTCTCTGTGAATCTTCATGATTTCTAGTGAAACTGGACTGATTTATAGTTGTGTCTGGAAACTAGAAGTGGCCCAACATGGATCCAGAGGCAAATGTTCTTAAAACTGAGTGTTCCATTGTGCATATGTGCAGATATGCATATGGGGGATAGAGAATGAGTTTAGTTTGTTACTAAGTTGGAACAGATGTCGGATCTGGGATTGGAGATTTCAGTTCTTCTCCTTGTCTTGTGGAAACAATGCAATCCTATCATTTCAACTGGTGAGTTGGAGCTGCTGTGCAGCTTGTCTGAACTGAAAAGCAAAATACAATTCAAATGTTATGATCCCAAAAAACCAAAATGGAAATAGATGTTGGGAACAAACATTGATACTTCTATGGACAGGAACCTTTCAAAGTCCCTCGCACCTTACTACTGTTCTTCTAAATGGGTCAGACTGCGTGGGCAGCCTAATATCATATCAAAAAGTAGATGAACTGCTTATCCTCTGTGTGATAGAATTGAAAATGAAGGATTTTTAAAGACTTAATCCTTCTATTCACCATTTTGAAATATGGCTAAGGAAAATCCTGTGTGAATCAAATGGATAAAACCAGTATACAAGAGAAAAACGAATTAATGTATATACTGAAAGGGAACATTTTATTCTCCTCAAGTAATTCATGCCATTTTATGGTTTATTTGAAATGAAGTAGTCAGTCCTGGCAGGATAGTGAGCTACTTGGCACATATGTTCGGTTGCATCCATGGAGAAAAGAAACAGCTCTTTCTGGAGAAAAGTCAGTTTGTGAGCATGAGAGAACTTTTTCAGAGCTGGTCATGTAGGATGAGACGTCAGAAGCAGGTGGTGCTGGCCAACCATACCTGGCATTGCAGACAAGCAGAATTTTACTCTGGGCTTCAACAGGCATGGAGTTATACCAACACTGAGTGTTTCTGGAAAATGTTAACCATGAAAGAGTCTTCTTTTCTCAAGCCAGGCTGTGTCCTCCTGTAACCAGCTTTTCAAGAGAAGGGAGAAGCTGGCCTGAGGTTAACCACCACATGCCCAGCTGGAACCAGCTAAGAGATGGTGAATGTAGAAATGCTTAAAATATAATCCTTAGCCAAAGCTAGTGCTATTTGCCTAATATCCAAACACCCCTAACAATTTCTTAGAAATACAATTAGTCATGTCCAAGTCCTAGCTAATATTGTTATTTAACTGTAACATCAAAAAGCCTTACTCATAGGTTAAGATCTTAGGGTGCTAGTGTCAAGCACATATTAGAATCTCCTTGCTGCCCTCAAAAAGTTTAAGTTTTGAAGATGTGTGTTTGTCTAGCTGTCAGGACAACCCATCCAGCATTGTTCTGCCAGTACTGCACTTCATTTTATAAAGAACCAGCTTGCTTCACTGTCACAACTTCCCTATCAAAGTGCTTCCTCCACTAACATTTCAACGGGATTGAAAAGTGGGTGCTTTAAGAAACAGAAAGAGGAAATCATAATGGGTGTCTATAAGATTTCCTATCTTCATTGGATATATGTCATGTTCTCCAGCTTTTCTTCTTGTTCTTAAGAAACATAGATCTCACTAACTCAGCAGAGTCAGGTTAGAATGCTGCTTACATGGAGTACCCTGTGGGGTTGAAAGCACACACAGCAAGAAGTTTGTTTTAGGACTTACTATATGGCATACTGCCTTGGAAGGAAGTGCTGTAATATAATCATCAAGATGCCTTATAAAAACAGATCTGAAGGAGTACAAAGGAAAGCTCTTTGCAATGCACAGCAATACATTTTATTGAGCATACACAACCAAGAAAGGTATTTATCTGTACTTCTGAGCACATCTGTAGACACCCCTACAAGTATACAGCTGAGGAAGTTCTCTTTTCCCAATAAGAAATAAAGACCAAAGACTAACCACATGTGAACATAAAAAGTAATGTGACAGTTTGCATAAAAAGTAAGGGCAGGGGCAGGGAGGGAGCATTAATACTATGTTTTTCCGAATTTCTTTTCTAAACATTTAATTCTGTCCACCTCAAGTCTTCCTCCACTTTAACTTAACTACATGCTTTTCATCACTTCCCATCATGAAAATTGTACACTTCTGTGAGATGATAAACAGGTGTTTCTTTTCATTCTGGCAGCAATGGCATTTAGTGTAGGATGAAATAATCCTACCATTAAATAAGAAGCTCACAGTGGTGTTGTGAAGCTTAATTTGTTTGGAAAATGCTTTGCAGTATTCAGATAAAAGGCACTCTGGATATTCAAAGTATTACTACTGCACAGCTGGTGGTCCACATGCTGCAGATGTTTCTTCCATGCTGTTGCATGGTTACTTAAGTGGCTTCTTAGTGCAGATGTTCATGAGCGAGCATGCACAACCTCCTCTGCCGATGTTTTTTGACACGGGTTTTATTGCTGCTTGACTTTTGATCTTGAAAAGGATATTCTTCCACTGGTGAGGTGTTACATGTGGGTATGACTACATCCCTGTTGGTTCAGCCCCCACTGCAAACAACAGCATCTGCAGATATTTACTGTGGGCCTTTCTCTTTACCCTCCATTTCCTTCTGTGGCTTTTACTCATTCCCACAATGTTTGACTCTGGGGATTCTGACTCTTCTGTTAATACTCTATCACCATCACTCTCTTCATGCAGATGTGATGATTCCCTTTGTACTCTTTGCCCAGATGGGATCAAGAACTTCATTGTGTCTCGATTCTTTCTTTCCTTGGCTGCTGCCATTGTTATATAAATGGATCTCTAAGAATTTCTGGGCTTGCCATTCACAATCTCTCTGAAAAGATTTGAAGATAAGATGAATTTCTAATTTCTTCGTGTTCTCTGCTAGTCTTTCATATGAATGGAGAGAGTTAAGGTATAACTTCAGCTGACATCCACATGGAATGTGCTGAATATGTGCAAATCTCCACGGCTGTATGATTTCATCAACCTGTTTAGTGAGAGAACTAATGCTAAAATTTACCTTCCTCTTGCTTTGCTGTATTTCCAGAAAATGGCAGGATGTCCAGTCCAATATAAGGGAAACAGAGTAAACAAGATTTTTATCTAATTGGACGTGAAGTGCATAGCCTATTGCATTACTGACCTAAGCGTAGAAAAGAGCTAAACCTGTACACACACACACACACACACATTGCCCACAGAGGGAAAGAGGACAATACAGCAGAATGGTACTGGTTCTAGTTAATGTAGATTTTATTTACAAGATTCACATGGAAGACAGAGAGGATTTGGTACAATGTACTGGGCTTTTTGTCCTGATAAGTATTGAAGAACCGAGCTCTCTGGACAGCGTATTAAAGAGCCACAGTCTTGCAGCTTAGAGGCATGAGTCTTGTCCTTTGTGAGAAGGCAAATGCTTAAAGTTGACAGCATCTAGACAAATAACTTCAGAAAGAGAAATCTTACTGCTTTCTGTAGCATTTTATGCAGAATTCAGGATAAATCATAGCAAAAGGCTCAGTCTTTACCTGTGAAAATTAGATCTGAAAGAAAGACAGCTTGAGAAGGCTAGACCCTGGCTACATTATGAGGTGAATTGCACCTTAAAGACTTTCTCCTTTCCTCTGATCTTTAAATGTGTAACAATTTGTCAGCACTCATGAAATCTTCTAAATTATATCCATGGAGACCATGGCTACCTTCAGTACAACAAACTGATGGGGTTTATGCAGATATATACCCTCTGACCCTACTGAGGTGTCTCATCCTTTCTCTGGGTTCATCTTGGTAGGCATCTTTCATTCTGCCTCCCTAGTGACTCTGAATTATAAAAATTGCTACACATATGTGTAACAGGATTTACTCCACCTAACTTCCCCACTCTTTCTGCTCCAAGAGGATAGACTTATGGTATTGCTACTTGTCCAGATTCCCATATTTTTTCATCCTTGATTGCTGGTACTGCAGTTATTCCTCTTCTTTTGGTCCACCTATTTCTAATATTCATGTGCCCAGTATCACTGGAAAGGTAGAGGGAGTAGAGAGGGAAGGGCGAAAGAGGAAGGGAAAGAAGAAAGTGCTTCTAATGTTCTCTCATTACTCAGTTCATCTCCCCTGTTTCATGATGTCCTAGTTTAGGGTAAATCTGGGAGGAAACCTCTGAAGGGGTCCCTGTAGAAAAGCAGATCCAAGCCACCCCTCCCCCTAACTGGTTCGGGAAAAAGACTTCCTTGAAGAAAAGTGGAAAAAACTGTTTATTTAAGAAACAAAACACCCACAAGCATAAAGAATGAACAATACTACACAATAAAGCCTCTTGCCGTTCTGAAGAGATGGCAAATTCAGAAAGGCTTTTCTGTGGGTGTGTCCTCGGTTTTTCTCTCAGTCTCAGTCTCTCCAAGGCATAAGTTTCTCTCTCTCTCCGAGACTTGCGCCCGGCGTCCCGGCTGCAGTGCAGCTTGTGGAGGGGATGGGGGGGCGGGGCCCGGGCAATGGTCCTGGTGTCCCCAGATCGAGCAATAGCGCAGAACAGTCCTAAAAACTTCGGCCTCAGCTAACTAAAACAACAACAACAACAACAACAACAACAACAACAGCAACAACAACAACACCCCAAAAAAACCCAAAGGAGAGCTCTCCGCTGTACGTGCAGACAACACGGAGTCCAGGAGCGGGAATGCTGAAGGTGTTATCTCTATGTTTTTAAAACAACTGCCTCAGATGTTCCACCGCTTGCTTCTCCTTCTACCCCCTTTGGTATCAGATCCAGTCTTAAAGGTGCAAAACTTATTTCTGGGCTAAACAGACAAATGGGGATAAAAGCTTCATACAGTCAGCCTAGGACACATGACCAATGCTTCCTCCCCTCTTCTGATATATTCCTTTGCTCATTCTGGTTAGGAATCCCGGCTGAAATCGTCATCATATGGGTAACATTTGGGTTCACGTAATCTTGTTCATTATTATGAACGAGTAAATAATTTGTGATTTACTATTGCTTGATAACAAAAGATTCTTTTACACATTATAAAAATTACATTAAATCGCTGGCCCCAGAATGGAGGCTGAAAATCAGTGAGGAGGGGCTTTTACTGCTGCCGCTTTGGCTTGAGTTTGAAACATTTCATACAGTAGCTCTGCTAGGAGTAAGCTGGGCTTCCTTACTAACGTAATAAAATGCAGACCATCCTAAGGGGATGAGGGAGTTGCATTCCAAAACTTGCACTGCAAGCGACCAAAATTTAATGGAAAACGTTGAAAAGATTCTATTAAAAAACAATTTTCCTCCTATATATCATAAACTCTATTTTATGCTTTCCCTACTCTCTCCTTTTTTTCCTTACTGGCACAAAAACAGGATCTTTGTTTTGACAGAGCTAATCCACTCATGCTTTCATATGGGCCCTCAGGCTCCCCACCTGTGGAAAGATCCATGAGAACAGAACAACTACTGAGTGAGTTCCACGTGCTCCTCTCAAAGGGAAGAAATCAGTGGCTTCACACAGGTGTGGACTGAAAAAATTGTGATTCCCAAGGACCCTTGGAGAACATGAACACAATCTCCTGCGCAATCTGCACAATTTCTAGCAATAACTTTTCCTTCTTTATTGTCTTCTGGGATTTCTCTCTCCATCTATTGTTGTGGAGCAGTGTCAATCTATCAGCTGGACTTCTTCAGGAGACGAGCTGCAGTTGTGCTGTCTCCCTTTTCCCAAAGTCTGAAAGGCACACTCGGGGCTGGCAATTTCCACTGCAAACTTGGCTGATGAGAAAGGATATAGTAGCTTGCAGCCACTGCCAAATTTGACAGCAAGCTTCATAACAAACTGGTACAGCTCTGAGATCTCTCCACTGCTTCTGTAGGGAGGCCAGGGAAGATTTTATGGGGTGAAAAGTGATGGAGAGGGAATGAATTGCTTTGCGGCTCCATCAGGCAGCATGTTCAAGCTGGCCAGCATTGAGGACTGATCCGTTCCATAATCTCTGCCCAGCCAACAAAAAGAGGCAAAACCATATTTAGATGTTTAGTACTTTGTATACAAGACTAAGCCCAGAATTTATCTTAGCATCTTTACAATTGGACATGACCCACAGATGAACAGGAAAAACAACCATGATTATTCTGTGATAGGGAGAGTTTGCTCATGTGACTGCATTTTCTCATTAAAATCTGCTAATTTACATCAGAGCTGCCTTTGTATCTAGCCAAGAAAATGACCATGCCCAAACCAACTCACTGGAAGGTAAGTTTTGAGAACAAACCTTGGCTCTGTCTGCTCATACCATCTCATCCCACTTCACCCAGAATTAGGTCATTCTGGCTTTATAACATCTATGTAGGTTTCTGTGGTTCCCGGACCAGGCTGATATGTCTTGGAATCACTATGTCTAGTACAGGAAATTTTAATTCATAGCATTTAAATTCAGAAAGCTTGAATTTAATGTTCAGTGGTGTCCTGAATGTGTCTGGATCCTTAAAAGCCTTGAAGTACAGAACTGAAAAGAAAAAAAAAAAGGCCGATGACAGTTCTGAGTCTTGGCTCCTGTGTCGTCAGCAGGAAAATCCCCATCCATTTCACTGAACCCAGCTTTTTATCCACTGTGTTTTCATGCTCTGTATGCTATTTTGCACTTGAGACCTTGCAGTCAGGAAGGTTAAACAACTGTGACAGTTGCAAAGCATTCCTTATCCAAGGCTCTCTGCATGTGAAGTAGCATGCTATGTCAAACTGACCAGAGAGCAGAAACCAGGTCTCTGCCTCCTGGCTGAATCCCTATCACTCTGCTCACCCTCTGCCTCTGGTCTGTTGAATCCTGAATGGGACATGGCAGCACTGCCGCTGTTTTAAGACAGCTGTCCTTGATGGGCCTCACTGTTGGGGTGCCAGTCAGGCTTTATGGCTGCCAGTGCCCACGTGGTTGTGAGAACGTGTAGAGCAAAAGCAGAGGTGCCTGAGGAAATATAAAGGCAGGAACTAAATATCCATCATGAAAAAGGTGAGCCTTGCTGGAGTCAGGGTAGCCCTGCCAGGACTGCAGTTTTGCATTCATGTGTTTGAATCCTGTCTCAGTTTTGTTTTATGTGCCTATGTCTTTGTATGGATCTGGGCCAGGAGCACACAGGAACCCATAAAACCCAGAAACAGAGTGATTTCTTTGATTTTTCAATTCAGGTAAGCTGGCTGTTGTGCCACTTCATCCAAGCCCTGTTTTTAGCAACTATTTTGATGAAGAGCAAAGAGGAAGACCTCAGAGGTGAAATGCACTGTAAGGATGCTACCGACTGGAAGGCAGCATTCTCAGTGAGTCTGACTTTGCTGAGATGAGAGTTTGGCTCTCATTTTCTAAAGAGAACAAGATGAGGGAGAAAGCTGTTTTCTAAATAGCAGTCTTATCAAGTGTTTCCCTTGCTCTCTTTCTTTCTTATTCCATCTGGAGTCAGCAACTTTTTAAATGCTCTGCAGCCACCTAGAGGAAAAAACCCACTTGATAGAAGTTAATTTTATATGGATTCAGCCAAGGAGTGGGCTCTGCAGAGGTTAAGAATGGGAGTTTCTAAACTAGCCAGCCTATTTATTATTATATTACAAGACCTCCTTGGAAATATATACACTGAATCATCATCAAAAGCTGAAGATAACTTCAGTTTATGTTTATAGTTCAGAAATATTTCCTGCTTCGTGTTCTCATTGTGCTTGTTATTGGATATGACATTTTTATGACAGATAGTATAGCAGGGCCACAATACATTTTGTCAACAGACAGAAGGAGATGATCTGGTTTGAATTTTTATTTTGAAGATTTAAAACCTGTATCATTTTATATGTTTATCTAATGACTATGACAATATGCTTTTCGTATATCTACATGGTTTATGTTTCTATAGGGCCATGACTTCAAAACCTCCCAATAATTTTTGAGGTTCTGTCTAGGATGTTTATAAGCTCATGCAAAACCTCTGGCTTTTCTCAGATGAGGGCTGTCACACAGAATACACTAATAGGCTCTCTGTCTACCAGAGTCAAAGTTGATGCAGTCATATTAGAACAATTTAGTCCATGCCATGTTCCTTTGCACTGTATGAAACAGAATAACAAAGTTTAACTGTTAACTGAAAGTACTTTAATGTATAATGTTAGATATTAAAATATGTCTGTCTTTTTGAAATGGAATGAAAATTACTAGGTTTTTTTCCTTTTCTAGATAAGATATGGCAGTTCAGTCTCCACTTGCACCTAAAGAACTAGAGATTTGGGGGAAGTATTCTTTAAAAATCAAGTCTAGACATGGAAAAAAAGGTAAAATTTTATGTCAGTTACATAATGTAAAAGATCAAAATGATGATGGATTTCCTTGGTAGCTATGCCAAAGGACACTGAAAATTCCATTATGATGGAATGTCTCTGTCATAAGGCAAATTCACTTTAGCAGTGTAAGTGTGAAGCTAAACATTGCATGCAGTGAATGGAAATATAGAATACTAATATGGATATTGAAAAGGTCCACTAACACATTCTCCATTTCTTTTCCTCTCTTAAGAAAGACTTGATGTACACGTATGATGTCGTCAGTTGAATAACTTGAATACAGCTATGTTATGTCAGAACAGGATCTGGAATAAAGAATCTTACTGTCTTAAGAAGTCCTAAACATAATGAAATCTTGGAATTTTTCTTGTGGCTTGGTAGGGAGATGATTTTACCCCTCCGCTCTTCTCTTGTGAGACCCCACCTGGAGTGCTGCATCCAGTTTTGGGTCCCCAGCATATGAAAAACATCAACTTTTTGGAGCAAGTCCAGAGTAGGGCCACCAAGATGATTAGAGGGATGGAGCACCCCTCGTATGAGGAAAGACTGGGAGAATTGGGATTGTTCAAGTCTGGAAAAAAGCAGGCTTCAGGGTGATCTAGTTGTGGCTTTCCAGTACTTAAAGGGAGCCTACAAGAAGGATGGGTAGGGACTTGGAGTGATAGAACAAGGGGGAATGGTTTCAAACTAAAAGAGAATAGGTTTATCTTAGATATTAGGACAAAAGTCTTTACTGTGAGGGTGATAAGGCACTGGAATATATTGCCCAGAGAAGCTGTGGATGCCCCATCCCTGACAGTGCTCAAGGCCAGGTTGGCTGGGGTTTTGAGGAGCCTGGTCTAGTGAAAGATGTACCTGCCCATGGCAGGTGGAACTAGATGATCTTTAAAGTCCCTTTCAGACCAAGATATTGTATGATAAATGATGGGGTACTGGAAATACAAAGTAGGTCAATTTGGCCATAGGAAATCAGTGATGAGCACAAAGGCTGTACACCTCAGACCCTTGGGCCTCTGCAAGATGGGATTTTTGGTGGAAAATCCTTTAGGAGTTGATTTTGTTTCTGAACATTAAACCCATAGAGCATCTATAGTGGTTTTTTTTTTCCAAAAATTTGTATAAATGCGTGATAAGCCTTATCATATAGCTTTAGATAAACAGCTATGTATCTTCAGGAAGAAGGTTCTAAATTTTGAACCTTCAGTGTCAGATTCCAGGTCATACTCCTAAATTTGGTTCTGTTGATCCAAATATCTTATTGCAAATGCCCTCTTTATAAGGGGTTTGGAAATTCTCTCTAGTGCAGCTTTATTATGGTCCTGGCATTTCCCAGCTAGATATACAATCCACAGATGATACAATGTACAGGCAGCCAAATCCTTTTTGCAGTAATCTCTTCAAAGAGGGTGGAACAAGTTGTATTTACACCACTCCAGTGTGCAAGTAAAATGAGAATATTTTTGATGGGAGTTTTCAGTGTGATCTTGGGCAGTTGCTTGAAGTGGGTTAAGAATCTTATGCTGCATTTCCACTTTATTCCAATAATTCCAGTTACAGGGTCATATGTGATGTGCACAGAGGAGTGTTTTTTAATTGTTTCACTTCAAGATATATGCTACATATGAACTCAAACCACTTGAGTTCTCCTGCATACAGATATTTATTTCAAATGCCATGGCTGCACAATGAAGGTGAAACTGTGTGTGGTGCAGCACAACTAAAACAGAAGAAAAGGATGTGAAAACTCTATTCCACTTTCTGAAAATGTGTGGGAGTGCAAGGGGTCAGCTCTTCCACAGTGTGGGTGGCATTTCCATAATATGTTGAGAGTTTTTTGAGCAAAAATCCACTGTTTCTAAAGGTGGCGAGTCTGCTGCTCAGCTGTACTGTAACCTTCAGCTCTAGGAAAGATTCTGAGTCATACCAGATGCTACTTGGAGTGCAACATGGGACTACATTGTCTTCCTTAGTCATTGTTCAGCTATTTCCCCATGGAGGGGTTTTAGCCAACCTTTCCATTCTCAGGACCAGAAAGTACAATTAAAGCCACAGATGCCTGTAAGGATCTAAGCTCAAGATGCAAAAGGCCTACTTGACACATTAGTAGGACAATTATCATGCAGAAAGAAGTAAGTAAGGTTCCTGTGCCATTTCCTTCTTCTTCCTTCCTTCCTTTTAAGTGCGTTTACCACTGGTACTACGTATTGAGAGAGATTATAAATAGGTGTCTGGGTAGTGCTGTCTTGACAACTTCTATTTTATGAGGTTTTAGAAAATGTTCCAGAATGTTTAATTGTTAATTTTGCCATATTGTTGTGGATAATGTTGGTTAAGGCAATGAAACACAACTCTGGCACAGCATGCTCTTTATATAAAGGTTAAAAATACATGCAGAACACTCTTTTTGGCTTTATCCAAAGGGTTTTGGATAATATTTTTAGCAGCACATACTATAGGCTTGTGGTGATATTGTGCAGCACAATGTGGGTTTTTTTTAAGAGGTCTACATGGGCACTCATTTATTCAGTGTTTGGAAAATACCATTTTTGTTTACCCTTTGTGAAAGAAATATGGGTTCTGATTTTTTTTAAGAAGATGTATATGCAAAGAAATCTAAATTGAATTGCTGTCTGTCTTTGCTATGTTGGAAATTACCAGCAGTAATTACCACTTGCATTGAAAGAATCCTTTTCCCATGTTGACTCTAAATAACTGCTTTGGAAGGGTTCCTTGGCAAGGCAGGGATGGATGTGGGCATCTTGTGTGATTCTGTTTAATTATCTGAGTGCCAAGTCTATATCTGGACCAGGAACGATGACACTCAGAGTTAAATTTGGACTCTTCAATGTGTGTGTAACATGACTGCTATGCCCCAAAAATTTTAGATCACATGCAGCCCTTGCCCTTTGATGGAATTGTGTATTTTATAATTCTCTCTGCTTAGCTCAATGTGGCAATACAGTCCATGGTTGAATCAAAGTTGCACAAAAATCAGGAATCAGGATGAAATTTGAATGCGTGATTCAAATGCCTACTACTGCAAACTCCTCCTCTGCAGTCTGCCAAAAACAACAGTCATTCTCTAGCATTATGGCCAATGCTTTCCTTATAGGAATGAGATTTCCCCATGGAGAGGATGTGCCTGCAGTATATTTGCTATGCACTGCTCACCAAAGATGAGCTGTGAGTTCCCTTTCTGCTCCCACACTTGTAGGGATTTTTGGAGCCTGTTCAGCAGTGTGGGAGTTCTTCAGCATGGGGCAGTCTCCAGTAAAAAGTGAACATAAGCTGCTTGCCAGTTTTTGTGGGGCCTTATTTTCACACTTACCAGAAAAAAGTGTCGGGGCACTGATGACTTAACTTTGTTATGGATGCCTTTATCTGATCCCCAATTTAAGGCAATGTTACCAGTGTTAAGATGTGTGGGAAAAGCACAGAGGGAATACAGACACAGTTACCTGGTCTTGGAAGAAATGATCCTTGAAAATGACTGACTTTGCTGTGTGAAAATCTGTTGCCCAGGCAAATGCTTTGAATGAATACTCAATAGATGTAAGAATTTCTGTGTTTTCACAGCTTCCAGAATTACTTTCTTTGAGTTATTTGCTGGTTTTGCATTAATGTTAGTAAACTCTGGAGAAAGAAAGAATGATCTCAGATCTTTGATCTCAAGCCTCAAAGCCATAAAAAGTCTCCAGCTCTACATACTATATTTCAGTACTTCAGTAAGATTAAATATGCACATGCCGACGAGAGTCTGTGATAGCAACAGCATGAGACTTTCCATTATACATTGGAAAATGGCTCATCTTCTCATCTTCTTACCTTGTGAAATGTCTTTTCTGTCTGGGGCCATAAATAATGCAATTCATTGAACTTCGTCGAAAAAGCAGCCCAAACAAACTTTCTCATAACAACTTAACTAATGACACAGGGTTTAATTTTTCCTAAAATATTAGGCCAAGGTTGTACTAAAACTCTGATTTGTCTTACCCAATAAAAAGTTATCCCAAGAAATCATGTCTCACAGGATGGTGGGGCTGGAAATTAATCTTCCTCTCTAGGTATATAACTCTTCAGGCTTTGAAATTTGCAAGTGTACAGCTTATTCCAAGTGTAGAAGACAAACCCCATCATCGCCTGATGCTTCTTCATATGCATAAAATGTATGTGGTGATGCACTATCTCTAATTGCTTTTGTAAAATCTCTTGAGATCTACTGATGGAAAGAGGAAGATGTTATTGTTTTCCATCAGTGTGGAACAACTCAAAGGTACCAAAATGTTTGAAAAATGCACTGCATCATACTCCTGTTGTGAAATGTGGAGGAAAAATTCAGCCGCTCCTAAAAGGGTTGATTCTGGGTTTAAATTCATGTGTATTGCAGAGGAAAATGAACTGCTGATGTTCAGCAAGTGAACATCTGCAATTTCAATCCCGTGTGGCACAGACTAAGGCTGTAGGCTTCATTGCTGTGATCTTTTCTTTTTCTTTTTTTAAATAGTGCATGTAGCACAGGAGTTTGTTCTTTGCCCTTTGTGGGACTTGGAGACTTTCCATGGTTTAATATGAAAAAGGGCTGTTGCTGAAGGAGTGTAGTCATCCAGTTTGCTTTGAAGATGTGGCAGCAGAGTGTGTGTTTGTCTCCTTCAAGGGTGTGTCCCACAGCTGCCGGATGCCTTCACTTTCATGGATTTCCCCTTGCAACAGTTTGTGATTATACACACCCAATTAACGCCTTCTCTGACACATACCCCTGCAGGCAGCACAGACAGCATCCAAAGGGATCACAGTGAGGCACTTGGTACCAGCCGAGGACTCAGAGGCTGGCTGTGCTCTGGTGCTTATTCGGTGCATGGATGCCGGATAAAGTACACCATCACATCCAAGTGTTTTTCTTTTTCTAAATGTAAATATGTCCTTAGCACAAATGTAATTTTCTTTTGGTCCACAACATCATTGCATCTCTGTATGATTTCACTGAGGGCAAAACTAAGGCTGCTTGAAGTATCTTGTTTGTATTTCCATAGCTAGTAAAATAGCTTCATTTTATAAGTAACTTGCGCTGCAGTCTTCTTGTGGGATTATTTCTGTCTGGCTGTAATGTTTTGGTGTTTAAGTTTCTAATATGTTTTTACTTTATTTATGCAAATTCTTTGTTCTTGGTAAAGAGTCACAATACCCCAAAAGACCCAAAATCTCCACTACTGTGCAGTACAGTAAATTGTTAATAGAGCTTCATTACTGGCATAATTCCAAAGTTTTCCTAAAATGTATTTTTTTCTTATTTGAACAGTCCAGTCAGATTAGAGTACAGATAAACTGTGCATACGTGTGCTGAGTGTCACCAAATCTCTTTATCAGATTCAAATGAAGAATGATGAGAAGGCAGAATCTGGGGAAGCAGAGAATGTTTTTTGAAATATATCACTGGAGAGGATAAAAAGTAAAAACTGTGGGCATATCAAATTTTTTTTTGCAAGGGGAAAGGATTAGGATAGCACACAAGAATCAATTTTTCAATTTACTTGGTATATCATCCCATAATAGTCCTTTAACACAACTGTAGCAATAGTAAATGTGAGAAATGTAATTAAGTGCAAGAAATAAACATCTTTTGATGAAAAATAGAGACTCAAAGTCAAAGTTTGGCCATGGGCCGTCAGCAGGTCCTCCTTGGAGCCAGCCCCCAGAGAATGGACATCTTTTACTTTTATGTCCTTGCTCAGAAGTGCCCTTTCATTAGGAAAAAAAAGAAGGTTTTATTTTTATTCACTAGGCTTGACAGCTGTGGATATAGGTTTCTTTACTCTCATTTTTGATTTAACATTAATTAATTTAATTAACTGTACAAACAATTAGAAATTGTAATTCATTAATAAAACTGCTGCAATCTGACAATGGCTCCTCAGCTAAGCCTAGGGCTTGACCCCAGCAGCTGTCACCAGGATTAAACACTTAGTGAAAATAAAAACTTCACAAGCAATTAGGTATGTAATGAATCAGCAGATTGTGTTGCACATGGCATGCTACCTTCCTCAGTGGACGCCTGTGCTGAACACTGTAGCAAATAGTGCTGATGCCAGCCTAAGCTCAGATGTTTCACTCTGGATCCCGCCTGGATGTGCATGGCCGTTTCAGCACCAAGCGTTAATGGTTAGTGTTGGACACATGCGTATAGGAGCTAAGCACTGCACTCTCAAAGAGCATGGCTGCCCTCCTGCAGACTGGGAACTGTGCCTTCCATTTCCTAATCCCTCAGACTATGCCTAGGCTTTGCCAGGGTCTGTGCTAGCCTTGCCATCAACATGTTAACTATTAAAAAGCTTGGGTGATTGATGGTGAGCCTGGAGTTTTCCTGATCTTGCATCTTTTTCTGATGCTAATGTAGCTGTAGGTTAATTGACTCAGTGCGAGAGGTGGCATCTCTGTCCAAGTAAGGGTAAAAAAAAAAAATTAAATTATGCTCTAAAAAGCAGAGGAAATACCTCAGATTTAGGGTTTTATAATTTCTTAGTCAAAGAAGTTGCTGACCGTATAGCCAAGCTGCTACTGGCAAGCATCCCTAAACACCATGGACATCAATAATAACTAAATCTGAGAGGAAAGCAGTGAAATGTGTTTCATAAAGGGGGCTAGCATAGAAAAAAAAATCATGATAAAATGGTACTTTGATAATCAACTATTTATGGAGAATATATACAGACTTTGTGATAATGATTTGTTTCAGTAGCAAGCAAGCATGTACTTTACTGTAAAATGAGACATGCACCTCTTAAATTGCATGGGGTATATGGAGCAGAGCCCATTGCAGAGATACTCGGAAGAGATCACAAAGAGATGTTGTGGCCAAAGGAAACAGTGTGAAGTTATTTAGTGTGTCATGTAAAAAGGTGACCCTTTGTGCTTATACAAGGTCTTTTATCAGCTGACAACATCAAACCACGCCAAGGATGTTGTGCTAATCTATTCCTTGCCTATCAGCTGTGATGTGCATACAACAACATCTGTTACTGGAAAAGATGTAAAGGGACCTACCACAGGACTAAAGTGAAATAAAATTACACTGTCCCTAGAAAGTAAAGTTATTGCAAGTGAAAACAACTGGTCTGTAAATATGAGTGTGTTATATATTTGATCTAAAGCAATACTGTTTATTCCCAGCGCATATATATATATCTGTGAATCAAGGACCTTTTTAGCACTTGTGTTACTTATTTGCCACAGTGATTTTTTAGATAATTTCATACTGAGAGTCCACTGAGAGTAAATTTATTAAAACTCATGAAAGTGTCAAGCAGAACTGTCAGGTCACTGAAGTAACTGGTGACTTTGGCGTGGGGGAATACTCCTCTTTAAGGAGCACGGTTGGACTTATGTAAACAGGTTTGTCTGTCTTCAAGGGATCACTAATGCTTTCTCCTAGTTTTGAATAAAGGGTTCTCAATTACTCTAGAACATTGAATGGGCATTAGGGCTCCTGCTTACCCTGACTGACGTTTTTGCACCTTTTTCAAGCTATTATAATAGCAGAAGCTATTACCTCTTCTGCTGTGGAGAAAGTTTCTGGGAAACTAAGCCCATATCCATCCTTTTCCTATAGATAATTCATATTATGGTCCACAGGAAAAGCAATTAACATCAAGAGCTCATTTTTCATTTCAGCCCTTCATCTTCACAAGAGGGTTTGTGCCTTCGTCCTCAGAAACGGGAAAGTGCCTGAACGTGCATGGAGCAGGGGGGCCTTGACCATTGACACCCAAGGTTCATGCACAGAGTACCTTCAGTGGAAAGCAGAGGAACTGAGGGCATGCTTTTCAGGGTATGCCTTCCCTGTACCCTTTCCCTGCCTTTTAATGATTCTGCTGAGAGCAGTAGAAACTCAGCATTTCTGAATTCACATTGCTACACATGCAAAAACCTCTAAGCATTTTGCGTATGGAGAAACCGCCAACTGCAAATCTCCTGGCTCTTGCCAGTTATATTTTAGGTCTTTGCCAAACAGGTGCATGTTCTGAACGAGCTAACTTGAAATATAGTGGTGACATCCACAGTGGCACTTTCACACAGGGCCATATTAGCAGCTTTGCTCCCTGTCATTGTGGTGCCTCCACATAAGAATGCAATGGAAGAAGAGACTGGGTGGTATGAACCGTGCTTGAGGGATTTCCTAGCATGAAACTGTTCAGTTATGCTGCATCACCCCTGTTCCTTCGGAGTATCTTAAAGTCTGGCACTTAGTAGCGATGATGCTGAGAAAACAGGCGGATAGCTATTTTCATGCCTTCAAAGCAGGAAGAGTCTGGAGGTAACCTGGAGAGAAGGCATCATCCCTTGCATGGAGGGACATGTGCTCTTTGCCTACAGCATTCATACACTTAACACTACTGCTATTTTTGTTGGTAAAATTATTAAATTATTGCTTTCTAGGAATAAAATGAAGTTTTTCTCTTACATTGACACAAAATCATTGCAAAAATGGAGTTTGCCTTCTCCCATTGTGGTCTCAGTCCTCTCTACCTGACATTTCTTGGGTCTTCTCAACTCCTTGTTTCTGTGTGGTTCCCTGGTGCTCTGGAGGCTTCCCTGCAATAAAGTAGCACACCAAAAAAGAGATGAGCCCTTGGGATGTAACCACAGGGATACCTTTAACTTTCTTGCCATTTAGCACAAGTTGCTGTGGCATTGAATGCCATGGGACTGGAAAGTAAACAAGTCCAAACCTCGGGCAGATATCTGCCAAAGCATTCCTTTCTTATTTGTTTTGGGGCTTTGTTCTGCAGGTCCTGTGTAACAGATATGTGTGAATGTCCGATCCATAAAAACTGCTACTGTGAGTCGTTCCTGGCATACGCCCGAGCCTGTCAGAGGGAAGGGCTGAAAGTCCAGTGGGTGCCAGAGCTGAACTGTGCAGGTAAGCATTTTGGGACTGCTTCTTTGTAAGCCATTGCATAGGCTAATGAGCTACTGTCCTGCTATCCTTTCACTGGAGGAGTAGGATCAAAAATTATACAGAAATTGTACCAGCTTGGAAGTTTTTGGAAGTTTTTCTTTCAGCATATGTAAACTGTTGATTACAGAAAAAGTTTAAACTCCTTTGACTTCCTGTAAAAAACTGTAGTTATATTTCTGGAGACAACATGCACATATAATTGCAGTAGGTTCAACAAGAAAAGAGGAGCAAATGTATTTAGTGGGAATAATAAAATGCAAACCTGCATTAATTATTGCATTTGGTCCATACTTGCCATGTGATTCAGACTGCATTAATTGCAAATAATTGTGAGTAATTGCTTCCATGAGAAGCAGTGGCCTGTGGTTATGGGCACTTGAACTAAAATGCAATATTGCAGATGAGTATTTCCCCTGATGATGGTCTCATTAATTTAAGATACTCTGTAATGGCATTGGTTTGCCTGGAAACTTATTCAGATTTATGTAAAGCCATTAACAGTAGTTGAAAAAAAACCAACAAACAATGAGAGGACGATACTCAGTGCTGGTCAAAGAGCTGTTACTCTCTGGTCCATTTTGGTGATTGTGTGTAGCTCAGGGTCTACTCTCTCAACTTAAATTTCTGTTGAAGGCATTTTAGCAGGGATGGGTGAGTGAGAGAGCAAATTACACTTGCTTGACTGTTCCCAAAAGGTTCATTTTTTCTTCTTACAAAGCAACAGGACAATCCAAACAGGGTGTCTCTAAGTGAAAACCCTATTCAAGGTTCTGATCTTAGACAGCACCCATATATAATTTTAATCTATTGATCTGGTAGCAGATCCATGCAGAACCTGAAGCAAGCATCCTGATTTTTTTTTCCAAAGCACTTCAGACTGAGACCTCACAGCAGATGCTGTAAAGAGAATAAAAACTCCTTGCTAGCAGCCCCTGCCTTGAGGAATTTATACAAGTGTTGACATATCACGACTTAAATAATTGAGGCTTCATTTCACAAATTTTTTTTTCTGGCATCTTACCAAAGACAAGAAAATTTTCTGAGGCAAAAACAGTCCTGGAGAGAACATTATGAAGGAATTTAAACACACATTAAAACTAATGAAAGAAGTTTTTAAATCAACATGAATTTTTTCATTGCTTCTAGAGGGAAAGGGGAAATCTTGTTAAGCAGAAAATATAGATAAGCTGTATAAGGTTAAGTACCCTCAAAGCACTTATTTAAGTATCCAATGTCAGATAAGTAGCACCATCTTCTAAGTAAATAATAGACTAAGCATTAAATTGAAGTGCATCCACTGCTTTCCCTATGGTACCAGTGGCCAGCATCAAGATTTTAATCTTTAACTTACTTTTTTTCTCTCCAAAACAAGTATTTGCAATTATTGTGTCCCAATTACAGATAAAAGTTCATAGGTGAGAAACAACGTATCTGTAATAAAACTTTAGCATTCTATGACTTTCATTTCCTATTTGACATTTCATAGCAGGTGGGATACTTGCAAGAGTTGTGTTCTGATGAAAATGGAGTATACGTATTAGTAAAGTCAGGTTTTAATTATACCTTTGTGTGTTTTAAAACCAGATCTTGTGTGTTTTCCAGTTGCTCTACCCTAACTGCTGTAAGCTTAGCTCATTTTTATAATCTTCAGGAAACTTTTGTTGTCTGGAGGGCCAGCCAAACAGAATGCTCAGGAGGCTGAATTGCATGTCCTCTTCCCTACATGCTCTTCTCTCCCCCAGTGCAACCGCTTACCCTTCTCTACATTATTCTGCAGAAAACTGCTGCTCAAGGTTTGCTGTCCTACGAGGTTGGCTCATTAAAGGGAATGTCAGCTGTCATTTAACTGGAGGAGTGAAAAGTGGGAGATAATGAGTAAGGAAAATGTTAGGGTGGGAAAAGGTTGGTGAGATTCACATGGGAACTGAGAGGGTTAGGAAAAGGATATGGGTTGCCATGGAAAGTAGTGGGGAGTGAGACCTCTTAGGATGGGCATAGGAAAAAATATGATTTGTGAAGGAGAAATTAAAAAACCAGAAGGGCCAGGGTGAGGGAAAGAAGAAATAAGAAAAAGTAATACATGGAAGAGGGAAAATAAAGGTTAGAAATGGAAGGAAGATGTTTGAAAAGGAAAGGAGAACAAAAGAAAATATATTTTTGTTTTTTACCCAAGAAAGGCTAAACAAATTTATAAAGTACAGTTAAGTAAACTGAAGTGGTGAAAGGTCTTGGAACACAGTAATTTAACACTGCATTTCTGAGGACACCAAGAGGAAGAAGACTCAAGGATGGTAGAAGGCAATAACTCCCTACCATAGGCATAACTACACATGAAAACTATCAGATAAGGGCTATAATACAGTGCAAAATGCTCTGATGTGCTGACATGCTACAACAGTTTCATGAAATTTGAACAATTTTCTCTTTTCCTCTGTGATCAGTTGAAGTGGAGGAAGATGAGTGTATATCTGATTTTGACTCTTCTCCAATAGGTCCCTTTTCTGCTGGAGAATTTTCTGGCCAGTGTCACTCTTTTCCCCTGCTATATGTTGCTTTCCTTTAACTTCTTTGTTCCGTGTGTAAATGGATCAGGAGGGCTATTCTGGCTTTTCAGTGGAAACTTACTGAAAACTGAAAGTTGAAAATATTAACATGAGAGTATCATGGGAAGGTCAGTGCCCAGATCCATTGTCTTTAACTCTCTTA
>WEKY01003527.1:31502-79574 GCA_013390045.1 Picathartes gymnocephalus | reverse complement strand
GGGCTGACAGGTGGCTGCACCCCGGAGGATGGGGAGAAGGGAGAGGGAATCCGCTGGTGGGGGGGGCGGGGGGGTTAGGTTTCAGTGGGAATTGGGGGAGATGGAGACTGGGCGAGAAATAGTTGGCGTGCTTGGCGTGCGAGGGGACGTCAGCCCGAGTTCCTTCTGCTACGTTGGACGCGGCCGCTTAAAACTACAAAGCGGAGCCGGGTCGGGACGGAAAAGCAGCCGTCGGGTTCATCGAGCTCCGGCGGTGGTGGCCAAAGGCTCCCCCGGTTGGGTTGGCCCCCCGGGATGCTCCGTGCCCACGGCGGCTTCGCCTCGGTGCTGTCTCCGCAGAGCTCCTCCTGTCCGGCAAGCTCAGCGAGTATGGAGTGATCGTCCCGTTCAGCACCGACTGCCGGGGTCGCTTCCTGTCGCACGTGGTGTCCGGCGAGGCGGCGGCGGGGCTGGGCCAGCCCGCCTGTCCCCCGGAGCCGTCCTCGTCCCGCCGCCGCGTCCCCCGCAGCCCCCCGCACCAGTCCCCGCAGCGCCGCTGGCTCTACTTCAACGTCACGGTTTTTGGGAAGGAGCTGCACCTCCGGCTGCGGCCCAACCGCCGCCTGGTGCCGCCGGGAGCCGTGGCGGAGTGGCAGGAGGATTTCGAGGTGCTTTTCCGGGAGCCCCTCCAGCAGCGGTGCCTTTTCACCGGTGACATCTCCGGGATGCCGGGAGCCGCCGTGGCCATCAGCAACTGCGACGGACTGGTAGGCTGGAGGCCGGCGGGGTGCTTTGTGTGCCGCGCCTGCGTTTCGGTGCGGTTTCCTCTTAAGGAATGCATCGCGGTGTGCTGAAACGCGGTTTTTTGGTGCTGCTTTAGGTGTCTGGGCCGTACGTTGCTCTTTGGGCCCTTGACAGCAGCAGGTCCCCTTTCCCCGTGTCTGAGGGATGAGGCGCACTGGGCGTTCCCTATCTACTCCATCAGGGTGGTCTGTGCACCGATGTTTGTTTAAAAGGCTTGGAAAACTTGCCGGTCCTGTGCCCGAGCTGCCTCCTGCCCAGATGCTGTTACATCCATGGGCTGTGCCCGGCCTCAGGAATGGAGACCCACACCCACGGTGATGCTGCTCCATCCTTGTCCCCCACCCGTGTTTTACCTTGGGACTGCTCCAGGAGCTTTTCCTCCGCGTTTCCGAGCTCTTAAGTGATGCTGTGTGAGCTCGAGCACCTCCAGGAATCACTGTTAGCTGCAGTCTGGCTCCCACCAAGCATCTTTTTGCAGGAGGATGTCTTTTTTTGTTTGTTTTTGTTTGTTTCTAATCACTCAAGGGCTCAGAGGCTCTTGGCTTTCTGAGCACAGTTCAGCATCAGCAACTTGCTGCCACAGTGCTTTAATTCCTTTAAATGGCTCTGTTACCTCCTTATCCCCAGCATCTGCTCTGCCCGTGGGTTTCCTAGCTTTGATACACTCGGGGAAGCGCTTATTTTTTAACACCCTTGGCCCATTGCCCTTCAGATTTCCTTTGAGCCAGTTTAAATCTTGTTCCAGGTGCCAGAGTTTGCTGTTTTCTCCTGGTACCACTTAAAGTTATTGCTGGGTTGGAAGAAATGTCTTATTTTGTGCCTTTTTTTAGGGTTTATATATATATATATTTCTTTTTTAGTTGCTTTATTCTGGGAGTTCCTTAAGCAGATTTTGGCCACCAGCACAAACCCTTTGGCAAATTCCTTTCTTTTTATACAGCGGCTGGTGCCACTGTACAAGCAGAAATGATAGAGCAGCACACCTAGAAATACATATTTTGCCTACATATAGGAGTTAATTTTTTTTTACCACGAAATCCACACCTTTCAAAGCATCCTTTTGGGAATGGGCTGAGGCTGTGAACTCGCAGACATTTCCCTGGGACACGGATTGCGCTGGGGCTGGTGAATGTGGGCGGGTTTGGAAGCTTGAAAGGCAAACAGCGCTGAGGCTGGATCGGAGGCCTGGGTTTGAAGCGTGCAGGTTCCGTGGCAGATCTCATTCCCTTTGGCATCACGAGCAAAAGGATGCCGGAAGTGATCGGCAGCTGATCCACGTCCTGCTGTGGCACAGTTTTGAGGAACTTTCTTCCCCAGAGCCCACTCTTGTTAGCGCCAACCCCGAGCAGGCTTTAATTTAACTTTTCCAGGCTTTTCTAGGCTTTAGCACCAAGTTTTCCCGCCCCAGCCCCTTGCACACCTTGTCGGGTGTCATTCTTTCTGCCCTGGTTCCAGCTGGGTTAGGATGCAGCTGGTCCCACAGGATGCTTTTCCATGTGGATTTATCCAGCCATATCCTGCCACCCAGGGGGTACCCCAAGCCCACCCTTTTAAGCCCGTGTAAAGTAAGAAGTGGCTTTTCCCCCAGGGTAAGGATTTTTTTTTTTCTTCTATTTCCTGCAATAAATTTGTTGCTCGGTGGCCAACAAATCAATATCCTGGAATTTCCTGTGGTTTGGTGAAGGACATGAGGCTGAGGGGGGACAAGCAGGTGCTCTGCTCCCTTGCCCTTGTGATGCATCCAATATCACAGTTGGTTTCTCTTTTCCATGGGTTTTCTGGCTGTATGGCCCTCTGGCTTCAGCGAGTCTGACATCTTCAATCTGCTCAGGATCCACCCGCTTTGGGGGAGTGGGAAGATCAAGAGGATTCCTGAAAAGCAGTGGAAAGAGCTTGATTTAGGAAACGGAGCAAGAAATGGAACCGCAGCCTGGTTCTAGGTGTGGATGGGATGGGAGGATGGCGTTCACAACCTGTCGGAGAAGCAGCAGAGAGTCTGGGTGGGATGTAGGTGGTCAGGAATGTTGCTAATGGGCTGGAGGGAACTCTTCCATAAGCA
Organism: Picathartes gymnocephalus; assembly: GCA_013390045.1. Taxonomy (NCBI): domain Eukaryota; kingdom Metazoa; phylum Chordata; class Aves; order Passeriformes; family Picathartidae; genus Picathartes; species Picathartes gymnocephalus. The sequence goes on along the minus strand of WEKY01003527.1, from coordinate 76,732 downwards.
GAGACCCTGGAATCACTGTGGAGTTTTGCTGGACGCTGTCCATGAGCTTCGGAAGGGGACTGTGGCTTTTGCACCCCGGAGCGGCGTGCGTGGGAGGCGCCGGTTCCTGGCCGGAGGAAGCGCTCCGCGGTGCTGCGGATGAGGGCTGTGTACACAAAGAGATTAGGCCGTGTATAAACCGAGACTGAGATTATAAATAAAACGGGGAGAAGGGGGAGAAAGAGGGGAGGAAGAAAAAAAAAAAAAACCCCCGAACCCAGCTCTTTTGCCAGTCCTTTTCCCAGAGATGCCAAACCCACGGCACCTTCTACTGCTGTCGTCCGTCGTGGGCATCCGCGCGTGAGAATCTGGCCTCGCATTTTTTTTGCAGAGGTGTCTCGTACCAGGGTGGGAAGATGCTGTCGCCCATAACATAATTTCAAAGCTGATCTAAGCCACCGAATTCCTGACTGGTAAAGCAGCGTTAGGCAGGAATCTCCGCCGGCGGACACGTCTCGCTGCGGTGGAGGCATCCCAGATTTTTTCCCCCCCAGCTTTAGCAGCGTGTGGTCGGCCTTGCTTCCTTCCTGCTTTGCTGGTTGCAGGGATGGGTGAAGGGTTATCATCCACAGACACCGTGTTTGTGTGCCTGGCTTTTCCCTGGGGTGATTTGCCATAGTGCTGCAAAGTGTGGAGCCAGCGTTTTCCATCCCCCTGGGCCTGGCGTGCTTCGGATGGGTGGCAGCAGATAAGCAGAACACAAAAGCCCTCAGGAACAGTAATTAGTAGGGAACGGAGGGAGAAACAGCCCCCCAAAATGATGCCCCACTGAAGAAAAAGTGTGGCTTGGTCTTCCAGGATTGCCCTTGCAGTTCCTTAGCTGTAGGGTTAATTCTGGGGAGAAAAAGGGTGCGAGATGTCCCTTTGGTCACACAGATAGCACTGGCCTCAGCTGGTGTGGGTATGAGGGCTTTTCTCCCAGGTAATAATCCCAAGTTTTGGCAGTGAGATGAAAACCAGGCACTGTTTGGGCTGAAAACCCAATTAATTAATTAGTGCCTAGCGTGTCTCCATGTCCTCACTCCACCAGGAGCTGCATTTGAGGTCTGGCTGGAGTCACCTGGCAAAGCCTGGTCTGTAGCCACCCCAAAAACCTCTCTGCTTGGCACGAAGAGCAGGGAAAAGGAGTCGAGGAAGACAAAGTGTTGTGTCTGATGGGCTGCAAAGCCTGTGCTGCAGAGAGGCACCAAAATAGTGATGGAGCGCCTCTGGACCATGCCTGATGCTCTCTGGATGGAAGGGGAGTGCTGTCATCCATGGTGTCTGTGCTCACACTGCCGGGTTTTCTAGAACTTTTTGTCCAAATTAAGTGTGAATCTTGTAGGAAAAATACATACTGTGCATGCAGCTGGATTTCCCCCTCCTGTTAGCTTCCCTGGCTGAGTGCAGCAGCTTTATTAATTTTTCCACATCTCGGCTCTGTTAAGTGTCAGAGTTTCCTGAATTCCTGTGGGAGTTGGAGCTTTTTACCCAGCGGTGGAGGAGGAGATTCTTACTCAGGGTCCTGGGGCGTATCCCTTAGTGAGGCTGGAGTTCATCTCTCCCTTAGCCTGGGGAGACACAGGAGAGCTGGACAAGAGACTTCACCCTCTGTGAGCTGGCAGGAATGAGTTTGGTGTATGTTTTCCCTCTTTCCAGTGGAATTGTCTTTAAAGGGCCATTTTCTAGTTTGGGAGCACCTTCACTGAGAGCTGCAAACAGCATCTCATGTTAGAAAGAACAGTGATAACAGTCCCACCAATCGATTTAATGCGATTTGGTATTAATAAACCAAATTAAAATCAAGGGTGGGAAGCACATGGCTAATTGATCACTGAGGATGGGATTGAACTCTTGGAAAAAGCCCAAGAAAAGATGCGTGGGAATTTTTGGGTGGCATCTGACTTTTCCTGCTGCCTCTCTACTGTTACAACCCTCCCAAAACGCTGCGATACAGCCTGAGCTGCTCTTCTTTATGAGCGAGCAGGTTGGTGCGTGCCTCTTGCAGTGGTGTTTCTTGGGTTGTTTTGGTTTTTTAATTTATTCTTGTGTGTGCCAGGGTGACCACTGCAGCTTCTGTATCATTTCTTGGGCTGCTCTGATCAGATGAGCACGCAAATCCCTGCGTTATCCCCTTTGCCGTCGCTTGTCCCCGGAGTCGGCGGCGCGTTGCATCCCGCCTTTGGGAGAAAGTCTGGGCTGCTTCATTCCTTGAGCTAGATATAATTAGTCACGAGCTGTAGAGCAGCTCAAACCCAAGTGGGCTGTGGCTTGGGACCAGGCTCTTTCACATTATAATCCAGCCTTGCCCCGGCGTGGCGGCACGGCTTTCCTCCGGCCGCCTGACTCAGCAAGTCCCGGCTTTGGCCCTAAACCCATAAACCGGCTTTGGGGTGCCTGGTCCCGGCTGAAACGCCCCATGGCAGGGCTGGGAGGGGGTAGTGCTGCCCCAGAAGGGCTCCTCCTGGGGCAGGGGCTGCTTCTGCTCCTTCTCTCATTGTATAATAAAGAGCAATGTCTTGGATCCGGAAATTAGGAGAATTTCTTCATGGAAAGGCTTGTCAGGCCCTGGCGCGGGCTTGTATTCCCCACCCCTGGAGGGATTAAGAAGATGTATAAATGTGGCACCTGAGGATGTGGTTTAGTGGTGGCCCTGGCAGTGCTGGGTCGATGGTTGGACTTGATGATCTTGAAGAGCTTTTCCAGCCTAAGGAATGCCGTGGCTCTGTGCCCTGCCCCATCATCATGGCTTTGCCCAACCGTCACTGAACCTGACTTGTAGTTGGACTCCCTGGCTTGTTCTCCCTGCCTGGTGCTCCAGACTCCTGGTCAAACCTGGCTGTGTCCTTCCTCTCCTTGGCTAAAGGTTGGGGGCACAATCCCTGGCTGCCCTGGTTTGACCTGGATGCCTCCTGTGGGAAGAAGCTAAGATATGTGTGTCAGGCAAGGACTTGGATTCCTCGGGAAGGAGATAAAACCAGCCATAACCCCGCTCTGCAGCGGAGTTAAGCAGTTAATAAAATCCAGGTGGAACAGGAAATCTGATGGAATCCAACAGAGCCAGGTTGGCTGTTGCCTGATGAATCCAATGGGACGTGAACGTGAAAGGGACCCAAAGAGCCCGACGGGTTTGGAAGAGTTTGGGTCCAAAATACATCTCTGTATGTATGTTTTTATTTTATTTTATTTGATCAAAACCATCCCAACACCCCTCTGAGGACTCCAGTAGGTCCACGCTGCTGAAGGCTTTGCTCCAAGAACAGATCCGTATGTTCTGCCGGCGCTTTCCTGGCAGCTTTTCAGCAGCGGGTAGCGCCGGAGGAAGGAACGCACGCGTGCTCCATGGAGGGGGCTGGAAAAAACGCCGAGCTGGGGTGGGGGGACTGCCTGTAGGATGGAAGCCAAATCCCGGTGATCCTTTTCCTTGCCCGAGGTCTGAGCCGGCCGGCGCTGCGGGGTGTGAGCGCTCAGGCTGATGTAAGGGGGATTTGATGGGAGCTTGGTGTTAATTAGGAGCAGGTCGGTAGCCAGGACAACATTTCCAGCAATGTTTGCCCTGTCATTCATCTTCCCTGTGTTTGCGAGGGAGAGCTGTAATGCTTTCCAGCTCCTGCTCCAACGGGATTCCCCTGTGTTAATTCCCAAGTACTTCATGGGGCAGGGAGAATGGTTTCTCTTTCCCTCTTCTTGTTGCAGCTCATAGCGTCAGTGAAATGGCAGATATCCTAACTGGCACTGTGGGAGTGGAATGGGGAGGGTTCAGGGAGGCTTAGGAGTGTCTTGGGAGCCCCTTCAGCCTTGTATCCCTGAGTTCAGGGTCCGCCACAACTCATGGATGAGACAGAACAGACTTTCGTAGCCATATAAAGACAGAACTTGAATTATAGCCAGTTTGGTTCTTTTCTTTTTGTTGGATGGTTTTTTCCTTCCTTTTTCATTTTTTTTTTCCCATCTACAGGAGAAATTAAGGGTTGTCATAGACGAACGTGGTAGTAGAACCATCCTGGTGTCATGGAGCAGGATCAAGACAGGATTATTTGGGATGCCTTTCCCCTTTGTGCATGCTCTGCATCCATCTTTAACGAGTATATTGAGTCTGTATGTCCCCATATAAAACCACGCTGTTTTCTCCCCCCCTTTTCCTTATTTCTTTGTCCAGGCTGGCCTGATTCGGACAGACAGCAACGAGTTTTTCATCGAGCCCCTGGAGAGGGGCCAGCAGGACACGGAGGAGCACGGGAGGGCCCACGTGGTCTATCGGCGCTCGGCCATCCGGCCGGATGGTGCCGAGCCGCGCCACGACCTCCACCCCGAAGGTAGGGGCTGCTGGAATCCAGCCTTTCCCAGCAACCGGTAATAAGTATTTCATGTGGGGAGAGGATTTCTCCGTCCATGAGCCCTCGTGCACCTCACTCTGTGGCTTTGGGCTCGGTTTCACTGCTAAAGTCAAGAAGAAGGAAAGGGAATGCTGGGCTGGAGGTGCTGCAGCCTTGTTGTGATCACCTCTGTGCTGTGAAAGGAGAGCGGTGAGGTACTGGAAGTTGTTGCCCAGAGAAGTTGTGGCTCTCCATCCCTGGAAGTGTTCAAGGCCAGGTTGGATGGGGCTTGGAGCAACCTGCTCTAGTGGAAGGTGTCCCTGCCCATGGCAGGGGGTGGAACAGGATGAGCCTTAGCGTCCCTTCCCACCCAAACCAGTCTGTGATTCTGTGATGATTCTATGAAATGTGGCCTCGATTTGACTTTTTAACAGATCATAGAATCGTTTAGGTTGGAAAAAACCTTTAAGGTTCTCAAGTCCAACCCTTAACATGTCCTTTAGTGCTGGTCTTCACAATTCCGAGCCATTTCCCCACCACTGAGCGAGCTGGACCAGCAACCAGCCGGAGCTCAATATCCTGTTAGAGTTAAACCTCTTACCTGTATTCCCTACGGAATTTCTACTTTTGTGGAGCGTCAGGTCACCTCAGAGGCTCTTTCTTTTCCTGCCCAGTGCCCAGCGTGCAGGTGGGCGAGCTCCCGAACTCCCTGGAGCTGATGGCGGAGCGGCTGGGGGACGCGGAGCGCAAGCGGCGCCACGCCAGGAAGGACGGCTACAACATCGAGGTGCTGCTGGCCGTGGATGACTCAGTCGTGCGCTTCCACGGCAAGGAGCACGTCCAGAACTATGTCCTCACCCTCATGAACATAGTAAGGCTCGGCTGGGGCGGGGAGGGGGGGTGTGGATCCCGCCCTTCCCTGAGTTTAGCGCTCTCCTGGTGCTGCAAGTCTGTTGTCCTGGGAAAAGAAGTGGGTTTGGGAAGGGGGAGCAGTGCTGCAGGAAGGGCTGTGGCTTCGCAGAGCTGGCTCTGGCATTTAATAGCTGTGGGAATCAGAGGTATGGAAAGCAGAGCCCTTTGATGTTCATTTCCATCACCTTCCCCTTGCCTGGCCTGTTGGTGCTGTCACTGTTTGTCACCTGAGTCCAAAAGTTCCTCCTGGCTGAGACCATTTCCTCCTCGTCGCTGAAGTCTCAGCAAATCCTAGGAAAGAGAATGGTTGTGGCTAGCTTAATTAGAAGTTACGATATTTGTAATTTGTTTTGCAACGATAACGTTCGTGATTTTATTCTGAATACTACTTGTTGGTAGAGGAGATATTTTTTATAGCTTTTCAGAAGCTTGTTGAAAATCTGTGCACCTGGATAACCATTCAGGACATGTTTGAAGAGGAGTTTAGAGCAGCTTTACAGTTCCTGCACCTCTCCTCACTCAGAGGCACGAGGCAGCCTGTGCTGGTTCCCTACATCCCTTTTCATTCCTTTTTAAGATAAAAACATCCATATTCCCCGAGTCCTGAGAGATGTGGAAGGATCAATATTTATTCATACAGTCATCTTGAGGGAGGTTTGCTCCTCCAGCACCTGAATGTCTGCAAACATGGTCTGTGCTCAACTCCTAGTTTTGTTTTGTTTTCCATGCTTTATCCTCGCCTCTATTTATTTATTTTTCGTTAAGCGTTCTTTTACACAGTGATGGAAAATGTTCGAAGGCCTCAACCAGCTCTGGAAAAACCAAGTTATAAAGATGCTTTTGGGTGGTTGGTTGTTGGTTTGGGCAACGAAGGGGAAATTATCAACAGTGGGGGGAGGATTTGTGGGATTAGAGGGTGATGGGGTGAAGGACGAGTGTAGTGGCTGGTCCCAAATAGGGAAAATGTTGAAGAAACAAACACCTCCATCACAATGTTTTATTCTCTGGCACGTTATCCCGGTACCTGTGGCCGGGTGCTCTCAGCGTCACTTAAATTCACTCTCTGAACGTTTCTCCCCTTGGCTTATTAAATCCTCCTGCCGGGGGAAGCCACAGGGTTCCCTGCTCTGCCCTCGGGCTCTTCCCACCTTACGGGGGTCGGAGATGATGTCATTTTTCCTTTCCGATCCCGGTGGGGAGGGGTGGGATGGACAGTTCGAGCGCCCGGGGATGTCAGCTCTGATCAAAAGGTCGGTTTTCAGGCGCATTTCATGGTTCCTACCCCGCGGGCAGGACTTTTCAGGGAGTGAATGCGCGGGATGCTGCGCTGGGAGAAGGCAGGACCCGCTGCCCATTTAATTAAAGGCGGCGCTGGAGACTTTAATGAGGGGGGGAGAAACCCCCAGGATAATACAGGCAACGAATACTTTCCCCCAGGTATTATTTCCTTCTATATATTCTCCCCCCACCCCCTTCCCCTACTTTCTTTCTGGTTTTTAGTGCGTTTTCTTTCCAGCTTTGCCGTGACCTCCGTCCGCCTCCTCTTCCCTCGGCGCCGCCTCGTTTCCTTACCGGCTCAGATTGCCTTAAAACACCCGATTCAGCAGGAAAAAAAAAAAAAAAAAAGAGAGCCCTGCTTTCTGGCCTGGGTGGCAGAGGGAGGGAGAGAGGAGGAGGCCGGGGGGCTGGCGGGGAGGAGCCTGCTGGGACCACACAGCTGAACATTAATCCCATTAGTTGGAGGCAAAGGGAAGAAGGATAAGAGGCTTGGCCGGCCCTCTAACGAGGAGAGGACTTAACGAGCTGCGCTGGAGTACGTCAGGGAGCCAGCTGGGAAAGTTTTCCTGTCTAGGAGCTCTCCTGTCTAGATATATCCCAAGCAAAGGGGGCAGCGAGTTGGGAAGTTGATGATAAACTTGCCTGGCTTTTTCCGAGGTTTCCATTGAGTGCCGAGGGGGCAGTGGGACACGTATCCCTTCCAAACGCTGCTGTAGGTAGGGTCCCGGGGCTCTTCCCAAGACACAAAGCCCTTTATTAGGAACTCTGTGTCGGCTGAAGCTTGGTGATAAACGATTTGTCACGGAGAAGTCTTTTTTTTTTTTTTTTTTAAAAGAAACAAACCCCACATCCCTTATTTCGCTGCCAGAAATGTGGATGCTTTTCAGTGAAGGGCGCTGTGTCCATCCCGGGAAGCTGCCATGAGGATGACTGCTCCTTTTGTGCACCTAAGAGCTTGCCTGCAGGCAGGCTGCCTTCCCTGCTAGCTCCCGGCCTGCATTCCCAGCCTGCCCTTCCCTTCTTGGCTCGGAGGCTGCACAGGAATTTGGGGTCAGTGGGAAAGGCACAACTCCCCCTTTGCCATCGGTCGCTGGGCATTGCTGCGTCCCCCTAACCAAAACGGGCCTGTCGGGCTCTTGGGATGAACGTTTGGTGATGTGGTGGCTCTGGAAAGCCATTCCCCTCTCTTGCTTGCTGCCTGTGGCAGGGATTGTGATGCTGCAGAAGGAAAATTAGGATCCCCCAGTCATGGTGACTGCTGAGAGCAAGGGCTGGGAACCAGGAGAGGATGCTGCACCCCAGAAAAGGAAGAGAAGAGGAAATATTTAGCGCCTTGCTCTGCTTTCCAGCCTCTTGCGTTCAGGGAGTTGGGCTTCTTGGTTTTCTCCTCCAGACTTCCCACTGCTCATCCCTGGATCCTTTCAAGTCTGGGGATGGCTCCACTTGGAGGGGGAGAAGCCAAGCTGTGGCTGTGTTCAACCTGGCCCTGGTCTCAACGGGTTTCCTGGGGTTTTATCCTCGGATGTTGCCCATGCTTTGGTTAAGGATGCAAAGGTACTCGGTGTTTTCCCATTGTTTCGGGTTACTAAGGAAACCCCATGAGTCACAGCCTTCTCCAGGCTTGGACTTGCCTGGCTCCAGCTGAAATTATTGTTCCCAAGGGCAGAGCAACAAAGAGAGCTACTGAGACCCCACAGAAGAGAAGGTTTGGGAACAAAAATTAAACCTTCAGCTTTAATTTTAACCTGTGTGTGGTTTTTGGGGGTTTTTTTTCTTTTTTCTTTTTTCTTTTTTTTTTCTTTTTTTTACGTGAGGGGTTTATGAGCCACTTCCTTTCCAACTGATAATAACAAAAATGACTCTGATGCCTCTCACGTGTCCATGCACTTTTCCCTACCCTCTGTATAGGCTTAATGTTTTTGGGAGAACATGCCTTGTTTTGTAGAGAGCTCTGATCAAATCTAGTCTTGCCCTGCAGAACAAATCTCCCCTTCCTCTGTTCCTCGCCACAGATAATGTGGGTCAGCCCTCACAGAGGTGACACTGTGCATTATGCAAGCCCAAAAACGTGGTCAGGGGGCCTTTTCCCTCTCTTCCTAAGCCCCCAGCCCCAGCAGAGAGGCTCAGGGTGCATCCACCAGCAGGAAAACCGAGCGAGGGAATGAAAGAAAGGAGTTTAAAGATGACTTGGCTGTTCCGAGTAAGCGATCCTGGCGTTTTGAAATGTCAGCTATTCTGCTGGTTTGGCAAATTCTTCTCGTGTCTCTCCCTTTGTTTTCCTTCCCTGAAGAACGGCGAGGTCTAGACCTCGTTGCCAGTGCGGTTTTGCTGTCGGGATCTCACGTCTGGGGCTGCAGACTCGGGGCTGGCCAGAGGTTTGCAGGGATTTAGGGAGGCAGCCTTCCCTGCTCCCAGGCTGTGATGTTCCTCTCACTGGAAAGCATTGCCACTGTGTCCTTGGTGTTGCAGGCTTAGGGGGAGTCCTACGGGGTGGTTGTTCCTGCTGGTTTGCCCTTAACTCACAACGAGCCTTAAAAGCTGGGCTGTTTGTAGGTGGAAAAATTCAGTTTTAAATGAAGGAGGAGAGTGTTTCTTGCCAGGTGATGGTGTGAAACAGGCTGAGCACGCATGAGAGGGATAAGAAGATCTTCACCCCATGGCTTCAGGGGTGTGGGTCCCTTTACTGCAGCCCTTTGCTGAGCAGGTATTTTTGGGAGAAGGGGTTTTTCTGAAGACACTGACTTGCTTAATGGCATCTGCAGAGGGCAGGGGGAGCTGTGCCAAGCCTGCAAACTGCTCTCCGGGTGAATTTCCATTTCCAAGGCGATGCTCGGCCCCTCCAGCTCCATCCCCACTTCTTCCACAGGCACGGGAGCACTCTGGGGGGAAGCTGGCCCCGCCGATGTTCCCCCCTGCCCCAAAACTTGGGGCCTGCAGGGTCGCAGCCCTGGCAGCAGCCAGCGCCAAGCCCTTTTGATATGATTGTTTTCCCCCCCTCAATCAATTATTTATATCTGGCTGTGAAGGGAAGTCGGTAGCCTTGGGCAGTCCAGTTCCACATCTGCTTTCTGAATTAACCCTAAAGGTTGCTGCTGAGCTGGTATCAGGTGCAGATCCCTGCCTAAACCCTGGACTAAACAGGGGCTGGGGTTTAGGTAAACTCTTCATTTCAGAGGCTGGAGAGAGGGAGTACCTGGTCCTCGCGAGCTGGACGAGAGTGGGATTTAGCACTTGCTTTACAAGGAAGATTTATGGAATGAAATCCCATCTTGGAATAATACAGCAGGATCCGCTGAGCATCCTGCCAAAATATGCTGTGCAGCTGGGAAGGGAGAGGCCTGTGCTGCTCTGTTGATGCTCCCAGTCACAGCAAGGTCAGGTCGTGGCTGGTGGAGGGGTCCCTCAGGCAGGAATGTGGCTCATCCTGATGGGTTGAGGGGTCCTCAGGAGCAGGCAGCAAGCAGCAGAGTGCTGGTGGACGACCACAGAATCCTAAAATCATGGCATGGATTGGACGGGACGTGAAAGCTCATCCCATTCCAGCCCCCTGCCGTGGGCAGGGACACTTTCCCCTGTCCCAGGTTGCTCCAAACCCTTTCCATCCTGGTCTTGGACACTTCCAGGGATGAGGCAACCTGTGCTAGGGCCTCCCCACCCTCACGTCCCTCAGTTCCTTCCCAATATCCCATCTAACCCTACCCTCTGTCACTTTGAAGCTCCAGCTCCTGACTAGTGCTGGGGGTGAAGGAAAATGAATTGAAGATTTGGGAAGGTGAAGGAAATGGTTGTGTTTCCTGTCTTGTTCCCCAAACCACGCCCCAGGTCCAGCTCTGAGTCTCTTCAAGCACAGTTTTAATTTCTCCCTCTCTCCCCACTTTCCCACCCCGTCATATTAGCAGTATTTTTGTAAGGGATCAAACTTAGGATGTGGGATTTCTCTGGGATGCCAAAGCCTCCTACATCCAAAAACCCGGGGCTGAGCCTGGCATCCCCAGAGAGCTGCAGCTCCTTGCTGGCCTGGATCCTTCATACTTCACCGGGTCTGTAGGCCTGAGTAATGTTTGCAGCTGCACTGCTGCATGACCTTCCACCCTTCTGTGCACATCCCCAAAAAAATAGGGTTGGGATCAGAAAAAGTCCATCATATTCTCATTAGTCTTACCAAAGGAGGAGGGTGAAGGAGCTTCCCACCCACAGGAAGCAGGGATGAGCTGAGGGTGGGCTGACCAGCGTTATCTTTCCACACTGCTGAATAACATACCCTGCGGCTCTGGCAGCTTCTGCATCCAAGGGGATGCATTAATGGGGGTGGACTGGCAGTTTATTGATTGATTTTAATATTTTATAATCGATTTTCCTGCATTCAAGGCTCAGGATCTGCACTACCTCTCTGCACGGCTCGCAGGCACCCCGTGGGAGTATTAGTTGTCATGGTGAAAAGGTTAACACTGAGTTTTGGGGTTTAAAACTGGCCTGAGTGGGCACTTTAAATGGAATCCCAGGCTGGAAATTGGAGGGCTTGTAAAACACTGGGGAATGACTGACATGGATTTGGGCAGCAGTAAAAGGGTAGTTGTCACCCAGCCCTTGATGTAAGATTGAAAACCCCCAAAGGAATGGAGGAAAAATAGAAAAGATCCATAAATCTGGCTTTATAACCTTCATCTAGTCTGGAAGGCTATGACAGAGCTGAGGCAAATTAGTCCCCCCCTGAGCAAAGCTAGAAAAAGTGTATTTTAATTAAAACATGAATTCTAGTCAATATTAGAAATGGTCTTAATTCGGTCTCCTCGACTTCTGCAGTGAACCCCCGTTTGTGGAACTGTTCATTTGGGAGGCTTTTTGGGAAAACGAAAGTCCTATTCTCAAAAATCAGGGTGCTTTTCTTCCCTGGGCCGTGTTTTCCCACGTGCTTTGCAGGAGGTGCAGGGTCTCCCATGGCTTTGTGGTTGCCCACTCCGTGCCTCTCTCCGTGGCCGGCTGTCCCCACGCTCAGCTCTCAGAGCCATTTCCCATCTCTGGGATGTCCTACTCTCTTGGTAGCATTTAGGAGTAGAGTCTGTTTATTCATCCTGGAAACCCAGGAGGGAAAGGTTATGAGTGGTTATTTCCTTTGCAAGGTCATTTTTAATAGCCGAGGATGGTACAAATCTCATTGACTCATGAGTCCTCCCTGTTCTCTTCATTGTGTTGGCTTCTCCTGGGATTTCTGGAGCCGTAGGTCAAGTTTGACTCACTGGCGTGACTGAGGAAAGCCCTGGCTTTGGGGGAGAGGCAAAGGATTGTATCAAAAAAACCATTTTTCCTTTGAATGCTGGAGTCTGGAGCATTTCCATCCCTCTGAGGGATTCATATTCCAAAGGAGGAATGGCTCATTGAGAAACGCGGTGGAGGAAACGCAGCCCTTGATGGAAATGGGTGATGTCATTGACCATCTGAGCCGTACCCAGGGAAATTTCTGCTTATTCCAGCTTGGCTTTTTGACTTTGTGCTTGTTACACATGGGAAAATGGGAAAAAAAATCCTCCCCACAGTGGGAGGAGGGGGATGAGATCTTTGCACCTGGTCTTGGAAAGCCTGGAAGGGTGTGGAACGTGGGAGTGTGGAGGACAAGAGGAGCTTGAGACCTGGGATGACCTTAACTTCTACCCTGTTGGATTTCCCTCCCTTTTTCAGGTGGATGAAATTTATCACGACGAGTCCCTGGGCGTTCACATCAACATCGTGCTGGTCAGGATGATCATGGTGGGATATCGTCAGGTAAATCCGGCGCTCGGACGTGGCGAGCAGGAGGTGCTCTAATATTTATTTAGCGCTTAGGTAAGCCCAGGCTTGGGAAAACGGGGCAGCTGTAGGAGTCCAAATGACAACTGTGCTGAGCAGGGGTGAATTTGAACCCTCCTTAGCCTGGTTTTTGGGAGCTGAGAGCCTGGATAGCTGCCTGGCCTACGAGGCCCTGAGGGAGGTGGTGGGTAGCTGTGATCTGCTGTGATGTGCTTGCTCTGGGATGTGGAGAAAACCACAGAGGCTTCCTCAGAGCTCTGGAGATGATGGGATAAAGGTGGCTTCCCCCGCTGAGAGGAGCTGGACATCAGCGAGGAGAAGCCAAGGTCGGGATCTCCTTGACTCAGCTCCCTGGCTGTCCTGTAGCTGGCCAGGAAAAGCGTGGGAAGGTTTCCTGAGAAGTTTTCATGTGGTTTCTCAGGCTGCACTTATTTTTTAAGGTTTGTTCGAGCACAGCAGCCAGATTTTTCTTTAAAACAACGTGACTTTCTGTACTTTTTTGGGGCAAGCCCCTGTCCCACAGGAGGTGTTCTAGCAAGGGTGTTAATGACTCAACACAGTGATGTCTCTGTGTGTGTGTGATCCACAAATAAGACCGGTTAGGTCGTGGAAAAAAACTTCCTTATTATAGAAATATGCTTGGCTGGCAGAAACCCAAGGCATCCTGGAGATCCAGGGATGGTTCTGAGGAGCAGGGATAAGGGCGGAGGCTGGCCCAGTTTTGGAGGCTTCTGTGGGACCAGGAACACTGTCTCTACCTGAGAAAGCCAGCAATCTGTCTGGCTTCCTCCCAGCCACGTCTGTGCTCTGGGCTGGAGGTTGATCTACGGAGGAGAAGGGATTTGGAGCTGTGGTGACACGGCGGGATGGGAACTGCCAGGCTTCGTTAGGGATGATTTGTCCTCCCCAAAGCCGGCTCTGGAGGCAGCTGCTCTGTCCAGCTACGTCACTTGTCAACTCAGGGGACGATGTAGGAAATAACGAGCAGATGTCTGAGTCCAGGAGAGAGCTCACCGCTGCTGAGATCTGATGCTTCCCCAGCGAGTCCTCCTGCAGCTCCTTGCCTCCCGCTTGGCATAAAACCTCTTTGGCTTCCAGGGGAGGGGCGACACCTCTTCCTTTTCTCTCCCCAGCAGTGAGTTTTCCATTCTTTCTGCAGTCAGTCAGCCTGATAGAGCGGGGGAATCCATCCCGGAGCTTGGAGCAGGTGTGCCGCTGGGCGCACTCACAGCAGCGCTCCGACCCGGAGCACGCCGAGTACCACGACCACGCCGTCTTCCTCACCAGGCAAGATTTTGGGCCTGCAGGTATGCAAGGTACTGTATTTGTCTCGATCAGGTATGTGCAGTTTGCTGGGGGAAAAAGCCAGCGAGGGGAGAGGATTTCTTGCGAGCACAGTCTGTTTCTTGGTCAGCAAGGTCCAGAAAAAGGTTATAAAAATTGGTATTTTTTTTTTTTTCTTCACGTGGTGAAGAAGAGAAAGACAGAGAATTAGTCCAGAGCATCAACCTGAATGGATAAAATATCTTTATTTATTTATTCTCCTGCTCTTTGATTTAATTTAGTAGTTCTTCCCTTGGCCCAAAATGCCTTAAAAATATTAAAATAAGATTAAAAAGGATGAAATACCACAGGAAGCCCCATGGGGACAATCAGTTTATTCTGTCCTCTGGAGGACCTTTAAAACCTGTTTTTATATGGATTTATTTCTTGGACATGGGAGCATTCAATAAACCCTGGCCCAAAGAGGAAGTTTTACTGCAGGGATCTCTCACCCTCTTGGTGCAGAGATTGTGCCGGTGTGGTCTGAGAAGTTGGAGGCCTTACTAATAAAATTTTCTGGTGTTTCATGGCTCCATTAGGAAAACATGTACTTTGGTGCTATCACGAGAGGTGACTTCTCCCAGTTCTCAGCCCGGTGCTTCTAAATTCCCATCTCCTCCTTTCCACACTGGTGGCCAGGTGTGGATTTCCGTCAGGAGGCTCCATTTGACGCCATGAATGGGGCGGTAACATCACCCTCATCTGTAGCACAAGTCCTCCTGGTGTGCCCAGGAGGAAGGAAAGGTGGGGAAGGAAACCTGTCCTAACTTGGATTATGTCCCTGAAAAGGATCCCCCTCAGCAGGAGATGAACCTCAAGAGATATCCAGCTGGAAACCCTCCTGAATGTGCTGTGGCCACCAAGGAGCAGGCCTTGGGTTGTGCCAAGCTGATGACCTGCCCTGGTCTCTTGTCCAGAGTCATACGGGCGAAATACCAGGTTTTGTTTCGTTTTTCTAGACCCTCCCTGGCAAAGTGGCTGTGTCCAAAGGCATTCCTGAGAGGACCTTTTTCGGCAGAAGGGGGAGACTCCCTGGGCTGCCCCTTGGTGGGAAGGAGTCGTGAGATCGATGGAGCAGCCCTGCTCTAGGGGTGCTCCCTCCGGCTCCTTCCCCTTTTCACCGCGGGTCTGGCTCTCTGCTTGTCACACATCTCCAGGGCTTTCTGCAGAAGTCCCCGTGGTTGCCGTGTCCTTGCCTGGCTGTACTGCATGGCACACGGAGCTCCTCATCCACCGGGAACTTCCCTCTGATTGGGCTGCTGGAACAGTAACGCTGTGCTTGCTCTTGCCTCTTTTCCTCAAAACAAAGTCCTTGCGGATCCCCAACACCCCTGCTGAGCTCCGGGATGCGTGGAATGAAGGACCAGAGTGTGGCACCAAATAATCCCTGCCCTTTGAAGAGAAAAGCAGTGGGCAGATGGGTTGTAAATTATTAATTGCTGCTGTAGAGGTCTTGTCAACACCCAAAGAGTTTCCATGTCCCTCTGCAGTGGGTGACACAGGGGGGTTTTCTGGCCTGGGCTGAAGGATGCCTGTGCTCAGAACTAAATATTTTCCAGGTAGTTGCTTCTCACCATCGTTCTCCTGTGGAGAACCTTTTATACTCCTTCCAGTTCTTAATGGAGTCTTCATTACAAAAAACTGCCTTTGTGAGCATCCACCTTCTAGTATTCCCTTGTCCCATCTCCCATCCACAGCTTCTTTGGCTGGGAATTTATCCAGTTTCCATCCATATACATATACATATATATACATCCATACATCCATATACAAAATACATTTGCTCTGCCCTTGTAGAGAAAGCTTCCCACAACTCTACTCTTTCTTGTGGAAAGTTTCATGGGAGATAAAAAAAAAAGTCTTTTGAAATGATTTATCCGGGGCTTGATTTATTACTGCATGGTTAAACCCCCTTATGGGGTGTGGATCAAGTATCCCACGAGGATGGGGGGCTCTGTGGACCCCGTGGTTTGGCCAGGGTGGGTAGGGATGTGCATCTCCCTCAGCTCATCAGCACCCCTCTCCTGCTGCTGCCCACTCTTGGCTCACTGAGCTCTCCTCTTCTAGCATCCCAGTCCCCAGGGCACGGTTATCCAGCATGGTCCTGCCCTGCTTTTGCCTCTCTGACCTGTAAGTCCTTCCCTCACTAACTCCCTTGACGCCAAAAAGGGTCAGCCTTAAAGAAAAACCAACATACGTAAAAAACTTCGGGGAGTAAATTCTGGAGCGTGCCAACCAGTTAATCGAATTGGGCAGAAATGAGGTGAGAAAGAAAGGAAAAGTGACCAAAATGGAGGTGACGTGTTGCTGCCTGGGCGGGGGAAGATTTCCCTGCCCACAGCTGCCCCACTGCACTGCACTTGATCGAGGGCCGGGGTCCTGGGGCTGGGTGCATGTGCGGGTGTGCCCCGTGGGGAGCAGGCCTGTGCTTCTGGCAGGGCCCTGGGGAGCGCCTCATGCCTTTCCTCCTCTCTCTGTTTCCTTCTTCATTGGTTTTAAGTGAAGAAGAATGCGGGGGATGCCGTTGCTGGGCTGGGAGGCGGTGGCCACCCACACTGATAGGGTATCGCGGGTGCTCTTTCTGCCCTGCTGCCTGCCCAGCTGTGCTGGCACGAGGGCACAGAGGTGCCAGCAACCCCCGGAGCAACCTCTGCTGCCTTTTGGCGCCAGGGTGGTCACACTGGTGAGCAAGTCCTTGGGCTGCCATCCACGTGACGTGGGCAGCCAGCCCCTCCTCTTCAGTGCCTTCCCCCCTGTTTTCTCTTCTGTTGCAGTGAAGCCAGGTTATGTATTTGTGGGTTTTTTTTTTTTTCTTAATTTTTCATTTTTTTTCCCCTCCTCTCTCAAAGGTTTTCTCTCTCCTCTCCTCTGTCCTTCCCTTCTCTCTTTGCCCCAGGCTATGCTCCGGTGACGGGGATGTGCCACCCTCTCCGCAGCTGCACCCTCAACCACGAGGACGGCTTCTCCTCGGCCTTCGTCGTCGCCCACGAGACCGGACACGTGTAAGTTGTGGGGGCAGAGCTGGCTGTGGTGGTGCCCCTCTCTTTGCAAAGGGGGCCTGCTGCTTCTGCTGCTTCTGCTGCTGCTGGTGAAATAAATCCCTCGGGATTTTCCCATCAGGCTGGGCATGGAGCACGACGGCCAGGGCAACCGCTGCGCCGATGAGACCAGCATGGGGAGCATCATGGCGCCGCTGGTCCAGGCCGCCTTCCACCGCTACCACTGGTCCCGCTGCAGCAAGCAGGAGCTCAACCGCTACATCCAGTACGCCCCTTCCAACTGGGAGGGGATGGTCTCCCTTCAGACCGTGACTGGTGGCGTTTTGGTACCCAAAGATGCTCCCAGAGCGCCTCTGGGGACAGGCTGGAACAGCTGGGGGTGTTCGGCCTGGAGAGCAGAAGGCTCCAGGGAGACCTTGGAGCCTCTTCCAGTGCCTAAAGGGGCTCCAAGAGAGCTGGAGAAGGGCTTTGGACAAGGGGGAATGGCTTCCCACTGCCAGAGAGTAGGGTTAGATGGGATATTAGGAAGAAATTCTTTCCTGTGAGGGAGGTGAGGCCCTGGCACAGGCTGCCCAGAGAAGCTGTGGCTGCCCCTGCATCCCTGGAAGTGTCCAAGGTCAGGTTGGACACTGGGGCTCGGAGCAGCCTGGTCAAGTGGAAGGTGTCCCTACCCATGGCAGGGGGGTTGGAACTCTATGGCCTTGAAGGACCATTCCAACCCAAACTAGTCTGGGATTCCACGATAATTCAAACTTTTCAACAGCTGAATTTGGAGAGTGGCCTGGAGCTGAGGGGTGGGGAGATGGAGGGAAATCCTCTGTGTGTGACTCTGCAGCTCCTACGACTGCCTCCTGGATGACCCCTTCGAGCACCAGTGGCCCACGCTACCTGAGCTGCCGGGAATTAATTACTCCATGGACGAGCAGTGCCGCTTCGACTTCGGCGTGGGCTACAAGACGTGCACGGCGGTGAGTACGGCTTGTATGGCCATACCATCCCCCCTCCCCGGGATCCCCTGCCACCCTGGCTGCCACCAGCCTGCTGGCACTCGCCGCTGCCGTCCCAGCTCATCTCCTCTGTGCTCCCCAGTTCCGCACCTTTGACCCCTGCAAGCAGCTGTGGTGCAGCCACCCGGACAACCCCTACTTCTGCAAGACCAAGAAGGGGCCGCCCTTGGATGGGACCGAGTGCTCTCCTGGCAAGGTAGGGGCTGGTCCTGCTTGGCATGGGAGGGATGTGTCCGAGGGCACGGTGAAGGGCACCTTCCTGCCGTGTTTCACCGTTTCTGGAGTGCTGTGTGTGCAGGAGTGTTTGGTTAAAAGGGAGCTGTAAAGGCCATCTAGTCCAACCCCCCTGCCATGGACAGGGACACTTTCTGTTGGACCAGGTTGCTCAGAGTCCCATCCAGCCTGGCCTTGGTGGAGATACAGGTACATCAAGGCAGTGATGTTTTCACAGAGTGCTGGAATGGTTTGGGTTGGGAGGGACCTTAAAGCCCATCTCATTCCAATCCCTTGCCTTGGTCAGGTCACCATCCACTAGACCAGGTTGCTCCAAGCCTGGCTTTGAAGACTTCCACGGATAAAAGTATAAGGGATAAAGCCAGCGATGTTTTCCCTGGCTCACTGAAAATGAGAGAGGGGAGAGCATCCCTGTGCAGAGAGCGTGGGCGTTTGTGAGAGAGGGAGGGAAGCCCCACATCAGAAAGCAATATCCCCCTGAGGAATAGTCATCAGCACGTGCTGGGGTGCTGTGGGGGTGTGGGAGCTATCCCCATGCCGTCACTGGCTGCCTGTCTGTCTGTCTGTCTGGGCGCAGTGCTCGGTGACCTGGGAGGGATGTGTCTGAGGGCATGATGAAGGGCACCTTCCTTCCCTGCTTAACCATTTCCGTAGTGCTGTGGGTGCAGGAGGGCTCTCCACTGGTGCTGAGTGCTTTGGAAGAGGTCTGGAACTCATTCCTTCCCCTCCCTTCCAGTGGTGCTTCAAGGGCCACTGCATCTGGAAGACGTCAGAGCAGCCCTACAGCCAGGATGGCAGCTGGAGCTCCTGGTCCAAGTTCGGCTCGTGCTCCAGGACCTGCGGGGGAGGCGTGCGATCCCGCAGCCGCAGCTGTGACAATCCGCCGTACGTTTGGATTTTGCCTCCCTCCCTTTTCCCAACTGGAAGTGGCTGCGAGCCAGAGGTTCCTGGCTCTTCCCCTTGTTGACAGGGGTGGGGACATCTGTTCCTGAGGGAGCTGTGCCGTGTATTCGGGAGCTGAGCTGTGCTGGGGTTGAGCACCATCCCCTCTCCAGCGCTCCTACAACCCTCTGGATTTATTTTCCAGCCCAGCATATGGAGGCCGCCAGTGCCCGGGAGCCACCTACGAGTACCAGGTGTGCAATGCCGAGGAGTGCCCGGGGCCTTACCAGGATTTCCGTGCCCAGCAGTGCTCCAAGCGCAACTCCTACTACACCCACCAGAACAGCAAGCATTCCTGGCTCCCTTATGAGCATCACGACGGTGAGTGGCGGCGAGTCCTAGCAAAGGAGCAGTAGCCAAATCCCTCCAGAGGAATCTGCCCTGGTGGCCATCAGCCTGGGATGGAGGCTGTGCCAGCTGCACAGATGTTGCTTGGGTGGTGGGAAGCTCCTGAGCTGGAAACCGTTGTGCAATAAGCCAGCGTCAAGCAGCCAGCTTTTTGAAATCACAGAATCACAGAATGGTTTGGGCTGGAAGGGACCTTAATGATGGTCTCATCCCAACCCTGCAGCCATGGGCAGGGACACCTTCCACTAGACCAGGTTACTCACAGTTGGAAGAACTCTTTCAGGGATGGGGCAGCCACAGCTTCTCTGGGCAGCCTGTGCCAGGGCCTCACCATCCTCTGAGGAAATAATTTCTTCCCAATACCCCATCTAAGCCTGCCCTCTCTCAGTTTGAAGCCATTCCCCCTTGTCTTGTCACTCTGGGCCTTTCTCCGTGTCCAAAGGGCTCTCTTGGAGCCCCTTTAGGCACTGGAAGGGGCTCTAAGGTTGCCCTGGAGCCTTCTCTTCTCCAGGCTGAACACCTCCAGCTCTCCCACCCTGGCTCCAGAGCAGAGCTGCCTACTTGCATTGCAGCCTCATGTAGCGTGTCCTGTCCTTCCCTTAATTTCCTGGGTGTACCAGGCAAAAGTGCAAGCTCTTGAGCAGCAAATGGACTTGGGAGATAAGCCACATGGAAATCCTGGGCTTTGGAATTGTGGCTGTGCTCAGGAGTACAAGCTAAGATGGGTTTCACTCACCCTAATGTATTTCCACAACCTCTTTTTCCCCCCCACCTCCTTTTTTTTCCCCTTTCCCTTTTCCTTTGCTGCAGATGCTCAGAAGTGTGAGCTGATCTGCCAGTCCGAGGGCACGGGAGACGTGGTGTTCATGAACCAGGTTGTTCACGACGGGACCCGCTGCAGCTACCGAGACCCCTACAGCGTCTGCGTCCGCGGCGAGTGCGTGGTGAGGAGCTGTTGTGGGACTGTCCCTGTCCTTTCCCTAGCCAGGAGAGAGCTCAGCCCCTTGGGGACACGTGCTTTGCCCCTGGGGACCAAGCCTGTGTGCAGTAAAGGGGATAGTAGAGCGATGGGCTGGGCCGCAGGGCTGTAACCCCGGGCTGGGCTGCAGGGCTGTAACCCCAGGCTTGTCTCCTTCCCCGGGTGCCAGCACGTCGGCTGTGACAAGGAGGTTGGCTCCCTGAAGCAGGATGACAAGTGTGGGGTCTGCGGGGGGGACAATTCCCACTGCCGGACGGTGAAGGGCACGTTGGCCAAGACCCCCAAGCAGTCAGGTGAGAGGGCTGGGTGGGTTTGGAAGCGGAGTCATGAGCTGGATTCATGTGTCCAGTTGGAGGAAAGCTGTTCTCTTTCTCTTCCCTCCATCCTTGGTTCCACCCTTTCAGGTGTTTTGAAGATGTTTGAGATCCCAGCTGGAGCGAGGCACCTTCAGATAGAAGAAGTGGAGCCAGCATCCCACAGCATCGGTGAGCATGCCCTAGTCCACCTCTCCCTTCACCCTTTCTCAACCCATTTCTCATAATTCCCACAAAAAAAGGGTCTTGTTTGGGTCATTCCAGTCTTCCAAAGTGAGTGACCAGAGGGAATGGTACTGAAAGTGTCTCCTTTCTCCTCCAGCTGTTAAGAATCAAGCCACAGGGAACTTCATCCTGAATGCCAAGGGCAAAGAAACCAAAAGCCAGGTGTTCATTGAGATGGGCTTGGAGTGGGAATACAGTGTGGAACAAGGCAAGGAGAGCCTGAAAACCAGTGGTCCCCTGCACGAGGCCATCAGTGTTTTGGTAAGCCTGGCTGGCATATCCTCTGGGGGGCTTGGGGGCAACTGTCAGAGACAGGGGAGGTGGTCTGAGGTGTGATGCAGCAGTTGGTGGAAGGATGTGGTGAGAGGAAGGCTGTGGGGCATGTCATTAAATCCAGGGAACGAGCCAGCCAAAAGCAAGGGGTGACAAGCTGCGTGAGGGAATGGCACAAGGACTTGGTGCTAGGGCACTTGCCTTTGAGTCCAGCTGCATTTTGCTCTGCAGCAATTGCTTATGACTCCAAATCCCATTTTAGTTACGCTGGTATTTGGGGAATTAGAGGTTGGGTTCCCTGGACGTGCAGGGAAAGGCAGGTCTGTGCTCCCATCCATCCCTGTGTTCATCTCCAGTTTTGGGTGTAGGCCACCTTGCCACGTGGTCCCTTTCCCATGGCATCACCCTTCCCTCCCTCTGACTGTTCCCTCTGTGCCTGCAGGTCATCCCTCAGGAGGAGGAGGTGAGGAGCAGCCTCATGTACCGGTACATCATCCATGAAGACCTGCTGCCCATGATTGGGAATAACAACGTCCTGCTGGAGGAGATGGATTCCTACGAGTGGGCCCTCAAGAGCTGGTCCCAGTGCTCCAAGGCGTGTGGAGGAGGTAACTTCATGACAGCCTACAGGGATGGGAGGGATGCTTGGATATGGCAGAGTAGGTGTGTGAGCCCCTTGGGGCATCTCTGGCAAGGAGAAATTATTGCAAAGCAGTTTAAGTGAGCATTTTAGCCGGATTTCTTATGGAAGCAGGCTTACGTGATTGTGTGTGCGTACCTTTGTCTGTCTATCCACGGACCTGCTATGATTTTTTAATTCCTTGGCTGTTTTCACCTGGATTTGAGCCAAGAAACAGCGATTTGGAAGATGACCACTACTAAAGTTTGCATGGAAGTAGGCGTGAGGTTTGCTGATGAAAGCCTCGTTTCTATACAGCCATTGGGATCTGACCCTCGGATCATGGGGAACACCTTGTGCTCTGGGAATCAGAGTGGTTTGGGTTGGAAGGAATCTCTAAAGGAGGTCACCTGGTCCAAACCCTGCCATGGGCTGGGACATTTTCCATGAGCTGTGTGCACTCCACAGCAGCCTGGGAGGCCCCGGGGAGGGTCCAGCAGCCACACGAGCATCCTTGGCAAACCTCGTGCCCCACCTGAGTGGTGACATCCGAGAGCACATATCCCAGCAGAGGTGCAGGAGAGGGACCTGTGGGAACCTGGAGGGACTCCCACACCTCACCGCCCACGCTCTGCTCCCTCAGGCATCCAGTACACCAAGTACGGCTGCCGTCGGAAAAGCGACAACCGGATGGTGCATAGGAACTTCTGTGACAACGGCAAGAAGCCGAAGCCAATCCGGAGGCGCTGTAACCTCCAGGACTGCTCCCAGCCCATGTAAGTCCTCTCTGTGCGGCCCGAGGTGCTGCAATCCCTCTCAGGATTCGGGGGGTTTGGGGTGGCGTTGGGAGCGTTTCCGGATGCTTCCCAGCACGAGCGTCACCTCAAATGCCTTCTCCGTGTCCATCTTCCCGCCCCGGCAGGTGGGTGGCCGAGGAGTGGGGTGCCTGCAGCCGCTCCTGTGGGAAGCTGGGGGTGCAGGCGCGGGCGGTGCAGTGCGTGCAGCGCCTGCAGGACGGCACCAACCGCACCCTGCACACCAAGTACTGCCCCGGGCAGCGCCCCGAGACGCGCCGGCCCTGCGGCCGCCTGCCCTGCCCCGCACAGTGGAGGACAGGAGCCTGGTCCGAGGTGAGGAAGCCCCTGGAAGGAGGGGAATGGGAGGTGGGTGTGAGGGTCAGGTGTTTGTATGCGGTCATGGAGTAGAATCCTAGAGTGGTTTGGCTAAAAGGGAGCTGTAAAGGCCATCTAGTCCGACCCCCCTGCCATGGACAGGGACGCTTTCCATTAGACCAGGTTGCTCAGAGTCCCATCCAGCCTGGCCTTGGTGGAGATACGGGGACATCAAGGCAGGGATGTTTTCACAGAATGCTGGAATGGTTTGGGTTGGGAGGGACCTTAAAGCCCATCTCATTCCAATCCCTTGCCTTGGTCAGGTCACCATCCACTAGACCAGGTTGCTCCAAGCCTGGCTTTGAAGACTTCCACGGATAAAAGTATAAGGGATAAAGCCAGCGATGTTTTCCCTGGCTCACTGAAAATGAGAGAGGGGAGAGCATCCCTGTGCAGAGAGCGTGGGCGTTTGTGAGAGAGGGAGGGAAGCCCCACATGAGAAAGCAATATCCCCCTGAGGAATAGTCATCAGCACGTGCTGGGGTGCTGTGGGGGTGTGGGGGCTGTCCCCACACCGTCACTGGCTGCCTGTCTGTCTGTCTGTCTGGGCGCAGTGCTCGGTGACCTGCGGGGAAGGCGTCCAGCAGCGGCAGGTGGTGTGCAAGGGCAGTGACAGCGGCGCACGCTGCGAGGGTGACAAGCCGGAGGCCATCCAGGGCTGCCACCTGGCCCTCTGCCCAGGTGAGAGGAGGAGGTGGCACTGGGATGGGGCACGTGCCGGTGGGGATCAACGCCCATGAGTGCCTCTGGCGCGTTGTGGCTTTAAGGGATGCCAGCAGACAAGGTTGGGTTGAACGTCCCTGATGCTGCTGATAGTACAAAAAAGTTAAAAGCCAGCCAAAATATTTCCCTTCTCTGCTCTTAGCCCTGGCATTGGCTGGTTTTGGGTTTTCTGGCAGTTTGAAGATGCGATGAGCTATTGGAGATGGGCACCCTCGAGTTTATCTTGGGTGGGCTTTGAGTGGCTTAAATGCTGGGCCAACCAGGTGCTCCTTAAGGAGTTTGATTATTGACGAGATCCCTTAAAACAAAACAAACACCCTCCCGAGGTATTTTGAGCGCCCTCAGCCTCCCGTGGCTGCTGGGCATCGTGGTGCTCTTCTCTCTGCAGGGAAGCTCTCCGGCATCACCGCCAGTGCCGATGCCGGCGACCACGGCACGACCAAAGGGCAGCGGGTGCCCCAGGACGGAGCCAAAAACCCCGTGAGCAAGATCTCCTCCCGTGAGTGCCCGCGCTCGTGTAAGGGCGGCGCTTCCCAGGATAACCCTCCCGAGGACTTTCTGCGCCTCCCTGTGGGAAGTGCGGAGGTGGGAGCACATCCAGCCGTGCTCCTGGGGAGTTTTACCCTCCGCTGCTGCATCCCGGACGCCTCTGCTCCAAAGCCCGTTGCTCCATTGCCATCTTGTGGTGCATGGGGTCCTGCAGTTCCCGTGTCGCGCTCTTTTTGCCTCCCGGTTTTTATGCCCTTTCCTTTTTACCTTGGAATTTTTTTACGTAGGGACATGGCTTCTGGTTTTTTCCCCCTTGGAGTCCTTCGTAGCTGGGGCGCAGTGCATCCCGGTTTGGAGCATCCCTTGCTCTCTGTTTTTTCTCCGTGCACAGAATCCTTCAGTCCTTTGGCTTCATTTTCCAGGTCCCTCTTGCCCGCTTCCTGTGTGGAGAGGCAGCACCCTGAAAGGGTGCCTTGTTCTCCTCGGGAATCAGGTTGGAGAGGTGCAGGGCTGGGAGCCTAATGCCACCTTATCTTGTGCTGCTCTGTCCCTCTCCAGGGGAGCCTTGCCTCGGGGACAAGTCCATCTTCTGCCAGATGGAGGTCCTGGCTCGCTACTGCTCCATCCCTGGATACAACAAGCTCTGCTGCGAATCCTGCGGGAAGAAAGCCTCCTCCACCACTGGCTCAGCCCCTGCCACCGGCATTCCCCCGGGAACCACCACTCCCAGCCCTGCTCCGGTGCTCTCGCCCTACCCCGCCACCCCAGCTCGGGGGGAGCCTGGTGGGGACCCCACTCTGGCACCTGGGATATCCAACAGCGGTGCTTCTCCAGGGCAGCTGCCAGCCCCGAGCGAGCTGGGAAGGGGCCACGGGGCCAGGTAACCTGCTCGGGACCACCTCACCTTGGGGCAGGGAAAGCCTTTCTCCCTCTTCCCTCCCTTTCTCCCCAAATTCTTCCTGTCCTCTCAACTTCCAGCGATGGTTTTCACGGGTGGCACTGCCAGGTTTGGAAATGACCAAACGACCCGGCTCCATGCCCACAAATTCCTGGGAAAACCACTCGTTTCTCATGATCCCCCTTGTCCTCCCAGCCGTGCCATGGGGCTTTTTGACAGCGCCATGGAAAAAAAAAAGGTGGAAAGGAGCAAACAAAAGCTGTGGGTAGACAGGCTGCTTCCTCCCAAGGTGCTAAAAGGATGTGGGAGGGGGATGGCTTTAATGTTGCTTTTTCCCTCCCCCTACTCTGAGCAGCAACATAGGATGTGCTGGAGAGGAGGATCCTGGTTTGGTGGTTCAGCCCTGGAGCTTGGGGGATAGCAATGGGAGTATACTGGGAATCTGGGGAGGGGACAGGGAAACTGGAGGGAGGTGGTGAGGTGAGGAGAGGGGAAATGTGGGGAAATCCCAAACTGCTGCTCTGGGCTGTCCCTGTTGGGGTAGAGAATTTGGGAAATATATCCGGGGGAAGGTGGAACGTGACAAGCATGGAGCTGCTTCCTGGAGACAGTCCAGGAAATTCCAAAGTGAGCAATAAGAACCACAGGTCAAAGACCAAAAGTTGATGTCAAAAATGCCTGTCACCTGGGGGTGGCCTTTTTTCAGCCAATACTGCCCTTGGCCAGCCTTGAGCTGATACCAATGGCCAGCCTCCCCAGGAACACCAGCCTCATCCCTGCACCCTTGGACCCAGTGCCTGTGGGGCAGCAACAGCTTCCAGGGGGAAGTGGGCGTGACTGGGAAGCCAGGAGTGGATTTTAGGGGCAGTTACAAGGAGAGGAAAGAGAAGAAGATTCATCTGCATCTCTCACTGCTTGGGAAGGGGTGGAAAGGGTGTGATTAATGCCGTTACAAATCCTTGTGCCAAGTACTAAACGTTTGCACAGCACTTTAGGAGCCTTGGGCTGCCCTCTCCTTGATGGGTGTTGGGCCAGCTCTGGGCACAGGGTTTGCCTTGACAAGTTTCAGTCCTCAAAACCTCCCCAGAATGGTGTCCCTGAGGGGGCTGCCATGGTTTTGGTACTTAGGGCACCTCCAGGTGCAGTGGCAGGGGAAGGTGGGCATCTGTGGGGGAGGAAGTTTTGGGAACGGGGAGGTGGAATCCCAGGAAGGCAAGGCTTGGCAGACAGACCAGTTTGGCATTGCAAAGTGGGGGGTGTCCTTGGGAGCACGTGCATGGTGTGGGTCCTGCTTCCCTGGTATCCAAGGAGCAGGATGTGGCATCCCTGGGGACAGCCTTTGTAGGCTCTGCAGGTATCCAGGGCTCGCTGGTGAGGTGGCCTGGGGTGATTTTCCCGGCCTGGCATGGTTTGTGACAGGGCTGAGCTACTTGCTTTGGCTGAAGGGGATGGAGAGCCCTCTGCATTGCTGATGTTTTAAGCATTGGACTCTGCAGGGCTTCCCCGGAGCTTCCCAACACCCTCCTGCCTGACGAGCATTTTTCCAACTCCTCTTAAAGCACCTGAGGCTGGAGGTCCCTGGCCTCCTGGGTGCTGCCCTTTGGCATTAGGTGGGCATCCCAAAACATGGAACAAAGCCCCCCATCTGTCTGAGCCACACAGCTGGCACACCTTGTGGGAGTGGGCACACAGAGGGTGCCTGTGGAGTGCCCAGATCCAGGACATGCAGGTATTGGTACCCGCAGGGGATCCTGTGGGGATACCAGGGTGGGATTCATCCCTTGGAATGCCACCACCACCGTGCCCCTTGCCAGCTCCTCCATGGGAGTGTCAGCATTTATTTATTGTGCCAAAGATAACGCTTTGTTTACTCTCCAAGGAGCATGAGAATAAGACCTTCTTCCCCCCTCAAAAATGGGCTGTGATGTCCTTGCTCCCAAATTCCCAGCTGTGCCCCTCCCTCTCTCCCTCCCTGCCGTGCTGGCCTGGGCATTGGTGCTTTTTTGCTTAAGGAATATTTGCAGTGGTTCCTCGCTACACCTCAGGGTAGAGAGCTGTGGCTTGGGACTGACCCAGCTCCTGTCACCCACAGCCTGGGGGCTGTTTGGGCAGGGGGGCTGCACTGCAGGTGCTGATCCTGACCTCGAGCTCAGAGGTGGGGGAGATCCAAGGCAGGCTGTGATAAACCTCCCCGCCTTCCCCACCAGCTGTGGGTGCTCTGGGGCGGTGATGCTGCAGGGCTGGAACGCAGCACCGCGTGTTCCATGGAATCCTGGAATGGCTTGGGTTGGAAGAAACCCTGAAGCTCATCTAGTTCCAGCCCTGCTGCCATGGGCAGGGACACCCTCCACTAGAGCAGGTTGCTCCAAGCCCCATCGTGGCCTTGAACACTTCCAGGGATGGGGAATTTACTCCAGCTGAAGGCAGGCTGAGCTCGGGTGGCTTTGTCCTGTCTCTGGTCCCCTGCACCCTCCTAAGCCAGGTGGATGCTTGGAGTCATTCCTGTGCTGTAACCTTGTCCAGTGTTACCATGATGTATAAAGTTTTGTACATATGAGATTCAGAGCTTTTTAACTTTTAATATTTATTAATTTTGTTGGGTTCTTTTTTTTTTTTTTTTTGAAATCTAACATAATGTAAAAAAAAAATAAAAATAAATCCACATAAAAATCTCTTGCTGTTGATCTATTTTGGGGGTGGGTGTGTGGAGGGGGAAATATGACCATGACCTGTGTGTGGTTGTTGAAATGGATTTACTTTGTGTTATTTCAACCAGATGTGTTCTTTATCAGCCAGAATTTCACATTGCTGTTTTGAGGAGGAAGAAAACCTCTAGCTATATACATACATATATACACACACATAAATAGCTAAGCCAGTGCAAAAATAAATATTAACGTGTTACTGGCTCAGGCCAAAAAGACCCCCTGATGCCATGGCCAGGTAAAAAATGGTGAAGTGGTGAAACCAGGGTAAAAATGTGAAGGGGTGAGGCCAGAGTAGAAATGTCAAGGTGTGTTTTGGCAGCCCCCCTTTCCCTGTTTGACGCCAAAAACCAGCTGCCTTTGCTGGGGTTTTTAGGCAACCTCTCATACCAGGTTTGGTGCTGCCTCGGTTGTCCCAGCTTATGGATGCTCCACTCCATCCTGAAGGCAGCAGCCCGGTGCTGGGAGAAGGGAATGTGTTGTGGCTGCACGACTGCTGCTGGCAGCGATGGGCAGAGAATCGCAGAACCCGGGGATCCCCAGGATCCTGGAAGGGTTTGGGTTGGCAGGGACCTCGAAGCTCCTGTCATTCCACGGCTGGCAGGGGACACTGCCACGCTCACGCAAAATGGTGCTTCCTGTGGAAACTTCATAGGTGTGGTGGTGGTGGTGGTGGTTGATGCGGCTGTAATCCCTAAAAGAAGGCTTTATATTCCTCTTTCCTGCTTTACACCCTTTTAAATGTCTCCTGCAGACCTCTGGTTCTCACGGCGATGATGGAACCGCTACGTCTTTTGGCATGGAGTCACTCAGTCCTTCCCCTTGTGTTTTTAATGGCCCCTCTTAAAAGGTTAAACTCAAACCCTACCAGGTCGTTCCTTAAAATCCAGCCACACTGGATTCCTCTGGATCTTTGCAGTGCCTGCTTTTCCAAGGGCTTTGAAAAAAACCCTGCTTGGATTTCACCATGGAAAAGCTCTTCCACCTGTATGTTGGATGCTTCCTTTTGACACTGCATCACTACGGATCATGACACCTTCAGGTTTTTAGGCTGCAGCACCCAAAATGTTTGGGCAAGGAGGGATTTTTGGGTTTATGAGGGATAGGAAAGACTTCAAGGCTTGCAGCTGGTGTTGTTGTGGCTTTTCTCACTGGGATGGCCAGGCTGGGTGGGATGGGTCTTGCAGCAGCTTGGTCTGGTGGAGGATGCTCTGCCCATGGCAGGGGCTGGAATGAGATGAGCTTTAAAGTCCCTTCCAGACCAAACCAGTCAGGGATTCTGAGGTTCTGTGAGATGGGGCAGAGCAGGAACTTGTCCCCATTTTCCCTGTGGGAGCTGGGATTATGGCTGTGTCTCCAGACACCCTCTTCACTGCTAATTTTCCTACAGCAAGTATTGCATCCCTTCAGTACTCGCGCTCTCGGCCAGGATGGAGCGGGTGGAACAGTTTTCTAGGAAAACTGGAGTTTTCTTTCCCATAGGTTTTGCTGAAAAGTTTTATCCCAGCCCTGGAGCCTCGTTGGCTCGGCTCAGGCATTTCCCAGGCTCCCTGCCTGACTCACCAGCCCTGGCCCTGAGCTTTTTCCCCCCAGCTTTTCCTGCAGGGATCATTTCATGGCACAGCTGCTGTGGTTTGCCCAGTTGTGTCCCGTTGCAGCTTCCCAGCTTTCTCCCCGCATTCCTGATTGCTGGGCAGCTTACAACAGCAGCCCTGCCAGTTGCTGCTCCTGGGATGCTCCACAGGGCACTGTGGCTCCCAGGTAAGCCTTGCAGGGATCCTGGTGTGATCTGCGTGTCCCAAGGCAGCTGCCAGCCCTGCAGTGGAGGTTTGGGATGTGCAGCTGCAGCTTCATGTGAGGTTTGCTGTTGCCACAGTTCAGTGCTGGGATTTTCACCGCTGCTTTGGTGAGTTATAAACTGGGGTTTTATTTATTTTCGTGGAATTTGGGGAGTCTCCGGGTCCCAGCAGTCAGGAAATACAATTGTATTGCAGGCTGCCTAGGGAGGAGAGAGCAGTGGCTGATCAGAGCTCTGTCCCAGCACTTCAGAGCTTCCTCTCCACGGAATTCCCAAGGGGAGCTGACCCTCACCATCCTCTCAGACACATTCCCTCACTTTTGTGTACTCTTTTCTCATGGTAGTTTTGCCTCTTTCCAGCCAGCTGGAATAGACAGGCAGAGAATGTTTAATCGCCCCGTTTGGTGAGTGGTGTCCACGTGCTCTCCCGAGGGGTGTACGGGATGTCCTGGCAACAGAGTGACTTCCAGGGGAAAAGAAAAACATGGAAAACTGCTTGTGCTGGCAAGCCTGGAGGCCAGCAGGGGAGGGCCCTGCTACCCAAAACCCGGGTCAGAAGGGTGAGGGGCTGCCAAGGGTCAGCCCTGGTCCCTCAGCCTCGAGTGCCGCTTGTGGGACATCCCTGGGGGGCCGGAGCCGAGGAGTTGGATCCCGACAGCTCCATCAGGTCTGGCTGCAGCCGCTGGAGGTCACTGCTGATCTGGAGGTCCCTGCTGATCTGCAGCTCCACGTGGAAGGGAAGCCGCTCCTGGAGAGCCGCTCCGCTTGCAAGATTCCTGGGAGATGGGTAGTGGTTGTCCGGGGGGATCTTCACCCCAGGAGTCACATCTGGCACTACAACCCTGCCTTATTGTCCTGCTTTCATCCTCGCTCCTGGGTGAAATGACTCTTTGGGAGGATGAGGGAGCTGGGAAAGGGGCTCAGCCTGGAGAAAAGGAGGCTCAGGGGGGACCTTGTGGCTCTGCACAACTCCCTGACAGGAGGGGGCAGCCAGGCAGGGTCGGGCTCTGCTCGCAGGGAACAGGGACAGGACAAGGGGAAACGGCCTCAGGCTGGGCCAGGGGAGGTTGGAAATGAAAAATTTCTTCACGGAGAGGGTTGTCAAGCACTGGAACAGGCTGCTCAGGGCAGTGGTGGGGTCACCATCCCTGCAAGGATAAAATACATCCCGGTCCAGGTCACTTTCTGCCCACATAACCTGAGGTGACTCCATTCCAGCTCTGCGGGCACAATGCCACCTGCACTGGGGATCTGGGGCTGAAAGGTCCCTTCTGGGAGGGTTTGGAGCCATTGCCAAGGAAATGGGTGACTTTACCAAAAGGCCCGTGTCCCCTCATCGCCTTTGCTGCTTGAGCATCTAACCAGCACTGGGAAAGAAATCATTGGGAAGGGCTCGGGAGACTTCAGGATTCAGTGGCTCAGCAGGACAGCAAAGCTTCCAGCAGCAATGCAAACTGGTAAAATCACTGTTCAAATGTCCTCACCCCTTCCAAAGGGTCTGGAAACACATTCCCAACTCCAATCCCAGCGACAGTACCTGGTCCCTCTGGCAGGACAAGTATCCTTTGGGACTAGAAGTTCAGCCAATTTGGGGTAAATCTCACCTGAATGACACATCCTGCCTTTGTCAATCTCTGGAGGAGGAGAAAGAGGAAAGGGAGCGATGAAAAAAGTCCCAAATGGCAGGTGGGTCCCTCTTGGCTTTGTCTGAGGAACAAACACGGAGACTGAGAGGTTTCAGGTCAAAACAGTCCCTCACAAACCCCTGGCAGAGCAGTGGCGTTGGATTGGGATTTAGGCTTGTGCAGAGGTGCAGGGGAGGTTACAGCAACTCACCGGGGTGTAAAACAGAGCTGAAATCAGCCCAAATCCCGACTCTGAGACTGGGGCAAGGGGGAATCACGGGATGCTCCTTTGAGAGGCTGGGGAGCAAGTGGGAGCTGCTCTCAGCCCAGCAGAAAGCGACAGGGGCTCCCTCCTGCCGGGGTGGTGCTGGCATGGGATCCTCCTGTTCAGTTACTGTCCTTGGGGACAGCTCCGAGCTGCCCTGGCATCAGCAGAGCCCTGGCCCAGGGGAAACCCTGATTTTAAGCAGAGTCTTGGATGGCCTCCAAAACCTTTGCAGCAGCTGGCAGGAGAGGAGAAGGTGGCCCCATGGGAGCCCTGCTCTCAGCCCTAAGGATGCTCCGGGGGGGTTCTAGGAGCAGAGGTTGCCCTCACATCCTTTTTTTTGGAGGGCATTTAGCTATTTAGGGCACCCTAAATACAGACCTAGAGAGCAGGTTCTTGCTGGAAGCGCCTCTCCCTTCTTCCCATCCACATGTCCAGAAAAGTTAAGAGTCAAACAGAGACAATATAAAAATACATGGCATTTATTTCTGTACATAACCAAAGCGCTCCTAATTGGTGTCTCCAGATGGAAAACCAGACAAGTTTCCTCTGCCAAACCAGGAGACTCAGTGCTAACATTTCAGGCTCATAATTAAAAAAAAACCAAAAATACCTACTCCATATCCCTCTTTTTTTTTTTTTTTTTTCCTAAAATTCTTGTTTTATGACACCAAAAAAAAAGGGCTAAAAATACTTCCAAGGCACATCATTATCAGGAAGGAATGGAGAAATGCTGCTTTTTCCTCACTAGCCTTCCTCCAGTGCTGGAGGTGTTGGGTGGTGGTGGATGATAACAATTCAACTTGGGAGCAGAATGCAAAGCAAAAGGACAATATTTACCTGATGCTAATTGTAATTCTCATAAATGGTCACCAAAATATCAGCAGGAAAGGGAAGTTGCTGGATTTCTCTGTCACTGGAATGCTGCCTTCCCACATGCAGAGTGGTGGCAAATCTTATCTCCAGTAAAAGACAAGGGGAGCTGCTTCTCAGGAGATGAGAGGCCAGAGGCTTCTCCATTAATATGTATATTTTGGATCAAAAATTAAGATGAAAGGCTGCAGGCAGAAGTCAACTCTGCTCATGCCCCTGAGGATTTTAATTACAAGGTGTTTTTAATGACATCAGATGATCCTTGCAGCCCAGCCTGTCTTAGAAGGGAAAAAATATGTGGAAAAATTCAAGTGTAGACATTGGAGTGGGAAGGCACTGGCCACATCCCTGACTAAAGAGTGCAAGTTCCCCCCAGGAATGGCACCAAGCTAAGAGGGAACCGAGTTGCCTTTGCATGCAAATAAATGCAAACACCTTCAACTAAGCCAGAAAGAACGTGGAATAATTGGCATTTTGTTTGGCTTCTCTGCTTTCCTCCCTGAGGATTATTCTGAGGTTGCAGTAGAAAAAAATTAAAAACCATCGCACCTCCAGAAACCAGTTTTTTTTCCATATTCTTGGGCAATTTGGCAGCCACAAAAGCTGTGCATTAAAGGAAGGTCATTTACTCCCTCCACTGGGGGCTCCCAGGTGGCTGCAGGTGTGCTCCCTCCCGGCAGCTTTGATGGAGGAGAATGGGGAGAAAACACGGCATTTTGGGGATGCAGTCTTGCAGGAGGGTTTCTTGGGCTCTCAGAAACTTATTCACTTGCAAAATAAGGCTGTTTTTCATGAGGAAAAGCTTGGCTTCCAGCAAGGCCCTTCCCCATGAAGAGGAGGAGTCCAGGAGGGGGAAATCTCAGCCTTTGGGGAGTGAGGGCAGGCTTGGAGGCAAGGGGTGTGTCTGTCCTGCAGCACTTCTTCCTCCTGTGGTGCCTTCTGGTGTCCTTATCGCAGCATTCTTCTGATCAGAAGGGGGTTGTGGAGGAGAATCCCAAAGTGCTCTGACTCCTTATTCTTTTTCTGCTGTCAGCAGGAGGTTGCAGACCTTGGAATTGGTTTGGTGCAAGGCAAATTCCCTCCCGGGCACGGTGCCACGCCGGCCTTTCCGAGCCGTGCTGCTCTGGCTCCCGGCAGACTGGGAAACTGTGAAGACTTCTCTGTGGGACAAAGTGACAGCAGGATGGTCAGGAGGCTGTGGTGGTGGTGGATCTCATCCTTCTCCTCCCACACCAGCCCAGTCACCATCTCCTGATGGTCAACGGATGGTGCTTCCAACCATATCAGGAACTTGTGGTGCCCTTCCCTCGTTCCTACCAATTCCCCAGTTCCGACCTGATAGGTGCAACCATTAATTGTCTCCTCTTCCCAAGAAACCCTCCTTTATCTCAAGCCCATCAGGATGTTTCTACAGGATCTGGCTGTACCCAGGGACTACCTGTACGGGGCCTGTTCCTCTCTCAGCTGCAGGCACATGAGCACGGGGCTGCTGGAAAACCTCAGCTTGGTGCCGAAGTGGATCGAGGTCTCCACCTCTGTCTGGCTCCTCAGGGTGGCTTGGAGGAAAGGGGAATCTAGTTCTGCCTGGAAATCCATGGCGAGGCTTCCCCTGGGAGAGAGAAGCACGTGGGGCCTGGTCACCGAGCAATGGCCTGCGCCGGGCACCAAACAACTCCATAAACACCATAATTAGAGGTCTGGCCATGGAAAACGGGTGTGTAAACACCAGGAGAGGCTGGACCCACCAGGAGAAGCTGTGGAAATCCACCCTGGCCCCCTGGGTATTCCCATTCCCAGAGCCAAGCAGTTTTCCACCCGCTGACCTGGCATTGACGCTGGTTTTCAGTTCCTGTTCCCAAACGCTCACGTCCACGTCAGCTGAAATGTCCAGCCCCAGCCCGCCCTGGAGGCTGATGGTCACTTGGAGGCCAGACTGCAGAGGAATGACCTGGAAGATGGGAAAGAGCTCCCTGTGACCAGGCGCTGCTCTTGGCTGAGTGGCTGACACTGGCAGTGACTCGTGGCTGCTGGGAACGTCCGTCCCCTCAGCTGGGCCTGCACGGCAGCAACTCCAGCCACGGGTCTCCCACGGCAGAACAAGCCATCCTACTGCTTTACCAACCCCAGGGCACAGCTGGCAGTGCCACCTCGCTCTTACATCTGTACCCGTGGTGCCTAACGCGCACAGGCCCGTTTCATTGGATTCACTGGGATGTGGCGTGGAGACAGATCACTGCTTCCTCCCCATCCCGTACCTGGCGGTGGTCCATCAGCAGGAGGTTCCCTTTGACCACACTGGTGGGCTCTCCACTGCTCAGCAGGACCTTGGCCATGAGGTCTGTGTACCCCTGGAAGAAGATGACTGGCCGCAGCTGGACGTCGAAGAAGGTGGCCGACATCCCAGCCACGAGCTCCGGCTCCTCTTCCCCTTCCGAGAGGTTTTCTCCCATCATCGACTCCGTCCCTTGGACTTCAAAGGTGACCTGGAAGACAGAAGTGGAGGGACCCTTTGGAGCAGGACAGCAGAGAGGGAGTGACTCGGATGAGGCATCCAAGCCATCCCTGAGCACCCTGAGGTATCAGCGTTGCGTCCTCTGTTTTTTGGGGTAGCAGGGGGCTCCCTTCTCCAGAGCAGGCGTGCCTGGTTTCATGCTGGTGATTTGGGAATTTGTCTGTTTCTGACAGAGGACATGCTGAGCGCAGAGGAGGTTAAGCAGGGGGACACAGGGACACCAGTGGCACCACTGGGTTGGTGTTGTCACCCCCACTCCCAGCCCCTCTCCCTTTGTCACCTGCGCTGCACGAAGCCGCTGGCCGTGGCTGAGCAGGGAGAAGTCGGAGACGCTCTTCCTCAGGAATCCACCCTCCAAAAAGAGCAGGTCCAGCCCAAAAGTGGAAACCAGGTCCTGGGTGACTGAAAGGCAGAGAGATGCCCATGAGCACCCCTGGGTATCTGGTGGAAGGGGGGTCGTAACAGCATGATCTTTAAGGTCCCTTCCAACCCAAAGCTGTGGCACCATTCTGCATCTTCTCCTTCCATTCTTGCAATACTCAAGGAATTTAGCATTGCAAGGTTGTTTTTTTTTTTCTCCCAGGTTATTCCACCTTCACTGACCCTCTGCAAGGCCAGACTGAGCTAATTGGAAGAGGCACAGAAATGAGAGCTGAGGAACAAAGAATTCAGCAGATATTTAGCAAGTGCTGCTTTTTGCAGTCTCTGAAGTTTGATTCTCTTTTAAATCTCAGTACAAGAATCCTCCTCTTTGAAGATCTTATTTAAAATACAACTGAGGAATGGAGTGAAAGATCTTGACTGGTCAGGGAAAGCACAGAAACTCCCCCCAACAATCTGCTATGGGTTTCATCTCCAGCTGAAGCTCCTCTTTCAAATCAGAAGCACTTGGCAGAAGTTTGTGTTAGAGAAGGGTATGTTCATATCTCAGGTGGTGGCAGCCAGCTGGTGCTGGGGGACATTCTCAGAAATCTCCCTGAGATTTTGGGCCATTCTATAGACCTGAATCCTCTTCTGGAAGCTGCCTTTTCCTACCAACCCCTCCTTTAACCCTCTGAGGTGACCACGGGATCGGTGTCCTCTCTGCTGTCACCTGTCAGAGGTCCCGAGAAAGAAGAGGAGATGCCGACTTTAGAAAAGAAGTTGTAATTATTTATCCGCGGGTCTCCCATGATGTCTTTCATTATCTTCCTGGAAAAGAGAGGGAAAGGATATGTCAGCACTGGGAGGGAGGGAAGGGAAAAGGTCAGTGGTCACTACAGAAGGAAATATAATATGCCAAAGTATTGCTTATGGTTGCTGACTGCCCAGAGCACTGTGAGCCAAAAAATAGAAGCATTAGACATGGGTTACCCTGGAATTTCCCTTTCCTCTGCGTTATTAGGATAAACCAGGCAGATATTTTTGTGCAGCTTTTACTTAGCTCTGAAAAATGTGTGTGCTTGGTTTGTTCTGTGCAGACAGGAAGATTAATGCAGGTCCAAATTGTGCACTGCCCTGGGAGCCAGAGCTTCGACCTCCAAGGACTCTGCTGAAACCACGAGCCTGGGTCCCGCTGCCATGGGGCAGGACGACAAGGCATGTCAGGTTTTGCCTTGCTGTGTGGCATCTGTGTCCCTTTTGTTGCTCCAGGAATGTCCAGGCAGCCCCCATGAAGTGCTGCCAGCACATTTTAAAGACATGTTGGTCCAAACCCCACAGCTGGCTTGTGGAGGAGGAGGAGGAGAAAAAGGTGATGTAGAGCAGAGAGGGGAAAATGCAGCCATCCCCTGCAGGCCCACCTTGCCAGGTGGTGGTGGTCACGCAGGCTGTTCTGGACTTTCAGCAGCAGGAAGGTGGCCATCTCTGTGTCCATCTCGCTGGTGGCCAGCAGGATGTTGATGACATCCATGGGCGAGGGGTGGTGATCCAGGAGGATTTCTGCAGCGGCCAGGCGACAGGTTTTGTCGTAACTCTTCCTCTTCTGGTGGAAAATCCTCCTCATCACCCGCTTCACCTGATGAGAAGGGGTAATTAAAAGAGCGCAAATGCACCCCAGCAGCTTGGCTTTGAGTGGGGAGGGGGGCACCAAGCCTCCCTTCCTACCTTGCTGGAGATGTGGGGCGCGGGGAATCGCTGCAGGGCAGAGGTGGCCGCGGCGGTGACAGCGGTGGGACCATCCTCGGCGTGCTCCAGGAGCGTGGGGATGGTCTCAGGGAGCATCGAGTTCCCCAGGGCCAGCAGGTAAATGACCACCTCGGGCTCCTCCTTGGCACCTCGGAGCCCTCCGAGGATGGTTTCCACCCCACGCTCCACCACCTGCTCGGGATTTGCAGAAGGTGAGGGACAGGAGATATTCTGGGCACCCCTAGAACTGGGAGGGTGTCCCAAAAAGCCAAGCGTGAGGGATTGCAGAGGACCCACCTGCAGCCCACAGAGGTTCTGCTGGCACAGCTTGCCCACCAGAGAGCCCACAGCAACTATCCCTGTCTCCCAGATCTCAGGTGCCAGCCGCTTCCCATCCAGCTTGTCCTGGGTACCAGGAAAGGTGTAACAGGAAGCAGGAAAAAAGAAATGAGGGGAAAAAAAGAGAAGGAGTATGCTTTACTTCTTATCTCAAAGTGTTTCTTGAGCAAGTAAGGAAAAACTAGCTCTTACCTGCCCTGAAGGAGTCTGTGTGTGATTTAATTGGATAAAATGCTGTGGCTCTAAATTAAGATTTTATTATCTCTAATGCACTGACATAAAGCATTTTCTCTCTGAATTCTTTTCCTCTGAGGAGCATCTACTCCCATCACCAGTGTCGCGTTAAATGCACATAAAACAATCCCATGAGCAGGCAAATCAACTTCTACAGAAACATTTTCCTTTTTCCACGGTGTGTGGATCCATCCCAGATGCAGGACCCTCAGGGAAGAGAGAGAGATGTCCATACTCACTAAGACGAGCTGGAGAAGCTCTCCCGAAGGCCGGGGAGAGAAAGCTGCTGTGTAGAGAAACTTCTCCAGGAGGGACTTGGGCTCCTTGCTGAAATCCAGGAAGTCTGAGAGCGCTGCCAAGGAAGCCACCGACTGTGCGGCCACCGCTGCCTCCACGAGGAAGGGGCTGGAGCAGGAAGAGCTAAGGCATCAGTGGCCTGGCCCACAAAAACCAGGCAGTGCTTGGACAGGACAGGCATTAGGAAAAGCCAGAGGACTAGTCAGGAGGGCTGCCTGGAGCAGGGATGGTGCCTGGAGCAGCACCAGCTGAGCCTGGCTGTCTCGTGCAGCCGCTCGGAATTTTGGAGAGACAGCTCCAGGGATTCTCACCGCGTCTCCTCGGGTGCTCTCCTCAGCAGCTGCAGGACATCCCTCTTCTTGGCACTGCGCAGCATCTGGATGAACCTCTGGAACTGCCAGGCTGTGGCCACCCTCGAGGTGTCCGTTTTGACTCTCTGCCTGTCAAAAGCCTTCAGGAAGGCTCTCAGCTGCAAAGGGGAGGTTCATGAGGTGGGATGGAGCCCCTTTTCCCCCGTTATCATGGGATAACGTTTACACCAAAGCAGCAGCAACCAGCCCCTCCATTAACACCGGTGGGGTTTAACCCCAAATCCTACAAGTGTCCAGCTTGGGGCAGAGCCCCTGGTGAGCTCTGGGGGTCGGTAGCATCACTGACCGAGGGGCAGTGGGTGCAGACCCTCCTGAAGGGCAGGCTGGCCGTGCCCAGGGGCTGGGGCCGTGCCTCTGTGCCAGCCAGCGCATCCTCAAGGCTTTGTCCAGACACCTCTGCCGGCCCGGGCACTGCAGGAGACATCAGCTGGAGCTGCTGCCTGTGAAGGGAGAAATAGTCAATGGAAAGTTTTGTGATTTCCAAGCTCCATGGCCAGTGGTTGGGATCATGGCTCACCTTGAGCTGATTTTGATGCTGGAGTGGGATCTCAGGGCTAGAGCCACCACGTGGCTTTCCTCTGCCAGGACTGACTGGAGCAGGTTGTCTTTCACCACATACTGGCTTCTGCTGGAGGGCTGCCACTTGACTCCAAGAATCTTGGAAAAGGAAAAAAGCCAGGAGAAAAAAAAACCCCACAACGTTTTTCTCCCTTCCCTGTTCCCCAGGAGATTTCTCTCTTTCCATTAGAAGAAAAAGAACTTTCCAGTCCACAAAGTCACCTCCTTCACTTGCAAACTGTAGGAAAGGAAAATCCAGAAGAGCCCACCTTCTTCCCAGATGTGGGAGAAGGCAACACCGGGTGAACACCAGCAAGGGGATGCTCTCACCCATGGCTGATGCAGGTAGACAGAGCAGTGACACCACAGGGACTTGCATGACAAGGAAGTGTTGAGACCCTTGCCAGGGCCTGTGGGGTCTCTGTGATGATGTCCATTTTTATATAGAATTCAGTGGAATCGCTCTATTTTTAAAAACAAACCTTAAATTTTGGTTATGGCATATCTAACTGCATTAGGACCCACAGGATTTCATCTGTTTATGTCAGGGCTGAAGACAGGCTACTGCTTTAAGCAAAACAGAGTCCTGTCAAACTAATCCCCAATCCAACGAGTCTGAGACCCAGAAAACATCTCTGTATCTCCACCTTCCCAAGCAGGATCAGCTGACAGGTCAGAAGCGATAACAAGAGCGGGGATGGGATGACCCAGAGCACCTTTACTGCTCCTTCCCACCTCGACACCACAAGATCCTCCTGAGGGATGCTGGTGCCTCCCACTTTGAGGATGGGTCTAAGAGTCCCACCCCAAGCTGGTGCAGAAGGCTGAAGCCAGCTGGGAATGGGAATCCAAGCCCACCCGCAGAAAGATTTTAGAGATGGCCCTGCTGTACTCAACACGAGCCCCCCCACAGGGAGAGCAATGGACTTGCTTTGTTTGCGGAGGTGAATCCAGACTTTGGCTTTGAGCAGCTGAGGAGATCTTTGGTCTTGGTGATGGAATGGTTGGACAGGCTGTAGGTGACTTGGCAGCTTCCAGAGGCGTCTTCCTGAAACACAAACGGGAGTGACCGCGGGTGTTAAACGATCAGTGGAGAGGACAGACACAAAGGCCAACATAGTAAACAGAAAAGCATCAAAAATCTAGAAAGTGGGCCAGATTGGGGGAGGGGGGTTGGATAGCTCCAAGTCCCTCTGGGCATCTTTGCAAATTCAGGCTAACACCAGCAGCAGCAGCA
Organism: Picathartes gymnocephalus; assembly: GCA_013390045.1. Lineage (NCBI taxonomy): Eukaryota > Metazoa > Chordata > Aves > Passeriformes > Picathartidae > Picathartes > Picathartes gymnocephalus. Next base: position 36,959 of record WEKY01003527.1, on the reverse strand, counting down.
GCAGCAGCTCTGTGACTACATTTGGGGTTCTGAGGTTACTTCATGTTCTTCACAGGTCATTCCAGCTGGCTGCTGGCAAAGCAAATCCTGCTTGGCAGGAATGCTCGTGGAGTTCTTTCCCTGCTCTCCCTACTGTCCAGGGAAAGGCTATGATTTTGTAAGGGTGCCTATTGCTGAGAATTAGGTTATATTATTTTAAGTTTTCTGCCTTTCCAATAGCCATCCTTGCTCGCAGCCTGGTTGGAGCTGCAGAGCCTGTGTTGTTTATCTTGAATTTTGCCTCCTCTGCCGAAGCTTGTGGGCTGGCTAGGCTCCAGGGCCAGCTCTCCTGGTGCATCCCTGGACTTTGGGCAGATGTGGCCCCAGCTCTGGACCTACCTCCACCGTGGTGCCGGCACGGGGCTGAAGCTGGAACAGACTGACGATGCCTCGTTTCAGGTTGGAGATCAGGATGTTTTCTGCTTCATTCCCATAGAAAGCTTTGACCTGGGGGGGCAGGAGGTGGTGGCCGGCTGAGGGGACATCTCTGGAGTCCCTACAGGTTCTCTGCTGCCTTCCCTGACAAAAGGGAACCTGAGAACACCCTGTAGACACCTGAGGAATTTTCTCAAGGAGGACCTTATTCCTCAATAGCATGAGGTCTGTGGATGCAAGCCCACAAAATTTCCCTTTCCTTCCCACCCTGGAGTCCCATAGCCTTAGAGGAAAAGGTCAGAAAGGAGCTTATATCCCACGGTTAGGACTGAAGAGCTTTTAACGTGGGATTCTGCAGCTCCAGCTGAGCCCTTTTGGAGGATGGGGCTCCATGTAGGGTCCTACATTGGCCACTCTGTCCAGTTCCTGCTGCTCTGAAATCAGAGGTGGACCAGGAGCTCCTATGGGCTTCGTGGCCAAAAAAATTTGGGATGAGGACATGGGTGCTTCTGCAGAGGGTATGAAGAAGCCCAGGAGGTGTCCAGCTGACCTTCCCGCTGTCCCAGGAGATGAACACTGGCTGCTGGAGCTCTTGCTGTGCCTCTGGGCTCAGTGCAATCTCTACAGGGGGATCTCTGGTGCTGTCCTGGCTCCTCTCCTCTTCTGGCTGGTGTTGGGCCTTCAGATCATGGATCTACAACAGCAGGAAATGGCAGAAAGCAGTGACCAAGCGCGTGCTCTACAGCTGGTGTGTATTTTACCTGCAGGTGATGGATTTGGCCAGAGAGGCCATTTTTCAGCTAGAAATGGAAGGCGTTGCACCTCCTGGGGTGTTCCCAGCAGGAATACCCAGCTGTGATGCCTGTCCCACCCCACACACCTGCACCTGGAGCAGCTCTGCCCCACCTCGGTCCCTCCAGAGCCGGTGCAGGTGGATCGATGCCTCAGCCTGCAGCCGGACTCCCCACGGGGACGGTGTGGAGGTGTGGTCCAGCTGGACATCCAGGGTGTACTGGTACCGGTACAGGGTCCTGGGCTGGAAAGAAAGCAGCTGCAAATTCCCTGTGGAAAGATGGAAATGTCGAAGGTGAGCGGTCGTGGGTCACCTCCATCCCAGGGGGCACCCGGACTGGCAGGGGTGCTCATGACCTGTGTCACTCCACCTCCTGGGAGTGCAACTCCAGCTGATGGGAAGGTTTTCATGGGGAATTGTTTGTGCCCGTGGTTTGGATATTTGGGTGTTCTCCGGGCTGACAGCTGACTCCTGCTCGTGTTTCCAGCCCTGCCTGAAAAATGATGGCCACAGCAGGGGCTCTGCTCGGGGACTTCAGGACTTTTAGAAATGCCAAAGAAACACACTTTAATCCTGAAGGGAAGTTTCCTGAGCATGCCCATGGACAGGAGGGATACCTCCAGTGCCTTTTCAGCACTGGTCATTAACTGGGGCAGAGTCAACATTTTTAGAGGAGAGAAGAAGCTGAATTCTTCATATTATGAGTTTTCCATCAGAACTTCTAACTCTTAATTAAATCACTTTGTGCTAAGGCAAAAGGTAGTTGGAGGGACAGCTTTAGATCAAAACTCTCTGCTTTAATCTTATTTCTCCAGAATTATTTGGAGACCCTTCTCTTGCTCGTATACAAGTGTGACTGAAGAGGGGAGGGTTGCCTTTGCCATGACAAAACCAGTCAAATCTGTTCTCTGAAGTCACTTGAAATTCTCTTGCAAGTTTGATGCACTTGCTGGGCTTCTGAAATGTTTTATAGCTTTGCTGCTTTTAACAACAAATGAATCAGCGGAAATCCAGCCAGTCCCTGGGCCTTTCCTCTGTGAGACCGACTGAAGAGTTTTTGCAGCTCTGCAGTCTGTGCAGTTTAAAAAGCTCCAGCTCTCTGGTTTTCCTCACCGCCCCACCCCCAGGAAAGACTTCCACAACCGCAAAAATTTCCCGGCCCCAGGAGATGCTCGTGCTGTTTGCAGTTTGCCAGTCCCTGTTCCTTTTCTGGCAGGAGACAGGGAAGGTAAGTGCTGGGATGAGCATCTCACCTCTCCGGGCATCCAGACCCCGTCGTGTCCCTGGACCCAAATCAGCCCAAAGTCTCTCTTACCTTTTGCTGCTCTCAGGAAGGGAAAGCAAAGCAGGCAAAAGCATCCCCAAAGTGCCTGCAGATCCATGGTGGGCTCTGGGAGCTGGGTGGGAGAGAGGGACCGGGCAACAAAAGTGGGCAAGATCAGCAGTGTCAGGCGATGGGGCCCGACCTTCTCCCTATCCCCGCCTTATCCAAGAAAAGGCAAATAATTAAACCTTTGTACCAACCCCCAGCAGCCACAGAGGGTTTGGAAATCAGCTGAGGTTTGCCAAAGGCCAGCGGGAGGGGAGGAAAGCTGGAAAAAGAGAGCTGCCAGAAGCATTGCGGGGTGGAGGAATTGTCCTGATACGGGAGGGGGACGCTCAGAAAGCTGCTCTGCCCTTTGGTGATCTCTCTCTTCCCATCATGGGATAGAAGACAGTTGCTTTCGAAAGAAAAGACCCAGAAGGGGGAAGGGGGGAAACAGCTTTTCCATCCTTTTGGTTGGAGACGGGGATTTGCAGCCCGGAGGCTCAAGTTACTTAAAGGGCCAGCAGGCTAGAGGGGACGGGGAGCGCCTGCTGGTGGGTGGGACTGTGAGCCCTGTTACCCCCAGAAAGAAACGGGAAAGGGCTTAGGAGGTCCATCTCTAAATCCTTTGGCTCACGAGCCCTATGGTATTTTTGTTAATGCATGACCTTTCTGATTGCTGAGTTTAATTGTTTTCTAAAGGCACCAAAGTGGTGGTGATGTAGCTCAGGGTCCTGGGAAGGCTTTTTGCTAAAAAGAATGGCGGAGTGGGAGAGGGGGGCACCTCACGTGTCATTCTAGAAGTGATCTGCATATTACAGTGGGGTCAAAACCCCAGGAATTTGGTCTTTTGGCATTTTCAGGGGCATACCTCACAGCTCTGCATCACCACTGGGCTTTTGGGCCACTACTGTGATCAGAAAATCAGGGCAGAGGGAAACCTGGGGGCACTCCAGTTACAGATTTCCCATATGAGGGGTCTTCACTTGGTCTTCTGGTGGTCTTTATGGACAAATACTCCATATTTAGCTTGAAAAATTTTCTTTTCTTAAGCTTTTATAGAATCATAGAATGGTTTGAGTTGGAAGGGACCTTAAAGGCCATTTTCTTTCAACCCCCTATCACGGGCAGAGAAGCCCATGGCCCAGAGAAGCTGTGGCTGGGCCATCCCTGGAAGTGTCCAAGGCCAGGTTGAACGGGGCTTGGAGCACCCGGGGATAGTGGAAGGTGTCCCTGCCCATGGCAGGGGGTTGGAACTGGATGATTTTTAAGGTTCCTTCCAACACAAACCATTCTATGGCTCTGGGGGATTTGTGCTCTGCAGGGCAATGTGAGAGCAAAGCATACCAGAGGATGCAAGTCCTGCTGAATGCAGAAAGTTTTAGTTCTTTATCCAGGGTGGAGAGAAATGAAATATTTCAGAGTGAGGTGATTGTGAAGGGTCTAAGCCCTGAAGATGAGGTCCTGGAATGTTTGCTGGCTGCAGCTCAATACAATACCTGGAGAGGAAAAGCAAACAGAAATACCCTGTGAAAAAAACCTGCTGATAAGGAAGCCTCAAAGTGGAACTGAACTTTGACAGATTGGTTATTTAGGTTTGGCTGCCAAGACTTTCCAGGAGTAGGATGTGGAAAACTGGGAGAAAACCTGGTTTCTTTTTCTCCAGACCTGGTTCTTCCTTCTGTCTCTGGGAGAATCTCTGAAAAAGAATAAAGCCGAAGAGACCAGAGCAAGTTATAAAACTTGGTGAAGCATTCCTCCCAAATCCATCAGGGGATGCCATGCCCTTGGAAGGATGCCTTATGGAACTTTGGACACCTATGGACAGATGCATGGTCCTAAAATCAGTGCTGCTGGAATACTGGGTGCTCCTCCAGCCCTTGGTGCATCACCCGAGGGAAATGTGATCTCCCGTTTCCATCCAGTGAAGGGACCTGGATCACCGTGGGGGATCCTGGCTGCAGGACCTGGCGTGGCAACTCTGAAACCCACGGGCAGAGCAGAGCAGGGGCAGTCAGTGCGACCAGGTCATCGTGCCCAGGTCAGAGTGGCACACAGGGACCTTGCAACCGAGCTGTGACATCAGGGTGGACTTTGGCAAAGGGTGGCCAGGCTGCACTCGCCTGGATGGAAGCAACAGGGGCTGTTGCATCAAAGCCTGCAAACCTCAATTTTCTTCTCTTCTAAATGAAATGAACGCAGCCCTGAATGTGTCCCCCCTCCCCGGCATCTTTTCCTGCCTTGTCATCTCCCTTTTTGGCACTGCAGTGATAGGGAAAGCACTGACTCTACCAACAGGCTCCATCCATCCTTCCCTCTCAGAGAGAAAAACTGAAGGGGAGTGAGCAGTTCCCACATAATTGTACTGGTGCCACTCCAAAGTGCCCAACATCCCTGAACAGAGAGATTTCCTGGGGCTGTGTGGGACGTACTGGTCAAAAGGCCCCAGGTGTGTCCAATGAGCCCTAATGAGCTTTAATGACAATAATGAGCCTCACTTGTGGTCTCCACACATGCCCATGGGCTGGGAGCCTATTTAAACTCAGCCTTGAGACTGGATGGGGTATTTTTTAGGCTGTGTTAGTCTTAGGTCACCTGCTCTGTGAGCAACAGCAGGAGAGTATGTGACTGGTGTGCGTGTTAACTGGTTAAAAACCAAACAATTAAAAAAAAAAAAAAAAAAGAAGAGATCAGTTCTGCTCAGTTAATTTTGGGTGTTTGAAAGCTTTGGAGATATTTTATTTGTGAATTTTTTTTTTTATATGTAGGTCTGATTTTGGGCATATATATATGTGTGTGTGTATAACTATGTAGATATGACTTTTTTAGGCCAGCTCACCTAAGCTGGGTCTGTAAGCCAGAAATGCCCCCTTCCCTGCCTGTTTGGGTTGGTTTTTGTTGTTGTTGTTGTTGTTGTTGTTGTGGTTTTTTTTTGTTTGTTTGG
>WEKY01003527.1:20669-31444 GCA_013390045.1 Picathartes gymnocephalus | reverse complement strand
TTTTTTTTTTTTAGGCAATTGCTTAGGAATTTCCTATGTGCTACCTATGGAGTTTGTGGAGGAAAACAGCCCACACTAGGGATGAGGCTGTTGTGAGATGTATAAAAAGAGCCCCGTGGAGAGGCCTGTGAGCCCCCCCGTTTGCAAGGCGCTGTCTGTGTGCTTTGTGTTTTATTGTCTGGAGGTTGCCAGGCTGCACTTTCCAGGACAGCCTCCTCTTTGTTCTCCTTTTTTTTTTCCTTTTTTATCTTCTTCCCTCTGCCAGAAACAGGCTGAGAAAAAGCCCCTGGTTTGGCTGGGGTTGGTTGCTCCAGACGGTCAGGGAAAGGGGGGGAGAGTCTGAGCACAGCAAAGTGGTAGGAGCTGGGTTTGCATCTCAGTCTGAGGCATCTCAAAGCCTGATAAGCTGAAATAAAGACTTTGCTGTGATAATGCACAATTATATTTTTGGGCAGTTTTTGGAAGATAGAGCTGGGATCAACTTGGAGAGGTTGTCTGGTCCAATTCCCTGTGCCTGGCTTTGCCATGAGGAATGGATGCCTGAACTCTTTGCAGAGAGCTACTCCTGATAAAGATTTCTCACTTTCTATAGGGAATTTATCCCAGTACTTTGCTGCTATAAAGAAGCCTCCTTGCTGCAATTTCCCCCTTTGACCTTTAAACCTGACCCCAGCTGAGTTAGAATCTAGTCCCAGCCTTTTTTTTCTCCTCCCTTCTTTTTTCTTTTCTTTTCGAGTTTGAAGAGGCCTCAACTGCCTCCCTATTTCCTTCCTCTCTCACCTTGCAGGTCCTGTTTTCCAGACCTCGTTCTTTCCTTATACAACCCTTGATAATCTATTCCCCACTTAAGTCTTTGTTGTATCCTTGTTCTTCTACCTTCTGGGTGCTGTGGGTGAAGGTCTGGCTTCGAGGAGCACACCCTGCTCCCTTTGCTCAAGAAACCAGCCTTGCAGTTATCCCAATCTCCTGCTGCTGAGGGCTTCCTCAGGCTCTTGCCGAAATGAGAAATATCCAGGAACCTTTTCCTATTTTGAGATTAGAATAGTTTCTACACGTCCTTGAGATGTGACCACGATGGTTAAAAACCCACAGTGCAAATGAAGGTTTTCCCCTTCTTTCCCCCTCTCCATGCTCCATCCTCTCCCTTTACTTTGTAATCTCCACAACTGCTAAGGAAACCTTTCTAATTTTGTCAATTGGCAATGCAACTGCTTTTTAATTCCGTTTTAAAATAGGTTTTGAAGCCAGGCTCTGCCCATGCCGTTGATTTGAATCCTTGATTAAGTCGTTGGTGCTTAACAAGCTCTTTGCTGCCTTAAAGCCTATCTCCAAGGGTCAAAGAATAGCACTGACAGGGAGTGAAGGAGCGTGGCCCAGGAGTTGTTTAGCAATGGAGTGTATTAAACCAGGTTTCTTTAAAAGCCATTTTGAGTAAGTGAAGTTAAGCCACCTGAATTACTGTGGGAAGTGGTCCATTTAAGATAGGTCCACACTGACAGAAGCTGCTCATCTGATGGTCAATACATGCTCTGCTCAGTGCAGGGCCATCCCCTCAAGAAATGCATGAGCCAAGCCCAGCAATGCAGAGGAAAAGACACAAGTCGAGCTTAGACAGCTGTACAGGTGAGCTCCCACCGAGGTGCCTGGAGCATGGCCCTCCCCAGCAGCTTTTCTTACAGCTAGAGTTTAAAAAAGCTAAAAGCTGATAGTGCTCCGTACTTTGGGATCTGGCTCATAACTGCAGAGGGGATGAACTCCCTTACTGGAACTCAGGCAGTGGAGTGCCACAAGCCTGCAGCCAGATCACTTAAATTCAATGTTCTCTCTGTTTTGGTTGTGGGTTCTTTTTTTTTTTTTCCCTTTTTTTAAAATATATGTTGATAACATGAACTTTTAAACTCTGTGGTTTGGGAGAAACACTTTTTTTTCTTCTCTTTGAAAGAGACATGCAAGTCCTGAGGCACTGGGCCTATGCTCTCAGAATTTTATTTGTGTTTTTACAATTAAACAAGGAGCTGATAAGATTGACAAGGAAGATACAAGCCAGGAGCTCGCTAGGCAGCAGCCTCCAAACTCTGGGTGATGCAAAGAGCAGTAGGGTATGAAGACTGTATTACAGTGCGAGATTAATCCATAATAACATGCTCACTGCCATAAAAGTCACTTCTTATAAGCCTCTTGTTATTCCCCGAAGTGCAGGAGCTGGCGTGTTTGACAAAGCCTCGGCGGAATGATGGGGAATATTCCTGTCAGATTTCTCCTTCTCTTCTTGCGCCAGCAAGAGCAATCCCTCCTCTTTAAGGGCTTTGTTCCTCTGTGACTGTGTGTAGTTTCGAGAGAAAACAGTACCCAGGAGCATTAATTATTTAATCTGCACTGCCTTGTTCCTCTACGTGTGAGGTCTGAGTATTGTGCCGGGAAGAGTGGGGCCAATGAAATTTCTGGGAGTCGGAGCTTGGACGTTTTAGAGTTAGCACTGGAGACTCAGCTCCCTCTACGGTCAAAAGAAGGGGAGACACCTTCCTTTAGGATTTTCCCAAGTCTTTCTCTTAACAGCTGAAATCTTGCCTCTCCAAGAGCAGCCCACGCAGTGCCCCCCGCCGTGTTTTGTCGGTGGGTTGTGGGTTCTTTTTACTGGGAACGCTGGGAGGGAACTGGGAGCGCTGAGAATACAGGGAGGGAGCTGGAAGGGATACTGGGAGGGATGGTGCTCCCAATTCCTTCCCAGTCCTCTCAGCATCCCTCCCAGTGCTTGCCAGTAAGAGGGATACTGGGAGGAAACTCCCCACCGCTCCTCAACGTGCAGCAGCCCCAGGTGTGACCAGCGAGGAGGGGGAAGTGCACCCAGCCCCCAAAAAGGAGGGTTACGAGAATAAAAGTGATTTAAATTGAGGGGGAAAAACTCCTTTTCCCGTAATTGTGTTTGAATTGGGGAGGATCCCCCTTCACCTACGATTTGAAGGGTCTCAATCGAAAGAAAACACACCTTCGTCATGATTTTGGGGGTCTCACTTGGCGGGCAACCACCGTTTTCCGTTATTTTCATGTTTAAGTGGAAGGAGAAACCTTTTGTGGTGTTGTTCCATGGGCTAGAATTGAGGGAAACCGCCTCATTTTCATCATTTTAAGGTTAAAGTTGAGGGCAAACACTGCTGTCCCTGGTTCTAAAGGGCTTCCCTTGAGAAGAACCCCTTTGGGTGCCATTATAAGAGTTCCATCGAGGGGGATCCTCCATTCGAAGGCACCTTCACAGATGAAAAAGATGTCCGAAAGCCCCGAGAATGGTGTTTCTTGAGGGAAATGGAGGAGGAAACTGCATTTCCCCTCATTTTAGGAGGCTAAATTGAGGAAAACTCCCCCTTGGTTCACTTTTTATTCGCGTTTCAATTGAGGGGAGACCCTCCAGAACCCGCGGTCCGTCCCGGGCTTGGAGGGGCGAGCACGCAGCAGGCGCTGAGCTGCTCCGTGGAGCTTCCAGCCCCTCTTGGATCCGTCGGGGCGCGGCACAGGCAGTGCTGGGCGCCCGTCGGCGTTTGCAATCCCGACGGATAAATTGCGTCCGAACCGGCAGCGACTTCCACAGCGGCCCGGGGGGGATGGGGGTTACAGTCAGATCTCTTAGAGATCAGGACCAACATCTTGGTCTTCTATTCTCGCAATTTTCCGGCGCTAAGGAGGCGTTTTTCTCTCTCAGTAGCTCGTGCCGCAGCTCCCTGTCTTTTCCCCGCGGGGAGCAGCCCCGTGTGCCGCTCTTCCTTCGCCTGGAGACAAATCCCCAGCACCTGCAGCCCCTCGGTGGCCCTCCCCGGGGCGTCAGGGCCGCCAGCTCACACCACACCGGGGCAGCGGGCAGGGGTGCTTTGGCTTCCTGTCCCCTTCCCTGTGTCCCCAGCCTGTGTCCCCCCGGCTCTGCCGTCACACGGAGGACGAGGACGGCTACGTGGTCTTAGACCGCCGGGGCAAGCGGGGCACTGCGGGGAGCTCCCTACCCCGGCAGGGTGCAGGTACTGGGGGGTCGTGTCCGCTGGGTCCCCCCGCGATCCTGTGGGTGCGGGCGTGGCCTGAAACTCAGTGGAGTCACAAAGGGCGGGTGGCCCCGAGGAGTCCAGGGGGGTCACTGTGGGAGGTGGGGGTCCCAGGAGGATTTGGAGGGAGGTCCCAAAGGTCATTGGGCGGATGGGGACATGGCCCTGCGGACAGGAAAGTGGGGCTACAATCCGAGGGATCCGAGGAGTTGTATCGGCACCTCCACAGGAGTTCCAACAGGTCGGGAAAGTTACAACAGCACACGGCAGTCGCTGCCCCCCGCACGGAGTGCGGGCGCTTGGCACATTTTGGAACCCACCCCAGGGTGATTCCCATCCGCACGCATCCACCGAGGGGGAAGGAACGCAGGCTGGGGCGGAGCGGAGGCACCGAGGGAATCCAGGCGCGGAGAGGGGCAGTCGGTGGTGGTTTTGCCGCTGATAAAGCGGGGGAGAGAAGGGGAGGTGTCCTGCAGCCGACCCAGCCACTGGGGCAGAATCTCTCTCCTCGGATGGACGTGCTTCATTACACCCTAATAATAATATTAACACCTTCTCTCCATCTCAAAGCCACCTCCCCCTCCTGGGCCCTCCCAGATGGTCCCAGGCGGTCCTAGGGGGTCGCAAATGCCCCCAAGACTTTTGAGTGACCACTTTCCACCCTCTGGAAAAGAGCCATCCTTCGCTGGCCAAAAGTGGGATTCAGCCAAAGCAAGGCCGAGTAAGGAACAGGGGTTTGTTCCATTCGGAAAGTGGTTATAATTCCCCCTTCCATTTCTTTATGGAAAGAGGCAAAAGCCCTCCTTTTTTTTTCAACCTCGATCCTCTTTCAGACTCGACTTTTGCATCAGAACATGAAGCGATTGGTCTCCGTGACAGTTTTTCTCTAATAAATATGTAACCTGTGATACCAATGCACAGGGTAATGCCAACCCCCCACAGGATCTTGGAGCACTGGAAAGCCATGGATTGTTTGGATTTTTCTCCCTCCAGCCCCTTTCCAAGGCAGCCTTTAAAGGAAGGTGTGAGAGCTCTGTTTTAGCATGGGCAGTGCTGGCCAGGTGATGTTTGGCCTCTCCTGGGAAAGGCAATTCCCTTCTCTGGGAAGGAAGCGGTAAAACCTTAAAAACAGAGGTGGTTTTTGTTAAAATACAAAATACTCAGAGCTGAAGGAACAAACAAGGTTTCCTCTCACCCCCTTGAGAGCAAGATGCTACTTAGAATCCATAAATGTGGGTTTTAAGGCTACTTTCCAAAGAGCAACCTTTTTCTTGAAGACTGGGGTCACTGGTGTTTGCAGAGGTTTTTGTAGCAAGAAGACACAGCTCCTTTGGGGTTGCGTTGAATAGATGCTTTCTGTCTTGGCAAACATGCAGGAAGAAGACCTACTTTGGGAGACCGCTATTGGGTTACTAACAGATCCATTTGTTCCTTTTTCCTGCTAAAAAGAGCATCTGATGTCTAGGCATGCTTCTAAAAACCATCCCACGAGGGCAGTTTGCTCGAGATAAAAGTGCTGTCTGCTGGCTTACGCCAGGCGTCGTCTTCCGTGGGGAGACAGCTCGGATGGCACAGTGACAGCAGACAAGCAGTCACCGCTTGTAACGCAGCAAACTACAAAGGCCAGGAGCTGACGCTGGTGCCTGTGCTTCAAAAGATTGCAGAGACAAAAGCGAGGGAGGTTAGGGGCAGAATTTCAAAATGCCACACCAGAATCTATCTAAAAGACTGCAGATTTAGATTTATAAATTCTAAAGCCAGGACGTGTTCTGTAGAGATTAACCAGAAATGGCTCAGTGCGGGCGTTGGCTCCTGCTGCCATCTCCCAGGAGAGGGGCAGTTTCTCCAGGCAGTGCACCCTGCAGGTGGCAGAGGCAGCACCTCATGGCACAGTGCACTGCAGTTGCTCCAGGTGTTAATTTTTGGGAAATGAGCCAAATGCTGCTGTGGTATCTGTGGAGTTCGCACTTACTGGCAACCAGAGCAGCTACCTGTGTGTTTGCCCTCAAAACACAGCCCCAGCTGAAGCTCTGCTGTCACTGCACCAGGAACTACTGATGTGAGAAGTTTTCCCTGCCTTTGGATGCTGCCCATCTCTGCCTTTTCCCCCCTGCAACTCTTCTGCAACAGAATTGCTTCGAAATGTTCCTTTGCATAACCTAAATGCCTTGTGGTATTTGTCAGGTTTGCCCTGGATGTCTAAAAACAAGGCTGGTCCCAAACAATATTCTGCTTGCTGTGTTTATTTCATGAGGTCAAAATTAACACCAGGGGACACAGAGACCTTTAACCTCTTAAAACTCTCCTGAACATCTGGGAAGTTTGGCTGCTGCCACTCTTCCCACTGCTGAGTTTTATGGAATGGCCTCTGGAGTCAGCAGCTCTCAAATCTTTCTCCTGCAAATCAGCTGGTTTTGGGATCCCTGTGCTGTAAGTGGGTGTCAGCCACAGGTTTGGCCAGTGCAGGTGATGAGAGCTCCCACCTGATCCACCCAGAACAGAGTAGATTTAAATCCATGGATTAACTGAATGAACAGACTGGATAAGGCTATAATGGCCAGTAGCCCCTGCCTTAGATTTTGCACAGAACAAAATCACTCCTCAAAAGATAACACAGAATGGTTTGGGTTAGAATGGGCCTTATAGGATTGTCTTGTCCCCGACCCCGTGCTGCGGCAGGGACACCTTCCACTGTCCCAGGGTGCTCCAAGCCCTGTCCAACCTGGCCGGGGATGCTTCCAGTGGTGCGGCAGCCACAGCTTGTCTGGGCACCCTGTGCCAGGGCCTTGCCACCCTCACAGAGAAGAATTTCTTCCTAATATCCAATCTAACCCTGTCCTCTGTCGGTGGGAAGCCATTCCCCCTTGTCCCAAGTCCCTCTCCAGCTCTCCTGGAACCCCTTTAGGCACTGGCAGGGGCTCTAAGGTCTCATCTCCCTGGGGCTTTCTCTTCTCCTGGTGAACACCTCGAGCTCTCCCAGGCTGCATTCAAGGCAGAGGGGCTCCAGCCCTAGGGTGAGCTTATTTGTGTGGTTTTTTTTGGCTTTTTTTTTTTTGTATTTTAACAAAAACCACCTCCGTTTTTAAGGCTTTACCGCTTCCTTCCAGGTGAGGGCGCCGCTTTCCCGCCGCCGCTCCGCCCTGAGGGGGCGCGGCGTTCCCGCCTGTCCTTCCGCCTCTAGGGGNGGGGCGCGGCCGCGCCGGGACCCCGCGGGGAGCGGGACGAGTAGGAGGGAGAAAAGGGAGGGAGGAAGGAAGGAACGAAAGAGGTGGCGGCGGCGGCAGGAGCGATGGTGAGCGGGGAGTGCGAGGCTGGTGTTGGAAGGGAGAGGGGGGTTTCCCGACGCGGCCTGTTAGGCAGCGAGGCGCGGGCCTTGTCCGGCGGGGGCTGGGTGTGGGCTGAGGGTCCCGGGCGGGCCTCGGGGGATGCCTGGCTGAGGTCGGGGTGCGAGGGTGGGTGGTCAGGTCCTCTCTTAGGCTCCCACGCGAGGCCCATACCCTTCCCCTAAACGTAAATGTGTCCGTCTTGTTCATACACTGCTTTCCTTATTCCCCACAATTACCTAGTTTCGGGGCAAAGAGGATTAGAAACGCTGTTTTTGCCCGTCTCTGTTTCACCTGGGTGGGCCAGAAATGGTGTTTTCCTCAAGCTTTTGGTGAAGGTGCTGATCTGGCTAAGAGAAATCGTGTATGCTCATTGATTATTATTTTTTTAGAGACACTGTTTGCTTGTTGGCTAATATTTTTTAGCTAGAGGCAAACTTCAGGATTGCTTGGAATGCAGCCCATGTTGGCACGGCATGAATCTTGAAATTCCTCAGACCTGGAAGGGGTGCTAGGTTTTTGGTTGTTTGGTTGGGGTTTTTTTCCCCCCATCAGCAAGGGAAGTTGAAATCACAGCTGCTGAGTGATAAATTTTTGGTTGTTATCTTTGTCCCACTCCTTTGTCCCGCTAGGTTACTGCATTCCCAAGCAGCCAAGTGCTGCTGCTTCTCCCAGCTTTGGCGTGGAGCTGTGTGCGGCCATGGGTAGCCTGGGACAGCACCAAGAGCCTGCACAGCTCGTGTTCGGGTTGCTTTCAGCTGCCAAAATTTGGCACTGGGTAAATTGCTTGTTGTGCAGGTGGCGGTCTAGACTGGCCTGGGGTTCCTGGAGCCGTGCTGTGTGGTCAGGCTGTTCTCACCTCGGTCCCTTCTGTGCCAAAGCTTTGCGGAGAAAATTGCTACTTATTGCACCGGGAAGACCTGCTCAGGTCTGCTCTTTTATTCACTAGATTACACAGTAGCTATTGCACAGGATTCCTGGCTTCTGGAAAGCCTAGGAAGTTGGCTTTGTACTCGGGGAATGAGGCTTCCTGTGGAGAAGCACTGATACATAACATTTTTCGTAAACTGTGGTTTCACTCTGCCATCCTTCCTGTGACCTTAGCAAAAGGCATGCGAAGCGCTGGAAATTTTCTTACCTAGACACAGTAAAGTCTTTCCATGTCTTGTTCATGTCCAACCTACTCAGAGTTTCCCACCCTCCTCCTACCCTTAGAAGTTGTATCTGAATCGCTGAGCAGGGAAGGGTCTGCTGAGGTGATGCCTCACTCACTTCCTGCCTGGGATTTCTCCTGCAGCATTTGGTGGTGTGGAGATAAACCTAATCACAGCATTTATTACATGTGGTCTGCCTGGTGTGGCAGCAATCACGGCCTTGCTCTAAATCCTGTGCTCAGAGGTGTTCAGTAGAGCCCCTTTCTGAGTAAGGATTTGGGGGTTCTGTTTGTCTCTTTTTCCAAATGCACAGCTTTGCCAATAAAAAGATATCTCCATCCGATCTTCTCCTACACCAGCTGCTTCTACCACAGAACTGCTGGGAAGGACTTGAGGGTGCTGGTGTGTGACAGCCGGCCCTGCCCTGGGCTGAGCCCCCAGCGTGGGCAGCAGGGGAGGCGGGGATTCTGCCCCTCTGCCCCTGTGCTCAGCTGAGATCCCACCTGCAGAGCTGCCCCAGGCCTGGGGCCCAGCACAGGAGGGACCTGGAGCTGCTGGAGAGAGCCCAGAGGAGGCTCCAGGATGATCAAAGGGATGGAGCAGCTCTGCTGGGAGGAAAGGCTGGGAGAGCTGGGATTGTTCAGCCTGGAGAAGAGAGGCTTTGGGGCGACCTCATTGTGGCCTTCGGTATCTGAAGGAGCTGACAAGATAGGTGGAAAGAGACTCTAGACAAGGGGGAATGGCTCCACACTGACAGGTTGTTAGGTTCAGATTAGATATTAGGAAATAATTTCTCCCTGGGAGGGAGGTGACCCCCTGGCACAGGGTGCCCAGAGAAGCTGTGGCTGCCCCTAGATCCCTGGAAGTGTTCCAGGCCAGATTGGAGGGGCTTGGAGCACCTGGTCTGGTGGAAGGTGTCCCTGCAGATGGCAGGGGGATGGAATGAGATGGCCTTCAAGGTGTCTTCCAAACCAAATGAGTCTGTGATTCTACAATTCTATTGCTCCTGTTCTTTGCATCCCAGGCAGTGAAAGACACTGCCTTTCAAGTACTAGCAGGCCTAGTATATGTTTTAGTCCTGCCCTTAGAGCATGAACTGAGATTTAGGGTTCTGCCAGTTGATGTAGCAGCAGGTGTTCTGGTCTATTTGCTGTGGTGATTGTGGTACAGTTTTCTGTATTAGAAAATACTTGTATTTTCTAGAAATTTGCATGTAAAAGTCACTCAGAATCCTTTGTGTTCTGAGTGTTTCCTTTGCCTTTCTTTGCTCATCAAGATTTATGCATGCCGTATCAGGAAGGGCATGTGAATAGATATTGCAGGGATTGAAGGGTTCTGCGTGTTGCTGTTGATAAGATAGTTTTTGAGGATTCTGCCCTACAGTCGGACTTGCCCAAGAGCAGGGCCCTTAATGTATAATAGCAGCATTCAGTTTGTGCTGATACTGGGGGCTTTGTCTGACGCTTGCATAACCCTGCTGGGAAGCTGTGCCAGGGCTTGGTGCTGCCTTTGTTCATGGGTGCCTGCTCCCAGAACAATTGCCATGCCGGGATCTGCTTCCAGACAGCTCCTGCCAAGACTTCGTGTCTGAATGCTGTGGATACCTCTTGGTGGCACCCAGGTGCTCACAAAATATCTCACAGAAACACCCATTTTATTCTCCAGAAGGCATGCAGGGATCTGAGGCTGAGAGGAGGCCAAGTGGAGGAATGAAATATGTCCAGATGAGCCCCAGCATGCAGGGAACTGGGCGCTTCTTTTACCTGAATTATCGTGGGTGTCAGCAGAATATGTTTCCTTGCACATTCTTGGAGCTGGTGACCCACAGAGATCCGTGATGAGTTCATGTGCAGCATCCATTGGGTGGATCCTGTCTCTTGTGAGCTCTGTGCTGCCTGGAGTGTGCCTAGATGTTTGCAGGAACTTTCATAAATTGGTTTGCCTAAGTGAGCAAAGTGAACATGACACTTTGTGTGTGTTTTGGGTTAAATGAAATTTGAACTTGATTTTTAGAGTCCTTTGGGCTCCTGTAAAATCGTACATTTTTTGCGCCTCCAACCAGCCTTTTCCCATTTTGTTTTGGTAGTTTTACATTCTGTCTCTGCAGTGGAAGCTGAAATGCTGCTGTTCTTACTCTGACTTGCTACCTTGTTTGTTTTTGTGCTGAAGCTATAATTAGCCATTGTTTAACCACTCCTCTGGAACTCTCAGGGCTGGTGGGACAGTATGTATACATTCATTTTGCAGACGCTATATGTGGCAACACCCCCCCC
>WEKY01003527.1:0-20555 GCA_013390045.1 Picathartes gymnocephalus | reverse complement strand
CCCCCCCAAAACTGCTGTCATTCTGGAAAAAGAAAAAGTTTCAGTATGGCAGTGGTGGAAATAAATGCAATGCTGATGAAACTGGTGATAGTGGGGAGCTGTGGTAAGATGAGCATGGCCTGAAGGTGTTTTTAATGTCACTTAGTTCATCCCATACATCCAAAAGCTCATGATTTTTGATTTCTGAGCGATCACGCATCCGGTGTCGCTCTGGCTGCCCACATCCTTTGGTCAGGCTGGGCAGCACGTGGTCCAAACCTCGAGCTGTAATTAGGAGCCGACTAACAAATATTCCTCGCCCGGTGCTTATGCAAAGGTATTTGTCAGGCTGGGGTTGGCAGGGAGGGACGGAGGAGCAGAGTCATTGCTGGGGTGCGAATGAAAACACCGCAGGCACAGGCAGCAGGGAGCTCCCTGTGAGGAGGCTGGGGTGGTGTTGCTCAATGCCATTCCCGGCTCTCCGGTAGGAAGTCGGCAGGCTGGTGGCCGTGAGTCCAGCGCTTCCCTGCGGCCAGGCTGGTTACGCCGGTCAGATGTGCCTTTTGTGGCCAGAGCACGTGCAGGCAACGCGGTGTCAGCGAGTGCACGACTAATTGAAGCCTTCCTTCTACTTAGGAACAGAATAAATAAGCAAGGCTGCCATGTCCTTGCTGGCTTGGTGTGGTTTGTTTTCAGCCAGGAAGCTTCTCCTTGGAAGAACTCGTTGTATTGGAGCAGAGGCCTTAATTACAGTGGCAGTACCGGTGTTCCGCGTGCTCCGGTAATTGGAGCTGACCTCTGGAGCCATCTCCTTTGGCCTTGATTTACTGTGTGCTGAGCTGTGTGACAGCCACCTCCTGCCTCAGCTCTGGGGATGTGAGGGAAGCTGATGGCAGACACAGACCTTCAGGTTTAGGGTGTGGGGAAATGGTCAGAGGGTCCCTGGTTTGGGAATATGTGTGGATTCAGGTGAAAGCTGAGGATGTGGTATAAACTGACAGAGAGTAGGTTTAGACTGGATATTAGGAAGAAACTTCCCTGAGAGGGTGGTGAAGCCCTGGCACAGGTTGCCCAGAGAAGATGTGGCTGCCCCTGGGATCCCTGAAAGTGTCCAAACGCAAGTTGGGTGGGACTTGGAGCCACCTGGTGTCATCGAAGGTGTCCCTGCCCATGGCAGGAGTTTGGAACAAGATGGTCTTTAAGGTTTCTTCCTGCCCAAGCCTTTCTTTAATTCTTTGATCTCAGCACTTCCTACTCGCACAGTCAGCCTCATCGAATTGCTTAATATAAACTTGCCTCTAAAAGCTACTTTTATCCTGTGGTCCCCTTTTAAACCCCCTTTAACCATTCTTATGAAGGAAGGAAGGTTCAGCTGATAAAATCTTTCTTCCCATTTTTCCCACAGGTAAACTCAGACAATGTTTCCATTTCCACAGAAACAGAAGGCGCTTGTAACAAAAGTCTGTGGTTCTCCAGTTTATTGTTTGTTTCTCTCTCTTTTTTTTTTTTTTTTCTTTTAAGCATTTTTGCATCCTAAAACTCGCAGCTGAGGAAATGCTGTTCTGGCAAAAATGCAAAATGTGCTCTCATTAGCTTTGGCATTCTTCCCCCCTCCCTTTTCTATCATCTGGGACAGAAGAGCGTTACCACAGTTAATTTGTGCTCTTTTGTAGTGGCATAAGTGCTATCCCTGGAACCAGCTCAGCTAGCTAATGGCTTTTAGAAATAAAGTACTGAGGATGTATTCCTAATCTGCGCAGCTAAAAATTCAATATGTAAACTGCTTAGGTAGCTGAGTGCATTAATATCTGTACAAATGAGCACTGCAAGTCCTAATGATAGCAATTAGTATTTTATCTGATACCAGGGTCTGTCTTACTGCTTTGAGAATTAAAAACAAATCCTCCAGTGGAAATTTTCTTTCTCCCTGTTCTTTAGTGTGCTCATAAATCAGGTTTTTAAACTGCTTCTGAAATAATCCTGTGGCTTGTAAAGCTTTTGTGTGGGGAAGGTTCTCTTACAGAAATAAAATCAGCTTATCTACTCCCTTCTAATGGGAAGGGAAACTTTTATTTTTTGGTGCCTTCAAAAATAAGCAGGTTACTGTCTTACACAAAATTCTGTCCTGTAGACAGGTTTAACATCAGGTCAGCCTGTTGTCTTTTGCGGGGAAGCAGGAAGAGTTTTTCACTCTGAGCAGCACCTCCAGGACTGCAGGGGAAGGAAGACCGATGGCTGGGCTACACGAAGGCTGTTTATTCCCCCTGCACCTTGCTGTAAAATGAGGGACTGAAATCGTAGAGAATCCCAGAATGGTTTAGGTTGGAGGGCACCTTAAAGATCATCCAGTGCCACCCCCTGCCATGGTCAGGGACACTTTTCACTATCCCAGGTTGCTCCAAGGCCTGTCCAGCCTGGCCTTGGACACTTCTAGGGATGGGGCAGCAACAGCTTCTCTGGGCCTCACTACTCCCACAAGGAAGGATTCCTTCCTGACATCCCATCCAGCTCTGCCAGTGTGAAGCCACATGCCCTTGTCCTGTCACTCTTCCCATGTAGAAAGTCACTCTCCCTCTTTTTGATAAGCTCCTTTTAACCCAGCATGTTCCTGGGTGTAATAAAAACATTTAAGTGCAACCTTCTAAATACCCTCTGGTTTCTGTGGGATTAAGTGAATAATTCAGAAAGTAAAGGTCTCTTATGTCTTGCTGGATGCTTTCAGGGAAAGGAGCATTTGGGAAAAACTGAGTGCATGGTTAGCCAGGGATCTGAGAAATTGTAATTCACTACTAACTCATCTTCCATGCCAATTTTCACGGAGTTTTTTAATCCCTGTTTTTAATTTCCTCCTAAATCAATCAACCTCATCCTTCAAACTCCTCTAAGTATGAAGTGAGTGAAGAAGGAAAGGGAGAAATACAGAGAAAACTTTACCTGGTCAAACTGTAACACTTGTGGATTGATTTCAGATTGGGTTTTTTTAAAGCAAGAAAGGGGAAGAAATCCTTCAATGTCTTAGAACGAACACAATGAAAATCTTCTCTTATTTGTTCAAAACTTGGATATACCACTGAGTTCCTGTATGTCAGTGCTCAGGGGCTTCAGTGACAGCAAAATGTGCAGTCAGCTGGGATCTTCTGTCCAGAGTTTTCTCCAAGTGTAAGGTCAATCTCTTGCCAGATCTGTTTTGATTTGGTCATTGACTGGAGTAACTTCTGTCAATAAGGTCATGTTCCATTTTGATTGAGGGCTTACAGTACCCTCCATCTTCAGGAAAAAAAACCAGCACAGCCCACTTTATATCTGATGCTGCAGCATTTTCTTGCCATGAGTTCAGAACAGCTGTTGAGACACCAGCCCATTAGTGGCTCCATTTCCATCCTTTAAGAGCAGTTCCAGAACAGAATGATATCCTGGCATTTCCTCCTAGGCAAAGAACTAAAGTCATTGTTGCTGGTTAAACGCTCATTTCCAGGGATTTGCCAGTGAAGATTGTGCAAACTCGCTGAAACTTAAGTACTACCTCTGGTTAGCTGGGAAAGGTGGCTCTTCCCTTAAATTCTGGGGTTAAATCGGCTTTGTGGTGAGTGGCTTGGAGGGCTTGGCATTCATTAGCTGGGACATTGCCTACTTGCAGTGGTTTGTGTGGCCGCCTTATTTTGGAGGCTGAAGTGGCTCCCGTATTTTTAAATTGCCATTTGCCAAGTGAATAGGTGCTAATTTGCCTTCTCAGAGCTGAGTGCTGTCTGCTTTTGCCAAATTCGGTCCGTGTCCCTTCAGTCTGTGCTGGGACACGGCTGGAAACCCTCCTCTGTTAAGGGTAAATGCTGTTAATTCTGCTGGAATTTATGTTTGG
Organism: Picathartes gymnocephalus; assembly: GCA_013390045.1. NCBI lineage: Eukaryota > Metazoa > Chordata > Aves > Passeriformes > Picathartidae > Picathartes > Picathartes gymnocephalus. The sequence continues at coordinate 16,720 of WEKY01003527.1, read as the reverse complement.
GTTCCTTAAATACTTTCAAACTCTGCCATGTTATAGATATTTTACTGCTTTTCCAAAATAGTGAGTATTCATTAGTGTTGCTTTTTGGTAAGAAAACCTGCCTTCCTCCTTTGATTATTTGGAAAAACTTGGCTTTTTTTTAGACTGCTAGTAGCCTCTCCAGTTGTATCGGAATGACACGGTACCCCCTAAAAAAAATGTAATTAAATGCTGCTTTTGTTGTTGGCTTGACTCAGAAGTGAGACCTGTGAAGGGTCCTGTGAAGCAAAATGTTAGCAGTTTTTAATTTAGTGGTTTATTGAAAAACTGCTCTATTCCTACCCAAAGTCCAATAGCACAGGAATCAAGGATTTATTCCTTCCAAGGTTTAGTTACAAATCTTTTGAAAGGCCCCACGTACTTTCCCTGTTGTTTGGAAGGTGAAGCTCTCGAGTGCTGGAGATCTCCCAGTAAAACTGGGCAGAACTGGGCTGGATGGCTGGTCAAAAGGGAAGAGGGATTTGCAAGAGGGCTCTGTTCTTGCTTATTCTTCTTATCTCTAGAAACTTTTTCCCAGAGAATTGGATGAAAGACCCCTGTTTAGGGGGAAATGTCTGTTTCCTCCTCTGCACATCCAGTCTTCCTTGCCCTGTTTTGACGTTCTTGAAGAGCATCTGTTTTGAAGCTATTGATTAGGAACTTGGGCTGTGTCCCGACAGTAATTCCTGGTTTGACATTGTAATTGTTCTTGCATCACCATTTTCTGGGGGTTATTTTGACGGCAGCAGTGTTTTCCTCTCCCATCCTCCCTTGGTGTGTAACATGCTAATTAGATTTTTAACTTAATGACTTGCTGAGTGCTCCATCTTCACTGAAAATCCAGCCAGAGGTACTTAGAAGACCTGTTTTGGCGGCACCTTCACTCACCCACCTGAGAATTCCTTGGAAAAAATTTATTAACACAGTTGCTGCTCTTGGGCAGTGGTAAGATCTGGTGGTGCTTCTTGGGACTGTGCAGAGAACCTTCCATTGCTCATCTGTTCTTGCTGCTTCTCTCTCAATATTTGAAATCTCTCAAGGTGTGCATTTTTATTTGTGACTCTTGACTGGACGTGAATAAAAACTATCTCCTACCTGTTGTATTTGTAAGAATTAAGGAAAGTGTGGGGTCTGCATACTGGAAAGCACCTTTTTAACCAAGAGTCGGCTTTTTGACAAGCCCTGCTTGTTTTCATTTGCGCTTTCCTCAATATCCTCCTGGTTTTCCTTTGCATAGGATGCCATTATTCCCTACAAGGAAATCCTCCAGATGTACTGGGAGAAAGTGACAGGCTTTGTGAACACTCGGTGTGATGGACTTGAACCCTGGCAGCTCATTGGGTTGACCTTTTCTTCCACACTTGTGAGCGTGTGGCTGCATGGCTTCCTCTGCCAGCCTGAGAGTAAGTATTTGACATGGGGGATTTGCTTACCTTTGGAGGGAGGGGAAGTGGCCCTGAGTTGTTCCTGGGCAGTGGAAGGAAAGACGGTGAAACAAGGCCAAACACTTGTTAAAACAGACTTTCTGCTGTCACTTAATATTTACCAAATTCTCTTCTGAATTAAGGTCGAGGCCTATCTGGTAAATGAAACTCCGCCATTCTGTCAGAGGGTGCATGGAATGTGCTTCTGTCTCCTTCCCTTTCCCTTGTCTCCCTTCTTCTTTTGGCTAAAGCATTTGCTTGTCACAACACTCTATTCTTGTCCAAACCCTGGGGAGATTGATGGAGAGGTGGGTTCCTGTGAACTTAGTCACTGCTGCCAAGTGTCTGGATAACCCTTGGTTGTTTGCCTTCCTGCTGGGGGAGGAGACGTGGTCTTGATTCCATGTTGGGGGCACGTGTCATCCTCAGTATGTTCAAGATAATTGCATGTGATAGTGTGAGGATATTTTCTTCTTCTAAATTTTTTTAAAAAATATTTCCGGAGTATCTTCCTGTTTTGAGTGGTTTCTGATACTGGCAGCTCTTCAGTGGAGCTGAACTCTGCAGAACCTGCAGTTTTCTCTGGTCGTGTGCTGGCCTGTGGTCACTGCCATGGCCTCAGAGGTGCTTTTCAGTTCCCACAGGCCTTAGGGTTGCACTCTGGTGGCAGCCTGTTAAAAATAGCCAATTTTTTAACTTGCTGTCTCCTGCTGTATCTCTGTTTCTCAAGCAACACTTTCTCTTTGTAGAGATGAGGGTAGCTGAAGAGTGGGAATGTCTGTGGGGAACAAATTGGTGTGAAACTTTTGTTCAGGACAGTTATCTTCCTGCCTAGTATTTGTACTGTTGCACAATGTATTTTGCTTAAGTATTGACTAGCTCTTAGAAGATCTCATTAGGTTGTCAGATTTTTCAGGAGTTCGCAGTCTTTTCTTGCTGCGAAGATTTATTAATGAATCAGTGTGCACACTGAGATGTGTGAGAGAAATGTTATCAGAGTGCTAATGAGTATTTGCTACAGAATGTGCCAATTAGTGTCATTGGCCACCTTTTCAAATTGTATATATGAAGTGAACTATCTATGAAGTGTAGATAAAATTGCAAAGTTTTAAGATGGTTGATTTTTAAACTTTATTTAGTTATTTTTTGTGTGTCCTGTAACTGCTGGTGTACAGGTAGGACTGGGAAGGCATTTTTGATGTCTATAAAGCATCTGTGTCATCCTGATTTCATTCCTGCCATTAGAGCTACCCGAGGAGTTTTCCAGTGCTTGTCATCAGTGGCTTCTCTCATTTGAGTCTTTGGGCTGTGGTGGAATTTCTGTTCTTCCCTCTGTCCATCCCTTTTCCCTGAGTCACCTCCAGGTGCATCAAACGGGGCAAATCCACATGGTGTTGTGGCTGACATTGTCACAAATGTCCCTGTTCCCTCCTTTGGTCTGGCAGCCTGTTTCACACTGCTCAGTGGTTTTGTTTTATAGTAACTATTCTAGTTTGAAGAAGCAGGAAATAATAATAATTCCTTACCCTTAGCAAACCCTGAAATCCCTCATTTTCCTGCAAAATTCCACACGTGGGTGCGAATTCCCATGTAAGTAAGAAAGCAGGTCAAATAACTGATCCCTGGAGACGGCTGCTGTTCTGCAGTCCTGATGTTTCCAAAGCATGGTCCACCCCTGAAAACCTTGCTCTTGGATTCACTCATCTGTCTCAGCACGTCCCCTGGGTCACTGTGTTATTCCAGCCTGGATCAGGCATGCTGGGCCTGGATTGTGAGCTGCATCCGAAGTTTCTTTTTTTATTGTTTCTTAGGTTCATTTCTGCCTTTTGTCTTTCAGGTTTGACATCCCGAACTAAAAAACAGTTCTTTAAACTGCTGAGAAAAATGCCATTTGTCGGGGCTATAGTAAGTATTTGAACAACTACTTATATTGCTGATTATTCCAGGTCCTTGTTTCAGGTTTCTTGGAGAATATACAGTTCTGTGCATCTTTGTTGTCCTGTCACTGTGATCCTAGTGATCCAAGGATATAGATGTGGAATGTCTTCTGCTGCCTGCTGGTTTAATGACAGATATAATTTCTACCCAGTCTTTTTATTATATTATCACTCCTATAAGAAGAGAGTTCCATCTCTTTTTAACTTTTGAGCTATTTATGTTAGTCAAGAACGAGTGAATTCTCCAGTAACGTTTCCTCATTGTTAGATTTTAAGAAAATGATTTTAATTCTAGAAGAAGGAACAGGATTGAACTGGAGTTGTTCTTCTGAAGCAGTGTGAAGTGTGAGACAGCCAAGGGTTTGTTGTGCAATGTGGAAGGGTATTTATTCTAATCATAGTTTAGGGCTCAGATAACTATTAGCAGAAGTTAGCAGAAGGATATCAGCACTTTGTGTAATCATTGAAATGACACACAAGCTGTAGTGTTTGGGAGCTGCTCTTCTTTTTTTTTTTTTTTTTTTCTATAAAGATTTGAACTTCCANNNCATAAAAGCTTGAAACTACAACTGTCAGCATGTTTTAGCACGTTAACGACTTAGGATGAAGAAATGCACAGCTGGGTTTATTTTACCTCGTGAACGATGGTATCACACTTGATTGCACTTCCTGCTGCTTGCTGTGCTGGTCTGTTTACACATTGATTCCAGGGGTCAGATCTGTTCCAGGCAGTTTTATCCAAAGAGTAGCACAGAAGAATTTTTTTCCTTTTGCTGTGGACATGGAAGGAGTTATCCAGTTTCTCCAACATCCCTCTGGAACGGACTAAATGCCCTCCCTGGCCACCTTCCTCCTGCTAGCCTGAGTAGCCCTTGATCAGACAAATTCTCTTCTGCTCATGTTTCTTGCCTGCCTGTTAGAAAAGGACACTTTATACAATCCCTGTTGTGTCCAGACTTCCCTTCTCAGGGCTAACGCTGCTCCCCTGTGCCAGAGCACTCCTGCTGTGTCCTATCTGTGTCCTCTTTCTGCTCTTAGGTAGGCTGATACCTGATAACTTATCAGGTCAAGAGGCCTTGACTTTGAGGCATTCCAATGTCCAAAAGTCAATATCCCGACACCTGTGTTGCCTGGAAGAAAGAATCTTTACTTTGGAATGTGTTGTGAGAAGAAGTCTGGGATTTCCTGAGTGCAGGGTGTGGGTGGGAAGAAAGAAATCTCTGAACTGTGCCTGTGGTGGAGATTTCTTTATTGTGTCTCTGTTTTCATGAGTTTCTAAACTGTGTGTGTGGTGGTAGAGGAGGCAAGGTACAAAACAACACATCTGAAGACCTCTACAAATTAAAAACTGTGATTTAGAAGAGGTTTCCTGGGTAAGAATGCAGGTTTTTTTCCTTGAGTTTTATTTTCTCAAGCACTGAGGAAAGGGGTCAGAGCTCCCAGAAGAGTAGTTCCTGTCTGTTGCATCAGCACCACAGATGCAGGCAGCAGATCCTGTCCTGCACACACTCAACAATTATTTAGAATTTGAGCAGTGCCATTGTTTGATAGGCTTTTTTCTTTTTTTTTTCTTTTTAGATTCAGAAGAAGATTGATGAAGCCTTGAATGATGTCACTTCCAGTTTACCCTTCCTGAAGGATGAAAAGGATTATATCAAAGCGTTGCCGGAACAAGGCATGAGCCAGCCTGAAGTGCTGCAGAAGATGAAAGAGTACAGCTCAAAAGGTGAGTCTGTACTGCAGCAGACACCAAACATGACACTTCCTCTCTTAAATGAGTCCCAGTGACTCCTGCTCATGCTTTCAACTTAAATATTTTGTCCCCTTGCAAATTTTTGTCTGTTTTCCTTCTGGACATGACTAAGATTGATGAGTTCTAATGTTGCGTTCAGGTATTTACAGTGAAATTCCGTTCCTTCCACAAGAATTCTAGGCTGATGGAGAGATGGGAGAGCTGAGAAGAGAAATACGGAGGAAGTTCTCTTTTTGGATTGCATTTCTGAGCAGTTGCCTTGATGTTTGACTTTTACCAGAAATATGTTTTTTCTGTGAAGCCACAGAAAATATTCACAATCAAAAAAAGCAACTTCCAAGTAGGATTGTTAGGGAATTTCCAAGTCTATAACCTCAATTAAGAGAGACAATGGTTTGTGTCTTGAAAAAGCCTTTTAAGGAAGAGGCATGATGATGTTCTCCCGGCTTGAGTCCACACATGCAGTGTCTGGCACTTAATTTGAGTTGCTTCTCTTATGTAAACATGTTCCCCCTGATTTGTGTACCTGTCACTCCTAATGAGCAAATCTGGGCTACTTCCTGTCCAGAGGAGAAGATTCGACTGCCCTGCTCCTATCCCAAATCTGAGAAAAGCCTTGAATTTTCTGCTAGAACAGTGCATCTGCTCCAAACTGAGAAACAAACAATTTCACGATTGAGTATCTGGAACAACTTCCTTCTTTTCTACTGCTGTGTATTGCTAATGTTTTTTCTGTCTGTGTTTGCTCTTAAATTGTTTCCTTCCTTCACTTGGTTCTTTCCTTAAGGCCTCCCTATTTCCCCCTCCCACCCCCCCACTCCCCTTTGGAAGTTGCCTGGAAATACCAGTTTTCGTGAAATTTACCTGAGGTGCCAGCACTGTGGATTTTAGCGATACAAACCTGGCCTTTCCATCTCTTCTCAGCTTACAGTGGTGGTGGGTGCTTTTTGAAAGGGGCTTTAATTTAGTGTCCAGTTGGTTGAACAGCAGTTTGGAGAGACTGCTGGGGATTAAGTGGATTACAAATTAATATAACTGCTTGCTGCAGCTACATGTTGCTTATGTGCTGACTCTTTAGTCATCATTTACTTGCTGTTTGCAAAGTTTACACGGTGCCAGAGGCTCAGCTTCAAACACAGCTGTCCCTGGGCCACAAAAGTGAGGGAAATCTTCAAAACTGAGTCCTCCTCTATGGAACTGAGGGCATTTTCCGTGTTCTTTTCCACACTGGCTGGGAATGGCTGTGTTTGTGAGCATTGTGCTCTTTCCTCTCTTCCAGGAGACGTACGCTGGCAGGATGGGAAAGTCTCTGGGACTGTGTACAGTGGTGAAGAGAAACTCACCCACCTGCTGGTGAAGGTAAAGTGCAAGCAGGCCAACTTTGTGTCTCCAGGGTGACCAGACAGCCCTCAGAGCTGTTCCAGCATCCCAAAGTAAATAGGGAAGATCTAAAACTTAAGTCTGGGAAGGGGAATCAGTGGCAGTTTGGGCAGCGTAACTCTGACCACGTAACTGTCCCTGTGAAAACACCTCGTAGAGAGAGCTGGGATCTAATCAGATGAGGTGCTGTTTTGAGTGAGAAAGTAATTAGTAATTACAACTGAACTGGAAACTGGTACTGGAATAACTTTCACTGAGCAAAACCAAACTCCTCTTGGTTTGAGCAAAAGAGAAGCTTTGGGAAATGTTTTTTGGCAGCTGTGTGGTCCAAATCTTAAACAATAGAGCACTGGCACACTTCAGTGGCGTCTTTGTGAGGTCTGTTTACCTGCTCAGGAACTTCTCCCTTTGAGAAGGCTGCAAAATAACCTAAACAGCCTAAAGGTTTGTTTTCAAGTACGTCTCCTTCCAGAGTTGTTCTGCTAGAAAGGGAAGTCTGGCCCTCTTGCTCCTGGGAACAGCTTTTGTAGCAGCTGTAATGGGCTCTGTTTGGTGGTTGCTATTGCTGTTTTCTTCCTCATGTTGACATTTTCTGTGCCACTTTTAGGGAAACAAAGCTCAGAGCAGCCCTTTTCTGGAGGGGCCCTGGCTCGGATCACCTTGTGGAAACATTGCCTTTGTTTGTGCTGATTATTCACTGGTTTATTTGCTGTATTTTATTTAACATCCCTGCAGTTGCTTTTTGATCTGGACTGCAGGAGGTTGGGACTGGCCTCTTCCAGCCTTGTATCCTGTGAGTCCACAGTTGTGCAATGAACAGAAATACTGGTTTCCACAGCCACTTTTGTTGTGGTGTGGGTGGGCATTTGTGCTTTTCTACCTGCTTCAGAACCCCCCACTTAACAGTAAACTTGAGAACACATTCTGCAAAGTCACTTTTTTTGCCTCTTTTGTGTAAAGCAATTGCAGAATGTATGTTGCGTTCTTTAAAACAGCAACATTTTTAGATCTGTCCTTACAACAAGAGATATTGCTGTGCTGTAGAATCACTCCAGAGGTCTGAATGCCTTAGAAAAAGATTCATTTTTTCTTTATTTTACTCCTCAGCTACAGCTTCCCAGCTTGTGACATTTACTTGCAGGAGCAGTTAAGTCCTGTAGTATTCTTAGGGTAAAATGCAGCTAATTTGCTTCTGCAGTGCACATGGGAAGTTCTCAAAGCCTCATCTGCAAGTTTAACTTTCTCTCTTTGATTTCTGAAGGTGTATGAAGAGTTTGCCTGGAGTAATCCTCTCCATCCGGATATATTCCCTGGTCTGAGGAAGATGGAAGCAGAAGTAGTGAGGATTGCCTGTACGCTCTTCCACGGGGGCCCCAACTCATGTGGTGCTGTGAGTAACCTGTCTTCGCCTGCCTCCTGAACATTTTGGCTGTTTTGGACTTTGATATGTGCAAATGCACCTTGTGCTCTCCAGATGAGGCTCATTCTGGTGTATTCCATGCCAGCTGTGTGGAGGTTGCTTAATTCCTCTTTTTGGTGAAGCTTTGTGAGAGGCAATTCAACTCAGAGAAGCAGTTCTCTAAACAAGACCGTTTACTTCAGCTTTTTTTTCCTACTCTCAAGTGACACAGGCTTGATGGCAGTTGTTAAAGAGAACTGGTGTGATGCAGCCTGGCTGGTTGTCAGTGGGGAATTGTGAACAGACAAGTGTCACTCTGAGAAGCTCTCCTCAGTTTTAGTCTCTGAGGGAATCTGTGAGCCTGCCAGATTGCTGAGCTCGAGGGCAAGGCCACAGCTGGCTGGCTGGCTACTCACCAACAAGCAGGCATGTCATGGATTGTCAGCTGTCCAGCTGGAAAGCTGCATTTCCAGGCTCATGTGGCCTTCCAGTGCAAAGCAGTTTTACAGCCTCGGTAAAATTCCCAGCAAGAGTCCAAAAGTGTGTTCTTAAACTGATGCTTTTGGTGTTGGAAGGCAGCGTTGACACAAGAGCTTATGAGCTGAACTGGCCTTGAGTGGGCTTTGGCTTTCCCTGTCAGCTGGAGGCTTGCTTGTGTTAGGGAGTTGGGAACTGGAGTAGCTTTGTAGAAGGTGTAGTTGGGATCAGACTCCCAGTGGGATTGAAGATGAACTCAGCTGTGTGGGAGTGCAAGATGTGATTGCCTTTGATAGGAGGAGGTGAAACCTGTGACCTGACTTTTCTTCTCAAGACAGTATTCCCTATACCACTTTCACGTTGAGAGGAGGAATGTGCCTCTTTGCTTATAAAAACCATTTCACCTCACCTCAGCTCCTTCTCAGCTAGCAGTGCTGAGAGCACCGGGGAGATTATCCCTGGAGTGGGGCAGGGACTGGCCGTGAAGCTGTTGGGACTTGTTTGTATCAGCAGTTGGGACATCAGCTGATACAACAGGCACAGAGAGAGAGTTGTGTGACTGATGGGTGCTTGGGGAACTCTGCTTGCTGAAGCCTGCACTGAGGGCCTTCGGGTTTTGTTATGTAAAAGTCTCAGCCTTGGCCCTGGGTGCTCTCCCACTGAAATGGAAAAGTGGAATTGCCTAAGAGAAGATCAGAACGGGTAAAAAACTGCCCCAGCCAAAGTGAGACCTGCACGAATGTACCCCGGGGAATCCTGCTTTTCCTTCTGTCCTCCTCTCGCTCCTGAGGGCAGTGTCACAAAGCCAAGGGGGAAGTGCACAACCTGCCGTGGAATTCTGTCCTGGCTGCTTGAGCACAGCCCAGCTTACGGGGAGAAGGGGAGGGCTGGAAAGTTGATCGGCCAGAAATGGAAGGTTAATTACACCCCTGTAATTATCGTGTCTGAGTGAGTGTTTCCAGTGGACTCTTTGTCTTCCTCCCACTGCTTTTCCTGATGGTGAAGTGCCCAGAGTTGCTGATGGAGAGATGTGGGTGGGTATATGGAGGTCACGTGCTTTTTAAGTAGTTGGGCTCAAAGACTTCTCTTATTTTCTTTTCTTCTCCCCAGAACTTAATTAACATTTCAGAATAATTTCTGGAGGCTTGGACAGTTACAAACTCATTTAAAAAGAGCGTTTTTTCAAACTGATGATTTGCTTTCTGTCTTGGGAAGGCCCTGCTGTAGCTGGTGGCTCAGAGTGCTGCAGTTACACTTCCATGACCGGTGAGGCTGTAAAGCAGAGAGGTTTTAATGCTAAACCAGGGAAGGTGCAATGCTCTGAGTTATCTTTATCTTTAAACTAACCTGTTCAAGAGGGACTGTTGGCTCACTCTACTGAGATGGCCTTTGGTTTACTCAATTCGACTTTTGCAGTGTTGAAATTTAGAACGACTGCTTTTTTTTCCCCCTGAACTTCCTCACTGCCACCTCTGAGAAGCAGTGTCATAGTGCCAGGCCTCTGTCCACTGGATTTACTAACCTGATTTAAGCAGCAGGGAGTGCTTGGCCAATTTGTTGGTGCCTGGTGGTGGTCCCTGAAGGCAGATGGAACTCGTTGATGTTTCTGGAGAGGGTGTCTGTGTCTGTGCTGCATGGAAAGCACCAAAAAGTTTCTGTCTGGCCTTTTCCGTGAGGCAGTTTCACTTCCTTTGTGCTCTGATTTCCAGAGCACTTTTGTGAGAGTAATACTCTGCTGCTCAGTCTGGGACAAGCAGCCCAGTGACACATCCATGCTGTTCCCAAGGTTTCAGCAGCCTGGGATCTCTGTGTGGTCCTGCCCTGTGTCATGTGGACACCTCCCTCAGCAGATCTCTGGGGAGCTTCCTCTTTGAAGGTTTTTGGTGTGTTTCATAAATGCCTAAATGAAACATGTCTTTTTTACGTTTCTGAATGTTACATCAGATGAGCAGCTTGCGTTATTTACAGGAGTTGCCTTTAGCTGAGCCATGTGGGCTGTAATTCTCCTTTGTTGACATGGGCATAAGAGCTCTAACAATGCCCTGGTGGTTGGGGGGGTTCAGACATGCCTTTGCCTTAAATCACTCTGAGAGATGTTTCAAGTTCTTAAGCAGTTTCAAAAATAATCATTTTCAGCAGTGGATGGATGCTTCCTATTTCTCACTAATTACTACTATTGTTCTTGCATTTAGTTGTGTTATGCAAGAGCAAAGAGACAGGAATTGGTGAGTTTGGGTGCCTGGAAGATTCTAATCACATTCTTGAAAAGATTTGGAAGGACTAATTGAGCTCAGCACAGAGAAGAGGAACAGGGGAGTTCTTGTCTGATGTGTTCATGTTCACAAGGTGCTTTGTTTTGCAGTGTTGGCTCTGTGGATTTCCCCTGTAATTTGGGGGAGAAATCGCCACTTTTATGTAAGCTTCAGTGTTCTTTTTTTAAGTAGCTTTTTGAACTTTAAAAAGAAAGGGCAGCTTTGAAGTGTAGGGAAAAATTCTGTGTGTGGGTGACGCGAATATTTCATGTGGATCTCTCTGTGAATTCTTCTTCCACTTATTCTACAGCTGAGGACAGGAGAGAGAAGGCAAAATCACCAGATGCAGGCCTAAACCTCCTGTAGAAACCCATTTTGTCTCTTCTCCTCAAATTCTGGAGCTTCCAAACTTTGGCTGCACATTTGAAGTAGGGAGATGTGAGTGATGTGTCTTGAGGGGGGCTTAAACTGTGCAGATCTGTCAGATTTTATCTGTAGTGATGAGCAGGTCACCTTGAGAGACACAAGTTGTGGAATTTACAACCTGCAGGTTTCCAGAGGTTTTATGGGAGGCTGCCACAACATTATGACCATGCAGTGGATTGTGGTGTGGTTTTTTACTCTGTTAACCTAGAAATAAATTGTAGTTTGCTTTTTTAAAAAAAAATTTATGGGGTAGTTCAGGTCAGTGAAACTTTTGGTCAGCTTTGTTGCCAGGGTCTGAATGGGTGTGTGTCTTCAGGTGAAAATGGATGCAAAACCTTAGAGACCACGAACCAAAGTGATTCTTTAATGTCTGACAGAGTGTGACAGTAACGTGACCAAAGGAATCCTGGAACAGGGACCATATCTCTTACTGCTGTTGTAATATTAAGGTTCCAGAGCACTGGGATTGGAGGGAGGGAGCAATGCAAGGGATGTACTGAGTCTGGAAAGCAGGATATTTATTCCCTGTTTTTTCCCTATTTATTTCCTCTCCCCTCCCATTTGGAAAATAACAAATAAATCAAGAACACAAAATGTCTGTTTACTTTCCTCTTCCCCCACACTTTGCCTGGCCTTTGAAGATAGTGCAGGGTTGCAAAGCTGCTTAAAACAATGCCTGTTTCCAACCCCTTTTCCCCATGGCATGGCCTGAGCCTTTGGACTTTCATTGAGGGGAGAGAAGAATGTGTATGAGCCCTTGGCGGGTGCTGAATCACCGTGCGTTGGCCGGGTGCCGACGCCGCGGGCACTGGGGAACTTGGATCCTGTGACAGTGATTCAGGCTCTGGCTACAGCAGAACGAGTTTGCTGTCAGTGGCTAAGCTGACAAAGCCTCCTCTAAAGGAGCAGGCTCCATCCACAGGTATATACCATGTGGACCAAGAGGATTTTGCTGTTGAAGCTGCACTGGGCTAAAGGTGCTGCTCCAGACTCTGGCACTACTCACGATGTGCTGACTGTGGGCCAATTTAGGAAGCTGAGCTGGCTGAAATTCAGCATTTTGGGTGGATTTTCAGCTGTCTGAACAAGCTTTCTGTGTGGTCGCCTGCATGCCAGTCTGGGTGCCTGGGAGAAGGATCCATCCTGGATGCTCTGCCTTACCCTGCGTGTGACTGACTGCTGACAAGTGTTGGCTCTGTCCTAACAAAAACTGCGTGGCTCAGCATTTCCATGCAGGGGATGATGCCAGACTTTGAGGAGAGGCTTGTTACATATGAAGGCAAGATGTTGGTATTTTGGTGAAAGGATTGAAATGGGAATAAGACTGTACAGCTGCTTTTTCAAGAGCAGCTTATCTAGGTGACAGTAGGGACTGCTGCCCAGCAAGGAGCAGGCCGGGTGTTCAGTAACACAAATCCCAGGATCCCCACATTCTTCCTAGCAAAGTTTTCACAATCATTATCCTAAGCAGTATTGCAAGGATAGGTACAAGTATGCAGTAATCCCATTCCTCTTCTCCCACCCAGTAGGAAGGCAGTCTGTCACCTGTGATTTTTTTTCCCCAAGGTAATCACAACCTGACACATCTTTTCATAAAGGGCGTTATGGGCAACATAGCCCATAAAACCCTTAAAACATTGTGTTCCTGCTGCCATCCATTTGCTTCACAATTAATGCAGCCATGTCTTTATCCAGTGTGAGGCTCTGTTAGGTTTTATCTCTGACAGCTGTTGCTTTTAAACTTCCCCCAAAAAGCAGGAATTGTCTGTGGTGTGACAGTGGCTTCCACACTGCCTGTGGCAGCAGCTGCTGCTGGCTTGGACTGTGTTAGGAACAAATCCTGGCAGGCTGTGAACTTGGTTCCGTATCTCTGTACTTCATGTTTAGTCATTGTCACACAGTCACACTTGGCATTCCTAGGGGTTTGCAGCCATGTCAGCGGGGAAAAACCAAAGGAAAACCCGAACTTCCAGATGTCATAAGGCATACAAATGTGATTGGGTCCTTTTTATGCTTTTGAGGGGGAAGAGGTTAAAAGGGGAAGTTGCAGTTGGTTCAGTCGGTCTGAGGAGCAAAATTAATCCCCCATAAGCAATATAAGTAGGTTTTGATTCCTCATGTACCTGCACCTCTGTATAACTGTCCCAGCTACCCCATATCCTGAGGTTATGGCTCACCCAGTAAGTCAGTCCTGCAGGAAAAACCAACCTCACATTTTCCCAGGTTAAAGTTTTACTGGGAAAGGTTGTATCCAGCGTCCCCTGCATGCCAGAACTCATAAAGCTGACCCACAAGAGACAATCCTCCCACTTGAGGAATTCCTTCCTGTAGAGAGCTTAATTTCTGTATTTGTACCAGCTCTTGAGTTCAAGTATGCAGTAGTAAGCCTGTGTGTGCCTTCCTCCCTTCCACCTCCTGATGCAAACCCTGTGGTCAGGGTGAAGAGGGCTGGGACAGCAGGGTTAGTGGGTGGTGTGGATACTGGGGAGAAGAATGCACAAATTCCTCCTGGTCTAAAATGTCTTGTGTCCCTGAGGGCTTAGAAGCTCTCGTATTGAGCAGACCTAGGCTGACCTCTACAGAGAGGGGGTGGGAGAAAGCTCTGAGTCCTGCAGCATGCCAGGTTCTGGGAAGGTTTTGTAGCTCAGGAAGCTGACTCCGTGCCTTGGCGTGGCACTACTCCAGACCTAATAAACCCTGCTGGACTTCAGCTGACCTAACACAAAATCAATGTTGTTGTTTCCGTATACGTGGCATAATTTATCTGTAATGCAGATAAACAATCTCCAGGTAATCAAGAGCTTAAGTATGAGTTTTGTGAGGTGAGGTGACTGTGCAATCTGGTCCCCTCCTGTTGGGCTCTGGAATTTAATACTTTTTGTTTGTTTTCCCTTTCCCCCATCCGATTTAAATAGAGGATTCAACTTTTAAATATGCATTTTCAAGCTGAGCGTCAGAAAGCTGCCTCATGCTGTTCAGTGGCTTCTGCTGCCCTTTAAACCCTGAGCTGTCCCATGCACCCTGAAGCAGAAGCAAGAAATGCTGTGCCTGCATTCCCTTTCTGCTTTTCCCTCCTGTAACACCCATTGTTATTTTTCCTTGTTTGCTTCTTTTCTGGTGACAGATGACATCTGGGGGGACTGAGAGCATCCTGATGGCCTGCAAGGCATACAGAGACCTGGCTTATGAGAGAGGCATCAAACAGCCAGAAATGTGAGTGGTGCCATCACAGCTTTTTCCTTTGCGGGCTTGTGGGATTTACTGTCCCCCTTGAGCTGAGGTGGTACTGGACCTCAATAATCCTTCACTTCATAGTTCATTGCCACCTATTCCTTGTCCATCTCTGTCTGGAGGAGAGAAGCTTGTGTGGAAAGAAGAGTTCAAAAGCACAGGAAGTTTTAAAGCAGCCTGGGGAGCACAGAATATTGCTGGGGGGCTGTGCTGAGCAGATGTATTTTGGCAATACCTGCCTGCTGCGCCAGACAGCCTGTTTGGATCAGCTCTGCTCTGGAGCAGAGATTGTCAGGTCCTTTGAAGTATTAAAGGGATTTGGTTTATTCAGATCAAAGAGGGCTTAGCCTGAAAACTGTGAGGCTGGAGTTGGGCTGGTTGGAGCTCAAATGAGGAATTGTGCTAATCGTTACACTGCTAATAGAGGATTTGCTGTCTCTAATGTGCTTCCTCTTTTCTAGATGGTGCATGGAAAATACTTCTCTGGTTAATTGCTTTGAGGGGAAAATGTAAAAAGAAATGAAACACTGGTGGTTCTTTTCTTCTCTCTCTAACATTTAAGGCCCTGATAATGATATGAGGCCTCAGCAAATAGCATTAATTAAGGCTGTTCAGTCACTGTCACTTGAGATGGGAGACAGCAAATGTTATGTTCATTTGATCTGTTCCTTTTCCAGGTTGGTCCCGGTGAGCGCCCACGCGGCCTTTGACAAGGCAGCACACTACTTTGGGATGAAGCTGATCCAAATACCACTGACCAAGGCTATGGAAGTGGATGTTCAGGTATCACTTTAGGCTCTCTCTGTGAGGAAATGAGCATCGTACAGTAACTAGCAAGAAATCTACCTGTCCAGGGAGCAAGTCAGTGAATAAAGAGGGAGGAATGCTTTCTGGAAGCAAGGAAAAACAGCACGAGTAAGTGCTGTCATTGCAGATGAGGTTGTATTTGAAATAACTGGATATTATCCCTTTGTCCCGTGGGATTCATTTAGAATTAGGCAACTTATGTATTTCATAAACAGCCCCAGATTTCAGAGGAGGGTGAACAAAACTATTACGGTATTTCCAAGTGGATGAGTGGTGGTAGTTCTTTGCTTTCCTCTCTGTACACTTTTATGCATTGGTTTTTAAGACCAGACTCTCCATGTTCTCACTCTTTATCTTTTTTGGCAGGATGGCACTTGGTAAATGGAATGTGAGCATCTTCTCTCTTTAAATCTTCAGGCAATGAGGAGAGCTATCTCGAGGAACACAGCCATGCTGGTCTGTTCTGCTCCCCAGTTCCCACATGGAATTATGGACCCCATTGAAGAGGTGGCAGAGGTAGGATACCCCTACCTGTAGGAACGTTTGTGCTGTAGCAGTAAAACCAGCACAAGAAGAGTAGAGGGGTTCCAGGATGCCAAGCAGTGAATTTGGTGGGGGCATCCCACTGGCTGGAAGGGTATTACTGTCCTCAAATGAGCTGCTGACCAGCAGCAGGGCATGTAGGGTGCAGTTTTGGAGTGAGGGGAATGTGTGACTGTGAGACCAACCACAGGTGCTCGTTCTTTGCCACCTCACCTGAAAGGAAAGAACACCTGAATGGCTCACCTGGTGAAAAGGCTTTGATTTAGGGCCTGCTAGCTGTAGCAAAAGCAGTATGGAAGTCTGAGGAATGTGTGCAGCGAGTAGGAGTCAAAGGGCTGGGATCTTACTTTCCAAACACACCTGTTGGTTTCTTTCCTCTCTGTGCTGTAGTTATTTATTTTGTGTGTGACAGCCAGGGCCTCTGACCTTCTGTTCATTCAGCTCACGTCTTTTTACTTTATTGTGGATGCTCCTTTCAGACATTGCTTTGGCAAACACAGCAAACTACCAAAATGCCACGTTGTTTTTCCTCTGTGTGGAAGGCAGGAAAATGCATCCCACAAATAGCCAGCCCTTCCACATGGCCTGTCCTCCATGGCTTGAGAGTGTTGTGATGCTCTCAAAGGGTTCAGTGAACATTTAACTGTGAAATACCAAACATGTTTTGGTGACTGGAGTTTGGGTGCCCCAACCACATCATTTTGTTCCCTGATCTCTTGTTCACACACAGCTTGCAGTGAAGTACAAAATCCCCTTCCATGTGGATGCCTGCCTGGGTGGATTCCTTATTGCATTCATGGACAAGGCAGGGTTCCCCCTAAAGCGTCCCTTTGACTTCCGTGTGGAAGGTGTGACCAGCATTTCTGCTGACACCCACAAGGTAAGGAGAAGGGAGAAAGGTCTTACAGTGCTTTCATTTTTGGGGTGTGATTCCTGTTGCCATCTCAGCCTTCAGGAATTTCTTCTCTACTGTGTGGAGGAGCACTGAGCTGCAGGGGTAGGGGCTGCTCTGTTCACTTGCTTTGTGCAATGTGCCAAGGTACAGAACCCCTCAGGCTGGAAAAGACCTCCAA